>CM029013.1:242450550-242928072 GCA_016801055.1 Panax notoginseng
TGTACCATGTATTTGGCGACCCAAGATGGGTGATGTATACCTAATTTTTGGGGCGTCACAGTTGGTATCAAAGGTTAGGGATATGATCCATGGCTGAGATGTGAGATAAGAACTAGGAGGGGAGAGACGGGGAATTCCTTCGCTAGTATGACCTACCTAAGTTTACTTGTTATTTAATTGGTCGGTCAGAGTATAGAGATAATATGTGATATGTCAATTAACCCTTGTTTTGTGATATGTGATATTTGTGTATAATTAAGTCCAGTTGGGACGGTGGCACCAAAGGCGGATACGGACAAAACAAAGTCGGTGGTTTCAAGAAGAGCGTTTTTCGTGACTTCTCAAAAAGCGAGTAACCCAAACGAAGTTAGCATGGGTTAGTTAATTATAAATTTTTGCGAAGTCTATACCTTATTAGATTCCAGTTCTACCTATTCTTTTATCTCTTTTGCTTGCGCTCAACGTTTAAATTTAACTCAGGAGAAGTTAGACTTTGACTTATTGGTTAAAACTTCGTTAGCAGAAGCCTTCGTTACCTCCACTGTTTATAAATCTTGTTGATTCAAATCGACACTTTCACGTTACCTATCGATCTTATCTAGTTTAAAATACTTGTCTTTGATGTGATTTTTGGAAACGATTGGTTAACTACTCATCATGCTTTTCGTAAAGTTGTTAGCTTTTATACTCCTAACCAACCTGTTATGCGAATTCAAGCAACCAAACCACTAAAGTCAATCATTGTCATATCAAGCCATAAGTAAAGAGCCCCGGTCCTTTCGTTGTTGACTTTCTTGTGTGGAATGCACCGAAGCCAGACTTTCTATAGGCGACATCGTGAATGACGATGGCAAGTTGATAGGTATCAATGTGACGTGATATCCAAGTCTTGGATGAGAGTCACAGTTTTGAATGATATTTCTATTGTTAATAAATTTCTTGACGAATTCTTGAAGACTTCTTAGCCTACCCCTAGAGCGTGAAATCGAATTTTGTATTGACCCCAGTACAAAACCCATTTCTTAAACCCTCAAATATTTCTTCAACTAAAATGAACGTATCATGCGCCAAAGACGTTGGCTCGAGCTGTTGAAGATTACGATCGTACCATTCAATATCATCGTGGGAAAAGCGAACGTGGTAGCTAACGCGTTGAGTAAAAAATCGTATGCGTTTACGAATGCGATGTTGGTAACACAAAAACCCATTTCGTATAACTTACAAATGATGAAGACAGAGTTAAAGACTCTAGGGACCCACGTGAAGATAACGAATATACGAGTAGAATCGACTTTAATCGATAAAGTTAAAGCCACTCAAACTACATACTCAGAGCTAATGAATGTGGAGAAGAAGGTTCAAGAGGACGTTATTCTAGAAGCAAGAATCGATGAAGAGATGAAATCTCAACCCTCGATTTAATTGATCCATTTGAAATACTTGATCGGGTAGAAACTGTGGCTTATAGACTCGCTTTACCGCCAAGTATGTCTCGTGTTCATAACGTTTTTCACATATCCATGTTACGTAAATATGTGGAAGACTCGAACCACATTATTGAGTTAGAACCAGACGAAATAGCGGATGATTTAACGTATGAAGATGTACCTGTTAAAATCCTGGAATATATTCTACGCTTAAAGGTTATACCTCAAGAGTTAGAATCTGACAAAGTGTTCTCATCTGTTCGGCATACCAGGTACGTACGTAAATTTCGAGGGCGAAATTCCATAAGGAGGGGAGATTGTGAGACCCCAGATTTTATGAATAAAGATTTAAATTTCTCGAAATATTTTTTTGAATATTATGGTGTGGATTTGAAATAATGTTATAGTTGTGGGTAGTATTTATAAATTTTACAAAGTATGCAAGTTGTTGTATTATATTCGATTGGTCGGGGAATATTCATTTTGGCAGGAAATATTCGTACAACGGCGCAATAATTGGTGGACCCCACAATGAAATTATTGTCGGGTTGAGAAAACGACAAAAATATTTTTATTGAAAATAATGGCGGAAGATTTACCGTTAATACTGTTGAACTACTCGGTAGTAAAAGTGCAGTAATACGCGTGGTTGCATAGTAGGACACGGTATTGATTATTGATGCTTACGTGAGAAGTCACTCAGTTTTGTTCAATTATTGCTATAGTAATTATTGCATAGTATCTCACGTTATTTGATTCAATTATTGTCGATATTTTATATATTATTAAATCAATAATTGAGACGACAAAGTTATTAATATTATTATTTACAATATTAACGATGTCTAAAAATTCTGTCAAGGAGAGGTAAAATATATTTATATATATATATATATATATATATATGTGTGTGTGTGTGTGTGTGTGTGTGTGTGTATGTGTGATGTGTGTGTGTATATATATATATATATATATATATATATATATATATAATGTGAGTGGAAATGGTGGAAAAGTGATAGTTATCAATGTGACGTGCTATCCAAGTCTTGGATGAGAGTCACAGTTTTGAATGATATTTCTATTGTTAATAATTTTCCTGACGAATTCTTAAAGACTTCTTAGCCTACCCCTAGAGCGTGAAATCGAATTTTGTATTGACCCCAGTACAAAACTCATTTCTTAAATCCTCAAATATTTCTTCAACTAAAACGAACGTATCATGCGCCAAAGACGTTGGCTCTAGCTGTTGAAGATTACGATCGTACCATTCAATATCATCGTGGGAAAAGCGAACGTGGTAGCTGACACGTTGAGTAGAAAATCGTATGCGTTTACGAGTGCGATGTTGGTAACACCAGTTGGTCATGTTCATCTCAACACCTGTCCATCTTTGCAGTACGTGTTCATCAGGTAATCATTCATCTTTGCACTACAGGCCAAAGATATTCAGTTATATCATCATTTAGGAATGAATATGATGAAAATATTTTAAAGACAACGAATCCAGTGAGATCAAAGGACAAGTGTAAGACCCCAACTTTTTGAATAAAGATGAATTTTTTTATAAATATTATTTTTTAATATTATGGAGTGAAATTGATATAATGTTATAGTTGTGTGTAATATTTATAAATTTTGCAAAGTACGCAAGTGTTATATAATATTCGATTGGTCGGGAAATATTCGTTTTAACAGGTAATACACGTACGACGACAGAATCATTGGTGGACCCCACAACAGAATTATTGTCGGATTGAGAAAACGACAAAAATATTTTATTGAAAATAACAGCGAAAGTTTTACCATTAATACTGTTGAACTACTCTGTAGTAAAAGTACAGTAATACGCGTGGTTACATAGTAGCACACGGTATTGATTATTGATGCTTACGTGATAAGTCACTCAGTTTTATTTTATTGGTATTATTAATGTAATAAAATAGAAAAGCTTTTTATATAAAACAGAATACTTTTATAAAGTTATTCGTTTTATTATGCTAATAGTAAAATCTTTTTATATAAAACAGAATACTTTTATAAAGTTATCTGTTTTATTAGACAATAATTAGAATATATTATATTTTATTATGCATAGTATTTGCATAGTGTTTGCATAGTGTCTGCATAGTGTTTGCATAGTAAAATCTTTTATAAAGTTATTCGTTTTATTAGATTATAAATAGAATATATTATATTTTATTTAAAAGATTTTGCTTTAAATATGGATCGTCAGATTAAAGTAAATCAATCTAGACCGTTCATGAGTTGGTTACTATGCAGTCCATTTTTCTATAAATAGAAGCTCATTCCTTCATTATTTTCTTACGAATTCACTGAAACTCTAAAGAGAGAAGTTATAAAGAAACTATAAAAAAATATTCTGCTACTTCCCTACTCTTATATTCAGTTTCTTTTATGGTAAGGGTTATTATTTCTTTTGTATTCATGAAGAGAACTTCTGTTATTCCATTATCTATTATTCTGTTGGAATAACCTATATACGCGGGCTACCTTATACTTGGTAAAATTCTTCTGTTATTCCTTTCTTTATTATTCTGTTGGAATATCCTGTCTGTGCGTTTTACGTCGGACCTGGTTCCATTATTTATTTTTCTGTCGGAATATCCTGTTTGTGAATAATGTCGTATACGTGAATAGTAACCTTGACATGAAAAGGTAAAAATTTCATAATAAAATGCATACCAATATTTCGGCATAATAATATTGAACGAAATAACATCATTTACGAAGAAAATAACCTCCCTTACCTCAAAAGAATAGTACTTCTAGCTGAAATATCGGATATAATGTTGAAGAAAACTTGCACTGAATAGAAACACTCAATATATCTAAATACTCACAAAAATACGCTCGATATTATAGAGAGAGAAAACTTCAAATTCTAGTGTGATTTTCAATTCTAACCTAAGCACCCTATTTATAGGAAAATACTTAGAACGCCAAAGCAGACTAACCTTCTACCAGTGGCTTTTACCCATTGTTATTCACGTACACCACACTTGAAATTCAGCAATTTTTTCCACAACAACAAAAAGTAGGATCCACCCATATTTTTAATAAAAATATTTATTTCTGAAACTTCAATAATTCATAATAAATAGCCCTTTTATCAGAAAACTATGAACCTTATGTCCATTCCATATAAAATTTAATTCTCTAAAACTTTGTAGAATAAAGTTTTTTCAAATTCCAAACAGAAAATGACTGAAAACCACATACGGATGATTTTTAATACCTCCATTCCGACAAAATACTGATAAAACACCTCAGCATTAATTCCTTCATTTATATCTACATAAAATAAATATTTCCTTATCATATAAATCAGTAATTAATTATTCAAAAATAATATTACAGAATCACAATAATGACAACAAGGTCGTTCCCAGGAAAGAGGGGGCTTCTCGATAAGGATTTCTCCTTACTGGCGCGTAATTAGGTGACCAAACTTCTTTCCCAGACAAAACTTTCTTAGACATTGCCAATAATGCTATCTAATAATATTATTCTAATAATATGAATCATTGATCTGATAATGAGAAATACTGTGCAGTGACAATTATTGAAACAACAATAATATAAAATATCAACGTAGCAATTATTGAATCAATAAAATAAAATATTGAACAGTAATTACTGTAATATTTATTGAGTAGTGTCTTCTTACGTAAGAATCAATAATCTAAAAATACTGTGCAATACCGTGTGCTAATGTGCAGCCATGCGTATTACTGTATTTTAACCACCGGGTATTTCAATAGAGTTAACGTTAACAACTACGTCGTTATTTATAAAAAAAACTCAAACTTGTCATTTTTTTCATCCGACAGTTTTCCGTTATAGGGCCCACAAATGGCTGCGTCATCGTACGAATATTCTCCGACAGCAAGAATATTCCACGACCAAACGAATATTCTCCGACAGTAATGAATATTTTATAACCACTTGCTTACTTAAAATATTTACGCATTTTACCCATATCTAACAACATTAATCAAATCAACCCTTTACTATAACAAAATAATGAATAGAGGAAAATCAATTTTATTTATAAAAAGTTGGTGTCTTACATTTTGGGTACAGTTGATATGACAAAATATTTTGGGTATAGTTTGATATGGCCATATATTTGGATATAATCAGTGTGACACCCCCAAATCCAGGTACTTCATTCCCATAAGATTTGGTGTTCACTTTCCATTCATTCATATCTAACTACCCAAACATAATAAAAAAAATTAAATCAGAAATCCTCCCTTTAAAAGGGTTACATCATTAATCAAAAAGTCCTCCCAGGTTGTCTAACCTTAAACATCAATCAAGTGCGGAAATAAAATAATTACATCACATCATTAAATATAAAGTCTATCATTATGACAATAAATGAAATTACAAGTCTTCAGCACTTGCACATTTTTCCCTTTCCTTTGCTAGTCGTAGGTTCATCAACCTTCTCAACTTTAGCTGCAATGAGTGTATATATATGCAAGAGTGAGCAAACAAAAGCTCACTAGATATAGCAATGAATCAATGAGAGAATAATAACGGCCAATGGATAGGTTCATCAAAACTGAATAATACTCTATCAATGATAACCAAAAGCTGAAATCAAAATATGAATGTATCTGAGGGTCATAAGACCACGAACTACGTCCACGGTTACTAGTAATCTTTCAACTTTAACCTAAACAGTTATACTGTAGGGACTTCACGTACTTAGGGGGATCAGCCCTTCGTACCATGTATTATGCACAAACATCTAAACGCATTGCGTATCCCCTATAATAGGGTTGTTCTTCTCAGTTTTAGAGTACAAGTCCGCACCAAAAAAAGTTTGGTTTGGATAAGCTTCAAGGGTAATTTAGAGTTTAACGATCATCAACTAGAGGACTAGTTGAATTAATAAGGTTTGATAACACAACAGTTGATCAATAATAACATAATATGGAATAATGAATAATCATAAGCGAACTAACTATATATTAAACTCATGCTTAGAAACAACTACAAAGCATAAGTATTGAATAACAATAAACCTTTCTTGAATTATATTAAGCTAAGGATATGATCTTATTAAACAAGATATAGAATTATTGAATATACATTCAGTAATAGCAAGCTAAAAGTAAAACTTGCTCAATATGAAAATAACTTGTGCCAAGTAATTGAAATAAGACAATTCGACATTAGGAACTGGAATTCAAGAAGTTGCATTCACGATACAAGAATGACATTAAAGAAACTTGCCTAACAATAAACAAGTTAGAATAAATCAATAACTATTGGAATTCAAAACTTGTTCGAATAAAGTTAAAGTTATAGCTTGCTCAAATAATGATTAGGAATATAAGAATTTGCTTAATTAAAGTTTAGAGTAAGAAACTTGCTCAATGTAAAAAGATAAGGTTTAGAAACTTGCCTCGTGCGTAAGCTATAATATTAAAATTCACGTTCACCTACACATAGTATTAGAACCACAATATCTATTAGATATACTAATATTCACTTATCAAATTAACACTCACCTCTAGCTAAACTTGTTATTTTAGTACAAGTCTCACCTTACCATACATATTTCAGAATCACAAGTGTACATCTCATAACACTTATTCATTATCCACGAAGTTTCTTAAATCATCACATATCATTTTACAAAATACTAATTTTACATTTTAAAGTTACTAACCACATGACACGATTCCTTATAACCTCGTCATTACATATTTGACACATTAACATAACATTAAGCTAAGTTACGATGGGTGTCCAAAGTCCGCAGAAGTAACAGACTTTACTGTCTGTGACTGACTACTGGCGCGGTCGCGCCAATATTACCTTGGTTTCCAGCGCGCCCGCGCGTGACCCCAGTACCTGTTTTTCAGAACCAAGTTTTTACTCTATTCTAAGCCAACTAACACGAATTTCATCCCCAAAACAATAAATTTAACATATGTAATTGGTACAGAACTAACACAAACATGATTTCTCACATATTCAACCACTTAGAACAATTAAACAACCACTTTAACTAATTTAATTCCTTAAATTTTATGTTTTTATACAAAAACTCTATTTTTGACATTCTTCATAGAAACATTACTGTGATCACAATTCTTGTCCAAATTACTTCATTTAAACTACGTTCTCTTCGTTTCTTACCAAACTAACATATACAAGACTCAATTCACAGATTAACATGCAGATTAACCACCGAATTTTGTACTTTCATAGCCATATGAAAAATATTCACTGTAAATACTTTTATTCCTTTTTTTTAACCGTAATTAGCATAACAATTTCTTATCTAAATGCAAACTCTAACATCATAAACAGGTATAATCACAAATTATCAGTTGTATGCCAACAATTCATAGAACTTGAACTTCATGCCGTAAACATATATATATATATATATATATATATATATATATATATATATATATATATAATAAGGCTATAGAACATACCTTCAATTACTAAGATAATCCTTGCTAATTGTAGAAAATTCTCACAAGTCTCTCTCAAATTCTATCAAGTTTCTCTGTAATTCTCTTCTCTTCTTTCTTCTCTCGGTATTAGACTAGGCTACTAACAACAGTAAGCTTAAACTAAGATGATAGGCTAACCAACGTAAAATAAAACTGATAGGTAATAATACGCCTACTAAATACTATCAGTTACAAAAATATAACGTACATGTTATAAATTTATTTTATATTTTATTTGTTTTATTTTATTTATTAAAAATTTAAAATTCAAAAGCAATAAGGCTTTGTTTGGCAAAACCTCTTTAAAATTTAAAGACTTAATATTTTAAGTCTTGTTTGGCAAAACTAATTTAAACTCTTTTAATTTATTTTAATAAACAATTTAGTTTATAATTTATAATCACATATTATTTATTTGGATTTTCATATCCAACATTAATCAAATAAATTAATTACTCATCCTATATTCTAAATAATTTTCCATTTAAATAATTATCACCAAAATTATAATCTCATTATAATTTTATTAAATAATTTAACATACCTTTTTAAATTACTAACTTAAAACAACAGTATAACATCTCATGTTATCTTACAGCTCTCTAAATTATAAATTCAATTAATTTAGAATATTATCTAATAAATTTAATACATAAATATTTACTAACAACAATCACATCAATAAAATATTTATTCAATAATTTCAACAATAAACCCATCAAATAAATATTTAAAATTACAATTTAAAATTTTGGGTTGTTACATCCTTCCCTCCTTATAAAGATTTTGTCCCCAGAATCACAACTCAAACAATAAAATCGTCACATTCTTCCCTTCTTACAAAGATTATGTCCCCAGAATCGAAGACAAAGATTAAACAAATAACTCATGGTAATTTTTCATCATTTTAGCTTCGAGTTCCCACGTAGCCTCTTCGACATTGTGGTTTCTCCATATCACCTTCACAGAATGTATCACTTTATTTTTGAGCACTTGTTCTTTCCTGTCGACTATCTGGATAGGAATCTCTTCATAAGACAAATTTTTACTGAACTGCAACAGTTCATACTCGATCACATGTTTGTAATCAAGTTTATACGGTCGCAACACCGACACATGAAAAACGTTGTGCACATGTTCTAATTCTGGAGGTAAAGTTACCTCGTAAGCCACCTCTCCCACTCTTCACAGTATCTCGAAAGGTCCAATAAACCTTGAGCTGAGCTTTCCTTTCTTGCCAAAACGAATTTTTTCCTTCCAAGGAGAAACTTTCAGGAAAACGAAATTTCCTACGTCGAATTTGATATCTTGTCTATGTTGATCAACATACTTCTTCTGTCTATCTTGAGTAGCTACCGGTCTTGCTCTGACGAGTTTGATAACTTCTGCAGTTTGTTGTACCAGTTCTGATCCTAACAGTTGACGTTCACCAATTTCATCCCAGCATAGTGGAGTTCAGCATTTTCTGCCGTATAATGCCTCGTATGGCGGCATGCCAATGCTTACGTGGTAACTGTTGTTATATGCAAATTCCACCAACGGTAGATGATCATCCCAGTTTCCTTTGAAATCCATGATGCACACTCTAAGCATATTTTCAATCGTCTGGATTGTTCGTTCGCTTTGGTCATCTGTTTGCGGATGGTACGCCATAATCATTCTCAACTGTGTTCCCATATATTCTTGTAGTCTCTTCAAGAAGTTTAACGTGAATCACGGATATCTATCTGATACAATTGACACTGAAACTCCATGTCTCGAAACGATTTCTTTAACGTATAACTTCGCCAACTGATCAAGATTGAATCTAATTTTTATTGGCAAAAAGTGTGTTGATTTTGTCAGTCTGTCCACTATCACCCAAATCGCATCGCATCCTCTTTGAGTATTTGGAAGACCCACCACAAAATCCATTGTGATGTGTTCCCACTTCCATTTCGGTATTTCTAACGGTTGAAGTAATTCGCTTGGTCTTTGATGCTTGGCCTTGACTCTTTGACATGTCAAGCACTTTGCAACGTCTTTTTTCATATTTGGCCACCAAAAATATCGCCGCAAATCTTGATACATCTTTGTACTTCCCAGATGAATCGAATATCTTGAGCTATAAGCTTCTGTCAAGATGTCTTCTTTAATATCCTGTACTGCTGGAACCCAAATCCGTTCCTCGAATCTTAGCATTCCTTCAGTATCAACCTTATACTTCACCTCTTTACCCTCAACCAATAAGTTCCTCCTGGTTGGGTAATTACATCGACTTCCCCTTTCTACTCGAGGCATCTGCAACCACGTTCGCTTTGCCCGGATGATAAAAGATCTCGAAATCATAATCTTTTATTAATTCCATCCATCTCCTTTGACGCATGTTCAGGTCCTTCTGTGTGAAAATATATTTCAGACTTTTATGGTCTGTGTAGATCTCACACTTCTCTCTGTAAAGATAGTGTCTCCATTTCTTCAGAGCAAAAACCACCGCAGCCAACTCTAAGTCATGAGTCGGATACCCTTTCTCGTAATCTTTCAATTGCCTTGATGCATACGCAATGACCTTGTCGTTCTGCATAAGGACACAACCCAATCCTTTATGTGAAGCATCACTATACACCACAAAATTTCCTGTATTATCTGGTAATGACAACACAGGTGCCACACTGAGCCGCTTCTTCAATTCCGTAAAACTATCTTCGCACTTTTCCGTCCAAACAAATTTTATAGTTTTTTCTCGTTAAATTCGTCAACGGAGTAGCAATCTTGGAAAAATCCTGAATAAACCGTCTGTAATAACCTGTCAATCCCAAGAAACTCCTTACTTCGGATGAAGTTCTTGGTTGGTCCTAATTTATCAAAGCTTCAACTTTTGATGGATCCACTGAAATTCCATCCTTTTTAATTACATGCCCAAGAAATTGTACACGTTCCATTCAAAATTCACATTTAGAGAATTTTGCGTATAACTTTTCTTTTCTTAGCGTCTCCAGCATCAGACGTAACTGTTCCACGTGTTCTTCTTGAGATTTAGAGTACACGAGAATGTTGTCGATAAATACCACCACAAACTTGTCTAAAAACGGTTTAAACACCATGTTCATCAAATCTATGAACGTTGTAGGGGCGTTTGTCAAACCAAAAGACATCACCAAAAATTCGTAATGCCCATACCGAGTTCGGAATGCCGTCTTCGGTATATCCTCCTTCCTTACTTTCAGTTGGTGATAACCACTTTTCAAATCTATTTTTGAGAAATATTTAGCACCCTTCAGTTGATCAAACAAGTCATTTATTCTTGGCAACGGATACTTGTTTTTAATAGTGACCTTGTTTAATTCCCTATAATCAATGCAAAGACGCATTGACCCATCCTTCTTCTTCACGAATAACACCGGCGCTCCCCACGGTGATACACTCGGTTGAATATACTTCTTATCTAATAGTTCTTGAAGTTGTACCATCAGTTCTTTCATTTCAATTGGAGCCATTCTTTATGGGGCCTTCGATATTGGAGCAGTTCCTGGGGCTAAATCGATCACGAACTCAATTTCTCTGTTAGGCGGAAGTCCTAGAAAATCTTCTGGAAACACATCTACAAAATCCTTAACCACTGGTATCTCCTCCAGTTTCATCTCCTTCTTCTTTTGAGTTTCGACTATGTAGGCTAGATACCCTACACAGCCCCAACTTAATAACTTTTTGGCCAGCATAATCGTCAGACACCTTGCTTGTCTAGGCGATTTGCTACCATAGAAAACTACCTTTGACGGAGTCATAAGGTTTACACATTTCTTGTGGCAGTCAATTATCGCTCCATAATTGAATAGTCAATCCATTCCCAATATAACATCGAACTCTCCGAGTTTTATCGGGATTAAATCTACTGTCATATCATTTCCCTTAATATTCATCCTACAGTTCTTGTATACAAGCCTAGCAGGAATTACCTCCCTATTCGCAATTTCTATTTGTAAAGGAGATTTCAACTCTTCACTAGGTAATTCTAATCTCTTAGCAAATTCATCAGATATAAACGAGCAAGTAGCACCCGAATCAAATAATACATATGCATTTATATCATTGATTGGGATAATACCTGACACGACATCTTTTGATTGAACCGCATCCTGCACCGTCATGTTGAAGGTTCTGGCTGTGGGCTTATTTGATGACGTTGGTCCCGCAATAGTCAGTGTACCTCCACCGCCACTTCCCTTGCTTCCAGTTGTCTCACCAGATGTCTTCTTTGGACACTCGCGAGCAAAATGATCCTTCGACCCGCAGGTGTAGCAAGCATTCTTCTTGGGTTAATTGCAGTTTGGGGCAATATGACCCTCCTCGCCACAGTTAAAGCATACACGTTTCCCCCTTAAGCACATACCCGTGTGAAACCTCCCACATGTAGCACATGCATCAAACTTCTTCTTCTGCTGGTTACCCTACTGATTTCCAGCTCCCACATTTGCATTCCATTTCCTCTTCAAGTTATTGTTACCATTTCCACCATTACCACCACTATTCTTAGCTTCACCCTCATTCTTCTTCTTTCTCTGCTCTTGGTTGTGCTTTGTTATAGCCTCGCCTCCACTCTCCACGAGAATTGCCTTCTCCAGCACTGATGTAAATGTCTTCAGCTGAAACATGGAGACTCTACTGTACAACCGTGGTTTCAGTCCCTGCTCAAACCTCCTAGCCTTGTGCTCATCTGTGTTGACTTGATATGGCGCAAACCTCGCTAACTCGTTGAATTTCGCAGCATATTCCGACACTGTCATTATGCCCTGTTTCAGTTCCAAAAATTGCACCTCCATTTGATTCTTCGAGCTCTCTAGAAAATAAGTCTCGAAGAATATCTCCTTAAATCCATCCCAAGTCATTACCCCTTGACTTCCTCGAGTTTTATTGGCTTTCCACCAATAACCAGCCTCTGCTTTCAATATGAATGTTGCAAAAGCAGTCTTCTAATTATCCCCTACCCTAGCAACATCAAAAATTTTCTCTATCTCCATGATCCAGGTCTGTGCCTCAACTGGATTCAGAAGACCCAGGGAATTCTGGTGGTTCAACCGCCTTGAAATTCTTAAAAGTTATAGCTTGATTCTGCGGTTGATTCTACAATGCACCTGTCATTAACGTCACCAACTGCTGAACTGGGTTAGCCTCAACATTGTTGTTATTGGTAGATCCCTCAGGGGTCCTCTGTCGTGGTTGACGTCTTGGAGGCATTTTCTGTTAAAATATACTCATTAGACTATTACTCAATCTTCTAGGTATTTTTCACTTAACTTGCACTTTATAAAAGAAATCATCACATAACACATAACACTTTGAATAAAATAAAATAATAACTTTTTATTCATTCATAATCTTTTTGAAAGCATAAGAACAATAGCATCACTGCTATTTACACAACTTTCCTGAACTACTAAAGTTTCAGGATAACATCAACATCATATCCCATTGATTATATATTACTAGGGACTTACATAATAATTATCATATTATTAATCGCATATCAGGTACATTCCCTACGATGTCCTACTAAGATGCTACGTAGCTTTACGACACTCTTCCTCCATAATCTGGAACATTGTTCTGCGATCTACTATATACGATGGCAGCGTCTCGAACTGAATCGGATAACCCATGACCCGATCTTGAGCTCGATTAATCACGGTGTTGAATACGTTATTCATCTCTTCCATCTTCATCCTCTTTGCTTGACCGTCTCTCTCTGCTACCCTGGCTCGTTGAAAAGTTTCCTCATATGCGTCTTTGGTTCTTGCCCTCTTCATAGATTCTTCTATCAACTTGTTTTTCAGCTCTGCAATCTCCTCTGTCAATTGTTCATTTTCTCCTTCGGTGTGGATCAACTTCCCTTCGACGTTATCCAGACGTTCATCTCGATCCTGGATCTCGTTGTCCTTCTGCGCCATTGTGATCTGTTGTTCAGCTACTATCTCTTCCAACTCCTCGACTGTATCCTGAAGTTCTACATTGCGGTCGTATACTTCATCGTACATACGGGTAGAGCGATCGAGTTCAGTGGAATCTCTTCTTTCTTCTCTTCCTCCTCATCATCATTCGACTGTGGTAGCTCAACGGGGTCCTCCTCGTCCGTCTCTATCTCATCATCCTCATCAGGTAAACCCTCCTGCTCAACTACTGTGACCAACGAAGATGTTTCCCGTGGCAGTAGTTGTTCCCAAACCACCTGAATGTCTATAGGCTCTTCCTCTCTAGGCATCTGGGATCCTTCCTCCCTAGCCTGGTTGGATTCTCCTACATTAGCCATCCCGACAACAAAATTTTTAAGTTTCAATTATTACTCGTTACTACTCGACACTCACGAGCACATAAGTTGTAATCACATAAGCACATAAGTGTTTTATTACTTCTTCCTTAAAACTCGATAAGAGTTTATCACCACTATCTTTTCAATGGTTACTTCCTAAGGCTTTTTCCCCACCTAAGGTTCATAACCTAAAGCTTTGATACCAACTTGTGACACCCCCAAATCCAGGTACTTCATTCCCATAAGATTTGGTGTTCACTTTCCATTCATTCATATCTAACTACCCAAACATAATAAAAAAAATTAAATCAGAAATCCTCCCTTTAAAAGGGTTACATCATTAATCAAAAAGTCCTCCCAGGTTGTCTAACCTTAAACATCAATCAAGTGCGGAAATAAAATAATTACATCACATCATTAAATATAAAGTCTATCATTATGACAATAAATGAAATTACAAGTCTTCAGCACTTGCACATTTTTCCCTTTCCTTTGCTAGTCGTAGGTTCATCAACCTTCTCAACTTTAGCTACAATGAGTGTATATATATGCAAGAGTGAGCAAACAAAAGCTCACTAGATATAGCAATGAATCAATGAGAGAATAATAACGGCCAATGGATAGGTTCATCAAAACTGAATAATACTCTATCAATGATAACCAAAAGCTGAAATCAAAATATGAATGTATCTGAGGGTCATAAGACCACGAACTACGTCCACGGTTACTAGTAATCTTTCAACTTTAACCTAAACAGTTATACTGTAGGGACTTCACGTACTTAGGGGGATCAGCCCTTCGTACCATGTATTATGCACAAACATCTAAACGCATTGTGTATCCCCTATAATAGGGTTGTTCTTCTCAGTTTTAGAGTACAAGTCCGCACCAAAAAAAGTTTGGTTTGGATAAGCTTCAAGGGTAATTTAGAGTTTAACGATCATCAACTAGAGGACTAGTTGAATTAATAAGGTTTGATAACACAACAATTGATCAATAATAACATAATATGGAATAATGAATAATCATAAGCGAACTAACTATATATTAAACTCATGCTTAGAAACAACTACAAAGCATAAGTATTGAATAACAATAAACCTTTCTTGAATTATATTAAGCTAAGGATATGATCTTATTAAACAAGATATAGAATTATTGAATATACATTCAGTAATAGCAAGCTAAAAGTAAAACTTGCTCAATATGAAAATAACTTGTGCCAAGTAATTGAAATAAGACAATTCGACATTAGGAACTGGAATTCAAGAAGTAGCATTCACGATACAAGAATGACATTAAAGAAACTTGTCTAACAATAAACAAGTTAGAATAAATCAATAACTATTGGAATTCAAAACTTGTTCGAATAAAGTTAAAGTTATAGCTTGCTCAAATAATGATTAGGAATATAAGAATTTGCTTAATTAAAGTTTAGAGTAAGAAACTTGCTCAATGTAAAAAGATAAGGTTTAGAAACTTGCCTCGTGCGTAAGCTATAATATTAAAACTCACGTTCACCTACACATAGTATTAGAACCACAATATCTATTAGATATACTAATATTCACTTATCAAATTAACACTCACCTCTAGCTAAACTTGTTATTTTAGTACAAGTCTCACCTTACCATACATATTTCAGAATCACAAGTGTACATCTCATAACACTTATTCATTATCCACGAAGTTTCTTAAATCATCACATATCATTTTACAAAATACTAATTTTATATTTTAAAGTTACTAACCACATGACACGATTCCTTATAACCTCGTCATTACATATTTGACACATTAACATAACATTAAGCTAAGTTACGATGGGTGTCCAAAGTCCGCAGAAGTAACAGACTTTACTGTCTATGACTGACTACTGGCGCGGCCGCGCCAGTATTACCTTGGTTTCCAGCGCGCCCGCGCGTGACCCCAGTACCTGTTTTTCAGAACCGAGTTTTTACTCTGTTCTAAGCCAACTAACACGAATTTCATCCCCAAAATAGTAAATTTAACATATGTAATTGGTACAGAACTAACACAAACATGATTTCTCACATATTCAACCACTTAGAACAATTAAACAACCACTTTAACTAATTTAATTCCTTAAATTTTATGTTTTTATACAAAAACTCTATTTTTGACATTCTTCATAGAAACATCACTGTGATCACAATTCTTGTCCAAATTACTTCATTCAAACTGCGTTCTCTTCGTTTCTTACCAAACTAACATATACAAGACTCAATTCACAGATTAACATGCAGATTAACCACCGAATTTTGTACTTTCATAGCCATATGAAAAATATTCACTGTAAATACTTTTATTCCTTTTTTAACCGTAATTAGCATAACAATTTCTTATCTAAATGCAAACTCTAACATCATAAACATGTATAATCACAAATTATCAGTTGTATACCAACAATTCAACAAATTGAATTCACAGAACTTGAACTTCATGCCGTAAACATATATATATATATATATATATATATATATATATATATATATATATATATATATGATAAGGTTATAGAACATACCTTCAATTACTAAGATAATCCTTGCTAATTGCAGATAATTCTCACAAGTCTCTCTCAAATTCTCTCAAGTTTCTCTGTAATTCTCTTCTCTTCTTTCTTCTCTCAATATTAGACTAGGCTACTAACAACAGTAAGCGTAAACTAAGATGATAGGCTAGCCAACGTAAAATAAAACTGATAGGTAATAATACGCCTACTAAATACTATCAGTTAAAAAAATATAACGTATATGTAATAAATATATTTTATATTTTATTTGTTTTATTTTATTTATTAAAAATTCAAAATTAAAAATTTAAAAGCAATAAGGCTTTGTTTGGCAAAACCTCTTTAAAATTTAAAGACTTAATATTTTAAGCATTGTTTGATAAAACTAATCTAAACTCCTTTAATTTATTTTAATAAACAATTTAGTTTATAATTTATAATCACATATTATTTATTTGAATTTCCGTATCCAACATTAATCAAATAAATTAATTATTCATACTATATTTTAAATAATTTTCCACTTAAACAATTATCACCAAAATTATAATCTCATTATAATTTTATTTAATAATTTAACATACCATTTTAAATTACTAACTTAAAACAACAGTATAACATCTCATGTTATCTTACAGCTCTCTAAATTATAAATTCAATTAATTTAGAATATTATCTAATAAATTTAATTTTTAAATATTTACTAACAACTATCACATCAATAAAATATTTATTCAACAATTTCAACAGTAAACCCATCAAATAAATATTTATATAATTCAATAAATATTTAAAATTATAATTTGAAATTTCGGATTGTTACAATCAGTCTTATAGTACAGTTGGGTATTTTTGGTTAATTGAGTATTTTTGGACAAACATTTGATATGTAAAGTATTGTGACCAAACGTTTGGTTAATTGAATGAAGTTCTATGTTTTTGTTGTCAATGATATCTTCTTTATTTTTAGAAATTGAATGTTGTTTATTTGCCCTTGTCAATTCTTTATCATTTTCACTTATGTAAAAGTTGAAAATTGAAAGATATAGAATAATAAAAAAAAGGATTCCATTGTAGAGTTTTTTCACAAAACAAGCTAACATAAAACACGACTCTGTAGTGTTTGATTGCATATTAATGCATCTTAAGATCCGATCTCTTAATGCAACTTAAGAGCCCATATTTTTGTATTAAGATGTCCTCTAAATAGTTTAGACTCATATTTAATTTATATCTTAACTATTCAGAGGACCTCTTAATACAAAGATGTGAGTTGTTAAAATGCATAAAGAGGTGAGTCATGACTTAGATCGTAGGGTAATGACTTAACGATCGTAAATTCATGACTTAGATCGTAAGATAATGACTTAATGATCATAGAGTAATGATTTAATGATCGTATAGTCATCACTTAGATCGTAGAGTTTAGAATGATTTCAATTTTTACTATAGCAGAGCTACACTAACTTTATTATCGTAGAGCTAAGCTACAATCAGAGTTATTCTATTATCCTAAAAAAAAAATACTATACTTTTATCTTCCATATAACCAAAACAAAGTCACATAAAATATGTATGGAATTTGAAAAATTCAAAGTAAAACTAATAAAAATTACTATAATGAACAATTTTTTAAACTTTAAAAAAACTAATAACCAATGAACCCTAACTTTAGTACCTGTCTTTCTCTAACGAGCAGATGTAGGTATCAAATCCGTTAAAGAAAATTGAGAAAAAACAAAAAAGAAAAAAGAAAACAGAAAAAAGAAAAAAGAAAAATGAAAAATGAAAAAATGAAAAAAAAACAAGTTTTTAAAAAAAAATATATTTTTAACTTTTCCTAATTCCAAATAATCCAAAACATACATAAGAGGAGACGGGGGAAAAGCAAAAGAGAGGGATCAAATTCAATCAAAAAGAAACCAAGGCGGGACGGCAACCGGAGATAGAGAAAGGGATGAAGTTCGCCGTTAAGTCATGGAGCAAGAAAGGAAGGGCGAGAGTAGGTTATCTACAGTTGGGCAGCTGCCCGTATCAAATAGAAACTCCTGCCCTACTCCTAACCACGCGTAAAGGGCTGCCCGTTTACATCTCACCTGACCTTCTCTCCTCCCTTCCTTCCCCTGATTCTTTTCTACTTCAATGTAGCCCTCTTCAGTTGTAAGTTTCTTTATTATCTTTTCTTTCTATATATATATATATACATACAAATTGTATATAGCTAAAGAAATTGGAAAAGAAAAGGAAAAAAAAGAAGAAAGAAAGGATATTGGAAAAGGGGTAATTGAAGGAAAAGAAACTGAAAGGAAAAAGATAGTAAAAATTAGAAACAATCCTGTTAATGAATACAAATTTAGTTGGGCACACTAAATTCTGATGCCAGACTAATTTTAAAATTAATTGTAATGGGTATGTTTGGGATTGCTTTAGAGTATATCTGATATTGCTTAAAAATTTGATTAGTGATTTTGATTAATGATCTTGCTTATAATCAATTTTACAATATATTTTGCATTTGGTAAAAAAAAAAGCACATAGTAAAAAGTGAAAAGTGTTTGGTATGAGGAAAATTGTTTATCACTATAGCCATGTTTGTTTGCAAAAAATATGCTTAAGCTTGGACTATTTATCTTAATTTAATACTATTTCGGACTATTTAATCATTTGAAAAGGGACTATTAGTCCCTTAATGTGGGATTATTAGTCCCACTAAGCCATTTGATAGCTTAAAATGGGGAATTATTAATCCCATCCCATATTCATCAAGGAATTATATAGTCCATCATAAATAGCCTTAGAAATGACAAAAGAATAGTTCATAGGACTATTAATCTCCCATCATGAGATAAAATAGTCTGAAGTAGTGTTAAATTAAGATAAATATTTCAATCCCAAGCATACTTTTTGCAAACAAACATAGCTTAAGGTTTTGAGAAGTAAATATGGGTAATAGCTGGAATTACTACAATAAATAGGGATAACTTGGTAATATACTTGGTCAAACCTGATTATTAGATTTGGCAAATAATACAAAGTGATTATAAGCAGTTTTAAAAGCTGATTATCAAGCACTTTTTGCTTCTTAAAACTGATTATGAGTAGGTTTGGCTGCTTATAAGCAATCCCAAACACTATCTTAGCAATGTAAGTATTGATTATGATTACTGCTTTTGCTTAGAAGTAGTTTTTAAAAGGTAGTTTATGTTTGATAATGAAAAAGTATTAATTTAGTGAAAAAGTAAAAGGTTTCTGCTTATTACTTATTTCAAGTGTGAATTATTGAAAAGAAAGGTTTTGAGAAGTAAAGAGGGGTTTTGGGTGGAACTATTAAAATAAAAGAGGATAGATTTGTAATATATTTGGCCAAATCTGATTGTTAGATTTTGACAAATAACCAGATGCACCAAATTGGTGCTTCTGATTATTTCCATAAAAATTGATTATAAACAGTTTTTAAAAATGAATTACCATACACTTTATGCTTTTTAAAACGGATTATTAGTTGGTTTGATTGATTATAACCGATCACAAACACCCTCAAATTGGTTTATTTATTATTTTATTTTTTAAATAGTCTTTGTTTGCCTTTGGTTATCTGTTCTGCTTCTCCCACTTGCTGAGTTCCAAACAAAGCCTTGAATTGGGTTTTAAGGGAAAAGACATGCAAAGAATAATATGTTTTGTTTGATATTGGAAAGATATAAAAAAAAATAAATATAAAAGAAAAGATAAAAAAGAACTTGGTTGAATATCTATTGCATTTGATTTTAGTATTGTACATGGAATAGTTAAATCTCATGGACACAACATGGAGCAAAGATATTTCTAATTTTTGAGAAGAAAGTTCTGGAGAGATGTTGGCTGTCATTTTCTCCTAAAAAAACTCAAAGACATTAGTATACCCCCTATCTCTATCTCCAAAATAAAACTCCAAGACAGGGTGTTAGTAAAGGTAGTCTAGAGTCATAAAGATTTTCTTCCTGAAATGTCTTATGATTGGTTGGGCATTTCATTCAAGTAACCCTAACTTAAAGAACTAAAGTTTTAATATATTATAGCAATAAAATAAATATCTTGTTCATATGTTACATTAGAAATAATGCTCATCGGAATTAAAAAGAAAAAAAATATTAATCCCGAAAAATGTTTGCTGTATAAGTTAAACTTAATCTAAAGAATATTGCATAAAGATTTGAGCACTTAGCAATGAAAGGATATCACACTAAAACTTTTTGGAATTCAAGTATGTATGGACGAAGCATGAAGTCTTGAAGACCGTAGGCTTCAGCAGTAAAAGAAAGTTAAAAGGCAGCAAGTGTGAAAAAGTTGGTAGAATTTATTTATGAAGTTTTCTTACTAAAAAAAATGAAATAGACGGGTTGTGCTTCATTATCTTTTCCTTATTTTCACACTTGTATTTCTTTGAAGGACTCCTTGTCCTCCCTTTGTGTACTCTCCCTTTTATTTAATAAAATTTTTTCTTTTTCTTTTGGGAATGTTGTTTCTACAAGTAAATATTGATATTTCCACGAAGTCTCTCTTAAGAAAAGTTTAAGTTTCCTTACTAAGTTGTGTTACATTTAATGAAGTCAAATTCTTGTTGAATTTTTAAGAGGGTCGGCCTCATGATGGGTCTCTGTATCTTAACCTCTTGCACCATAATAAAAGAACATTATATACTAAGGGTGGGCCAAACTATGTACAAAAATGTAAAATATTATGGAGATTGGCTTGAATAACTTATCAAAATTATAAAATGATTTGGATGGGCCATGACCCTCATTCCTTAGTCTTATCTCTGTACTTGTTGGCAGGGAGACCATTTTAATGAAAATCTCATATATATATATATATATATATATATATATAAATTTGGGATCAAGATTACAATCTACAATTGTTCATGGTAATTTCTCAACTTTTTTCCCTATGGTTATAATTGTCTAAATCGTTATTGTGTTTTTCTTTGATTCTGCAGCTTAGAAGGTCTTTCCCTTAAGACAATATCATATATTGGAGGACTGCATGAGATGCTTGGTTTGCGTGAATATGCATTTGCAGCTGTACCAAGGGATTCTGTTGTATGCCTTCCTGAATGTAATAGCAGCAACAAGATTGGGGCATCTTTTGAGACCCCTTCTGGTCGTCGCTTGGTAGTTCAACATAATGTTTTCTGATCATAATAACTTTTATTTTCCATAATTTTCACTCTTTGTTTCTCTCCTTCGGTAGGATATAGTTTTCTTCATTTCTTCAATTTTGATATGCACAGATAAAACCTGGAGAATATATGGAAATGATTTCCTCCATGAAGCCAAACTTATGGACCACTTTAGCCGATGAAGTGCCTGTTTGGGTGTCAGAAAAGAGGAACAAAGCCTCGGTGGATCGAACTGTGAGATGGCTTGATGATTGCATTCGCCTAAGCGTGGTAAACACTGAATATGCATTTGTTTCATTTACAGTTGGATATTATTATCTTGATCCGAAACTCGTATTTACTTTAATTGTTTTATAATTTGTGTTTGTACATAATATTTTAGAATTAGTTTGTTCAAGAACTATATTAGATGAAATGTGCAATCAATGTTTTCAAGATTCAGTAAATATATAACTGGTCAGCGTTGTGAATTTTGGAATAGGCTGGCCAGTACTAGGTATATTAAAATTAACTACCATATGGGTTGTTCACTCAACTAATCAAAATCTACATAAGGTGTTTACTATGATGAGGCTGTTCGCAACATTCTTATGACTAAGATCCAAGAAAATTTGTTTTGAATATCTTCATGCTTGCCAACAATTCTTAAATGAAGTGCAGGAGATGCCACATTCTTGAAGAGCAAGTATGAAGCTTTAAATTTTTTATTTTCCTTTTCTCTTTTATGTTCTCAATAATATGAATATTGATATTATCTTCTCAAGTTGATTAATTATGAACTTAAAATTTTTCATATATTTTATGTTACATATTAAGATTGATTAATGGAGCGAGTGAGAAGTTGATTGTTTGTTAACTTGGTCTGCTGAAGCTTTATTTTGAGTCTTCCATCATTGATGTTTCATCAGGTTAGTATGCTGTTTCTGTTGATTAAGCAAAGGCATTACAGAATTCACATTTTGTAGGTCTAATCCATTTTACATTTAGATGGGTTAGTAGTCAAAGTTTTAACTTTCTGACTTTTGGAGTCTTGGTACAATAGAATTTAGGAAGAGTTTAGCTGACTTATTAATTATGGATTCTTTTTGTTCAGAAAAAAATTACACGGTAGCTATTGATACTATTTTGAACAATAAATATTCTGCTTGATGGATTTTAGGAGTGTTCTCAAAGACATTTTACTTCATTTTCTTTTTCTTTTCACTTAGATTAGATCATACCTTATTATGTTAATTACAATCATCCCCTATCCAACTAGCACACTTCTACTGTAGATAGCACTAGTTATTATTAGTTTTCCATAATGCAGAATTGTCTAAAAATGTTGGTCATCTCTCAAACCAAACTTTTGTAGTCCTCTTTAATCTTCTTGAATACCATCTATTTCTAGAACCCTAAAATTACAAGCTTAGCATTTTGCATAACAATTTGAAGACACTTGATGTTGGAATTTTCTAGTACCTTTTCTCGCAAAGCCTGTTTGCTATCCTAATCAGGTTCACCATCTTTTCATGCTAGTTAACTCATCTGGAAACCTGCGATTTTCCCTCCCTATTCAAGTCTTTTGCTTTCTCTTTGATGCCCAATAGATTCAACGCCGGTGATTTCTTGTCGCTTCGGAGGCTGTTTAAGCTTTTGTTTCTGGAATATTTTTTTTGGGTGTGTGTGTTTGTGAATGCTGCCAAATAAGACTCACTCTCATTCTGTTTAGCTATATCTGATTGCATGGAGCCATTGGAGCATGTTTGTCGTTTTTGATGAGAATGTGTTGACCTTCTACGAGATTTGAGATCCTGTTGTGACTTGAATTTTGCATTTTTTGTGGTGGAAAGGATGGTAAAGTTCTTCAAAGATTCAATGTTTTGTTATCCTTCAAGGCTTCAAGGAATTTGGTTTTGGCTTCATTATGGGTTCTGTTATAGGGAACTAGACTTGCCCCCTAATTAGATGGAGCAAGTATCAGCAGATTGTGGGAGTGGTATTCAGCATTAGGGTTTGGGATGTGGTAACTTAGGCCTACTAATGACATTAAGGGTATGTTGGTTTGGGACGATAGAATGTAGCGATAATATAATAGATTTTTTAAACTGAATAAAGGCAGTAATAAAATTGAATTGAGCATGAGTTCTTTAGTGTTTGGTTTGTTACTTTGGAAGTGTGCCAGGATGGACTAGAAGTTCTCAAAAGTATCTAATTAGTAAGAACCATTACCATGAGGTTGGTAGTGGACCATCACTCATCCCATTAAGGAATGATTTTTTTTTGAGGCACTGCTAGCAATGACTCATTAACTCCACTTTTGGCTAACCTAACTAGGTTACGTTTGAAATGGGAACAAGGTATTCTATTCCTCTGTTCATTACCCTGAACCAAATGCCCTAAATTTACTTCTAATTACCCTTGTACTTCACACTCCTTGACAACAAGAGAGCGCCATTAGTTTATTTTTTTGTGACAAGTCAATAGTACTTTTGTTGAGTCTAAGTTATTGTAAAAATAAAAAGTATTAAGAAAAAATCTAATGAGGGTGGGGTGGGTTCTTCTAAACAGGGGGTTAACTTCAGGGAAGTGAGGTTGGGGAAGGACAGTCTTTGAAAGATGTTGCTGCTTGTGCTTAAGAAGCCTGACATCTGAAGAGTGTATGACATGATTCTTGTCAATTGCAGAATTAACAAGAAAGTTAATAATTGCAGAGACTACCTTAATTCTTAGAATTAACTCATGCCAGCTACTGTTACATATGTAACTGCATATGGGAACTACAATCAGTGTTACGTACATATTTGTTATTATATTTTGTGCTTTTTAACAGTATTCTTGGTATGAACCATTACCATGAGGTTGGTAGTGGACCATCACTCATCCCATTAAGGAATGAATCTTTTTTTGAGGAACTGCTAGCAATGACTCATTAACTCCACTTTTGGCAATGACTCATTAACTCCACTTTTGGCTAACCTAACTAGGTTACGTTTGGAATGGGAACAAGGTATTCTATTCCTCTGTTCATTACCCTGAACCAAATGCCCTAAATTTACTTCTAATTACCCTTGTACTTCACACTCCTCGACAACAAGAGAGCGCCATTAGTTTATTCTTTGTGGCAAGTCAATAGTATTTTTGTTTAGTCTTAAGATATTGTAAAAATAAAAAGTATTTAGAAAAAGTCTAATGAGGGTGGGGTGGGTTCTTCTAAACAGGGGGTTAACTTCAGGGAAGTGAGGTTGGGGAAGGACAGTCTTTGAAAGATGTTGCTGCTTGTGCTTAAGAAGCCTGACATCTGAAGAGTGTATGATGTGATTCTTGTCAATTGCAGAATTAACAAGAACGTTAATAATTGCAGAAACTACCTTAATTCTTAGAATTATCTCATGCCAGCCTGTTGCATATGTAACTGCATATGGGAACTACGATCAGTGTTACGCACATATTTGTTATTATATTTTGTACTTTTTAACAGTATTCTTGGTAAATATTGAATTAGTTTGGTTGTCTATATATTAATCACTCAAGTGTAGACAGGTGGAGCTGTGTTTGGATCCATCCTTGGAGGCTCTAGTGTTGAAGAACGTCACCGTTGTGCTCAAGAAGTAGCAAAACGAAATGTATCAGGTTTGACTACTCATTATTATATTTCAGTTTCTGGCTAGCACATTGTATTTCCATTTTAAACTATTGTATACAACTCTTAAAATGCATTTTGTGTAGTATATAATTCCTTGAGTTTCTCATCTTTTTTGCCTGTATCCTTATGATATCTAATAAAGCACTTTTCATCGCTTATGCTTGTGCAAGCTAAATTCCACTATGAGAGGATATGTTTCTTTCTTTCTTCACTAACTTAATTACGAGGAAATTCGTGGAAGTCAAAGAGTAAACACATGAGATTTTGATTTTCTTTTTTAATGGGGATCCCAGATTCTAGGTAATTTAGAATGATCTTAATATACAGAATGAAGTACTGTATTGTCCCTTTATGATGAGAAGGGTTCCTCAATCGTTAATTGCAGTAAGTCGTTTTGAATTCATTTTAAATATATGGTAAAATTTATTTCAGGAGTAAATTGGTTTATGATTTTTGCTAAGATTGATATTGACCTAATATATAGATGAACTGTACCTTGTAAAAATAAATAAATTCACACAAGGTCTTGTCTTGTTGGTCTTTTAAGATCTGCTTTAGTTTTAACTGTCTTTGTAAAGTCGAGCAATGTTCTTTTGGATGGTGTGTAATTTTTTCCCTTTCTTCTTTCTGTTTCCAGGAAGTAATTTTGAAAAATAAAACCAATTTAGAGAACACCAAGGTGTTTTCAGCTGTTTATCAGACAGACCAAGAAACAATATGCTTAAAAAAATTACCAACAGAACGTACTCAAGTGCAATCTAGTGTAAGATTTTATTTAACCCGGTAAAGATATAATTTTTTCTGTATTTTTAAATATCCATTAATAAAATTTGATTATTTCCACCCCCCCCACCCCAAAAAAAAAAAAAAAACTGTAACCAAAACATTCTCACATTTAGAAAGTTTAGATAACTAGAGTTGTAAATAGAGTTGAAAAATAGAATATGAGAACAGGCCAAAGATGGTCAACAGATAGACCCTTAGACCTTTTACTCTAAGGCTATGTTTATTTGCAAAAAACATGTTTGAATTATTTGTCTTAATTTAACACTACTATGGACTATTTTATCCCTTGATGAGGGATTAATAGTCCTTTAAATAGTCCTATGAACTATTTTTTTGTCATTCTTAAGACTATTTATAAGGGATTATATAATCCCATGATGAATGTGAGATTAATAATCCCCCATTTTAAGCTATTAAATTGCTTTATGGGACTAATAGTACCACATTGAGGGATTAATAGTCCCTTGTCAAAACAGGGGCGGATTTAGCCTCGCAAAATCTCTTAAAGAATAAAAATTTAATAAAATATATTACAAAACTAAATAATCCTCAAATATTGTTTACAATAACATTTTTCGAGATTTTATTGCTTAAAATTGTTGCATTGATAGCCTCATTTTTAATATTTGCAATAATATCACGCTCAATGTAAGTTACTAAACAGTCATTCATTTTCTATTTGGTTACGGAGTTTATTCTTCACTATATTTGCAGTTGCAGTAATAACGGACAAAAGTAGAGCCAACTTCAGCAACAAATAGACTTGAGGATACACATTATCCTTTCTTTTTTTAACCAACATTTGAGCCATTTCGTTAATTCCTTTTATACTCGAAAATTTGGGATCGTTTTTCATATCCACAATATAATTTTGGAGTTGACCATTAAATGCCAAAAGTTCCAATAAACAATTTCAATTAAACCACTAACAAGTAACAAGTAACAAGTAACATTACAAAATTTAAAGAAAGTAAAAATAGAATAGAACACATACTTGAAGAACTTTTATTTGATGGAGTTCTCTTCATTGTTACAGTGTTGCTGTAAGAAGTAAAAAGCTCTAATTTTATAAAAGTACAAAAAATAAGAATCCATGAACAATTACAAAAATGGAGGATTGAAGCAGTAGCAATAGAGATGGAACATTTTATAGTGAATACCTCTAGCTGATATCATTCATAATCTAGAATATTGGAACTCAAAAAAACTCCATAATTATATACCTTTGCCATCTCAGAATCTAACGGATTGAAATGGAAAAGGAAAAGGAAGAAATGGGGAGGAGAAAGGAGCTGTGTACAATTGAAGTACAGAGAACTAAGACTACTAGTGGGATTGGTATTTGGTCCATTGGATTTAGACTTTTAGGAATTCTAATAATTTTTTAAGCCTAAAACTTCGCACCCTCAAATTTTTTTTTAATTTGACCCCCTGAAAAATCAGTGGGGTCAGATGCCCCCTTGCCCCAAGCATGGAACCGCCCCTGCGTCAAAAGAATAAATAGTCCAGAGTAGTGTTAAATTAAAACAAAGTCCAATCCCAAATATACTTTTTGTAAACAAACATGGCCTAGGTGAAATTTATAGGGTCTTTCCAAACATGAAATGGTTGTATAGAGTCTCACCAAAACTAGTGGCATCTCTTCGTTCTATAGTATTCTTCTGAGGATTTTAATGGTGGAATTGTTTAAAAGAAAGTTAATGGCCCTTATGCATAAAGTGCACAAGAAAAGGTGTTCATAATTGTTCTTTATGGAAATTCCTCTACAGCATGGCTATATTATGGAGCATAGCTTTTTAAAGTCCATGATATTAGTTTCATAGGGCGTGCGGCGTGCCAATCCCAAAAATGTTTTTTTTTTCCATTTTTTTTTTTAGATAAAAGACCGGTCCAAATCTTAACTTGACTATTGCCCTGCACTTCAATTAAGTGCACAAATTAATACTTACTAGTAGTAGGACTTGAGAATTGAGAATATTCAATAATCTGAAATTGTTCAAAAGCCTGAAGTACTTGTTCATTAGAAGCTTCTAGTCCTACTACACGAGTTGACAGAATGATCAAGTCAAAGCCCGAAGAAATAACTATCAGTATATGCTACGGCTTCCAATGGCAGAATAGAACTAGAAAAATTTATACACAACTACCCAAGGCACTTGTGAAAATTCTTCTACTTCCCCAAAATCTCAGATCCTTCAAATGAAAATACTCTTCAAGTAGACGCTTCCAGACTTGCTATAGAAGTAATCACTAATAGACAATAACTGGCACTGGAGCTCAGATTATTAAGAAAATCACATTTGTAGGCAACAAAAATGTTTGAAATTAAACTGATGCAACCACTAAAATTTTTCAAGGAGCAGTAAATTCAGAAAGTGGTAAATTTTGAAATCTTGCTCGACTTTGAAGTGGAGTCCTTTTTTGGGCCCTTTATTGTTATTTTTTTGGCTTGGCAAGGTGTTCTTTTTCATTCAGTTAAGTTACCACTTGTTTAGAAGTTCAAGCTAGTAGAGAATTAATACACCAATGTGTATATCATGCTTTAACAATAACCCTACACATGACGTTCATTCAAGCATGGATAATGCCTCCATATGGCAAATCCAATTAAAAGAGCCATATTCCCTAAGAATAATATTCCTTAAACTTTGAAACTGCATCAATCAAACCTACACTTTCTGAATCTAAGATTTTGAGCCAATCTCAAACTTAAGTATATATTACACAAATTCCTCAATTTATCCGTTGGACTGGAGTTTTCGATATGCTTGTTGTTGTTTACGTGTTGTTGTAGACAAGAATCCTTGGGCGGTTTGTAGTTTTTAGAAATAGAGCAAGCAGGGAACCATTCCCTTTAAATATGTAATGATTTTGCAATTTTTTTGGATAAGTAGTTAACTATTTTGCAAATTACCTTCTTTGAATCTAAAATTATGTTGCCTCTAGTTTTTACCTTATTTTTTTAATTTCTTTTAGGTAAGTCCATTTAATTTAAAATTAATTTTGATCATCTATGTGCTCTTTAATAAATATAAAATTTTTACGCAGGTTATTGGATTGGTGGGTTTGGGCTTGGCGAGAGCATGGATGAGCGCACTGCTCTCTTGGATGCAGTAGTGGTACACTTCATTTTTTTAGAACTTAAAGCTCCATACTGTCAAGAAATTAAATTGTTTTTGAAAGTAAATGGGACAATGTATGTATAACAAAGAAGCATATGCAAATTGTGAAATAGCTTATACAGTAACTATTAGAAGATATGCCATGATTGTAGTTTTCATAATCAATGTGTACACATTACTGTAATTTAGGAATTATCATAACTGTAATTAGGATACTTGTGTATATATATAAACTTATGTAATAGAGAGAAATAAATTGAATGAAATAACCTATTCTCAGTTTCAACATGGTATCAGAGCTTTTGATCGTTACTATCAGTTTCGCTGCTATTCTTACTTCTTTTTAGAAAATTATTTGAATCAATCTATATGAAGAAATTGAGAACATAATTGGTTTACCCAGTGCCAGTCGATCGTCATAGAGGTGTCAGATTCTTCACCCACCATTGCACTCGCCTCCTCACTCGCGCAGCGCCACCTTCACTCGCCACCTTTGGCCGGCGCGTGAGATTTTTCCGATGAACTTTTGCCGACATAGTTTCTTCCAGGGTGGTCGATTCTCTCTCCTCTTGCCATCTACAGTGGTCTTGTAGGGTTTGATTCAAGTTTATTAAGCCTTTCTTTGACAATAGCATCCGTGGCTAGTGTACTGCTCTTCCTCTGTTTTCCTTTGCTAGGGTTCTGCATTACCTTGTTGGTGCACTGCTCTTCCTCTGTTTTCCTTTGCTAGGGTTCTGCATTACCTTACTGGTGCACTGCTCTGCTTTCTGGAATAATTCACTGCTATTTTTTGTGCCTTTAAATTATCCTTGTTGATATTTCCTCGGATATTCTTGTTGCTTCTATTACCTTATTATGGCAGAATCTAGTTCTATTAATAGTGGTGGTACTACTGAAATAAATAAAGGGCAGTTGATTAGAAATCATCATCTCAACTCTGCTGAGGTTCTTAGCCCATTTAAGTTGGATATAAACAATTATCTAGCTTGGTCTCAAGCATGCCGTATGTTAATTAAAGCTAACCGTATGCAACACTTCATCAATGGTACAATAACCATGCTAACACAAGCAGGTGTCGCCCAAGAATGGAAACCTGATAACTCCATGGTGAAAACATGGATTTTTAATTTGATTGAACCTAGTATGAGAAGTAGTTATATGTTCTTAGACACGACATATGAGCTTTGGGATGCTATTTCTCAAACTTTCTTTGTTTCTGGATATATGTCTAAGGCATATGATATCCGTAAACGAATCCGTGAGCTGGGTCAAGGAGAGAAGTCTATGGCACAGTATTTTGCGGAGATTAATGCACTTTGGCAGGAGCTTGATCATTACCGGGTTTTTTCAACCAAATGTCTGGAAGATGTAGCTGCTTATCAAAAGTTTGGTAGTGAAGACAGAGTTGTGGATTTCTTGGCCGGTTTGAATATAGAATTTAAGAAGTTCGAGCACAATTTATTGGTCAGACACCTTTTCAATCATTGCGAAAGGCTCATGCTAGAGTCCAACAAGATGAAAGTAGGCGTCGGGTGATGGTTCTAACCTCTGTTGACTGATCAGCCATGATTGCTTCGTATCCTAAATTTGGCTCCACCATTCAGTCTCCTGTTGAGAAGGAATACCGCGAATGTGATTATTGTGGGGGAAAGAACTATACCAGGGATCGTTGTTTTAAGCTACATGAACGTCCTAATGGATGAGGGGGTTGGTTTGGTAATGGTCGTGGACGTGGATCTCAGGCGTACGTGGCTACTACAACATTTCCTGTTGATACATCCAGTGCTTCATACACTACTACTGCATTTACTCTTGAGAAAATCTCAGCTTTTTATTCCAAATCTTTTTATTCCAAATCTGCTTCTTCTCATTATGCCCAGTCAGGTATACATTCTTGTGCTTTTAATGTTTCATCAACTTGCCTTAGTTGGATAATTGATACAGGTGCTTCCGAGCATATGACCGGGTCCTCCACCATTTTTCCTCGATACACGCCTTACTCTGGAAAAGACAAGGTTTGAGTAGCCGATGGTTCCCTTTCTTCTCATTATGCCCAATCAGGTATACATTCTTGTGCTTTTAATGTTTCATCAACTTGCCTTAGTTGGATCATTGATACATGTGCTTTCGAGCATATGACCGGGTTCTCCACCTTTTTTACTTGATACACGCCTTGCTTTGGAAAAGACAAGGTTTGAGTAGTCGATGGTTCCCTTTCTTCCATCTCTGGGAGTGGTTCTGTAGTTTCTACTTCTTCATTGACCTTTTCGTTTGTTCTTCATATTCCTTCATTTACTGCAAATTTATTATCTGTCCAACGTCTTTCTGAATCCTTACACTGTTCAACAACTTTTTTCCCAACTCATTGTGTTTTTTCTGGACTTCGGGGCAGAAGATTGGCAGCGGCAGTGCAGTTGGTGGTCTTTATTATTTAGATGTTCCCTTGTCTAACATGGTCTCTACTCAGGATCTTCACTCTACTTCTGACTCCAGCCTTACTTCTCTACTCAGGATCAATGACATCGACGTTTGGGACATCCCTCTTTTTTCATATTTGTCTTTATTTTCATCTTTAGTTAAACAATGTAATAAAACTCAGTTTTTGTGTGAACCATGTGAATTTGATAAATACAAACGTTCTATTTATTCTGTTATTAACAGTCGACATTCTGAATCTTTTGCTATTATACATATTGATGTGTGGGGACCCTCTCCAGTTATTTCTCGTTCTGGTTATAGATGGTTTGTTAGGTTTATTGATTGTTATTCTCGTGTCACTTGGATTTATCTTCTTCATTCCAAAAATGAGGTATTTAATTGTTTTCAGAAATTTCATAAAATAATTCAAACCCCAATTTGAAGTTAAAGTCAAAATTCTCCATAGTGATGATGGTTGTGAATATAGTAATAATAATGCTTTTGCATCTTATCTCTCTCAGTATGACATCATTCTTCAACCCTCCTGTATCAAAACTCTAGAACAAAATGGAGTAGCAGAAAGGAAAAATCGACACTTACTAGAGGTAGCCCACACTCTTATGTTCACTATGAACTCCCTAAATTTTTATGGGGAGATGTTTTGACTGCTGCATTTTTTATAAACTGCCTTCTAAAATTCTTGGGAATAAAAGTTCCATCTCTTTTCTCCATCACACGACAAGTCTTTCTCCTTCGCCTCGAGTTTTTGGTTGTGTGCTATGTTAATGATAAATTTCCCGCTTGGGGAAAATTAGATCCCAAGGTTCTTAAGTGTGTTTTTATTGGTTATTCTCCAACCCAAAAGGTTATAAATGTTATCATCCTCCTTCAAACAAAGTATTTGTCACTCAAGATGTAACTTTTTGGGAATTGAAACTTTTTTATTCTTCTTCACCTTCTCCTCAGGGGAGGATGTTATTGATGAGGAGAAGCTTCCTCCTGAGGCTGGTATTACAAGTTCTACTATACTATCTTATCCTATAAATTCTTCTCCTGTTCCTGTTGTTCTGATAATTCTACACATGGGGAGTTACAGTTACAAGACTCACGTGCTAGACAGAATGATGAGTTGAGGACCTATGTTCGAAGATGCAAGAATAAGGTCACCGTTTCTGCACCAACACACCAACCCTGCTCCGAACCAAGTCTTGATAATGCTAATGGTGAGAATTCTAATCCTACTTCTTCTGATGATACTGACATTCCTATTGCTCTTAGAAAAGGGGTTAGATCTTATACTCGACATCCTATCTCTAATTTATTACCCTATAATAAATTATCTGTATCCTACCACTCCTTTGTTTCTTCTTTGTCTTCAATATCTGGTCCTCAGGGGCGGAGAGAAACAATTAGTGATGAGAATTGGAAATATTCCATGATAGAAGAGATGAATGCCCTGAAAAAGAATGATACATGGGAACTAGTTACTCTTCCTTTCGGAAAAAAACTAGTTGGTTGCTAATAGGTATATACAGTCAAATAGAAGCCAGATGGAATAGTTGAGAGACTCAAAGTAAGGCTAGTTGCAAAAGGGTATACTCAAACCCATGAAATTGGAGGAGGGAGTATACATGAAAATACCCTCTGGTTTTGTTTCATATGTCACCAAGGGTAAGGTTTGTAAGTTGCGAAAGGCTTTATATGGTTTGAAGCAATCTTCCAGAGTCTGGTTTGGTAGATTCCACAAAGCAATGATAAGATTTGGGTACAAACAAAGTCGAGCAAATCATACTTTATTTGTCAAATGTCAAACAGATAAAAGGTAAGACTTTTATTCTTATTGTTTATATTGATGACATTGTGGTGAGAGGGGATAATAGAGATGTGATAATAGAGAAGAGATAGTTAATCTCAAAGCAAGTCTGACCAAATAGTTTGAGATCAAAGATATTGGTCCTTTGAAATGGTATTGAAGTTGCAAGATCTTTAAGTGGAATTTTTCTATCTCAAAGGAAGTATGTACTCAAATCTTTTAACATAAACTTACATGTTGGGATGTAAGGCCGCTGATTCTCCTATTGAAGTTAGATCATCATCTAGTAGGTGGAACAAGACCTACTGTTGATAGAGAAAGATGTCTACGTTTGGTGGGACGATTGATATACCTTTTTCATATTAGACCTGATATATCTTATACTGTGGGAATAATGAGTCAGAATATGCATGATCCTCGACATTGTCACATGGAAACTGTTTACAGAATTCTGAGGTATCTCAAGTTTGCTCTTGGAAAAGGTTTATTGTTCGCATCACATGGTCATATGAGAGTTGAAGCTTTTTATGACTCAGATTGGGCTAGCTCTATAGAGGATCGCCGTTCTACATCAGGTTACTGTTCATTTGTTGGAGGTAATTTTTTTACTTTGCGCAGTAAGAAACAGTTCGTGGTGGCATGATCCAGTACTGAGGTTGAATATCAAGCATCGCCTTGGGTAGATTTGAGTGTTACAACTAAAAGGCCTATGCAATTATTTTGTGATAATAAGGCAACCATTAATATTGCAAACGATTCAGTACAACACGATAGGACAAAACACATTGAGATTGACAGACACTTCATTAAAGAAAAGTTAACTAGTGATCTTATTTGCTTACCTTTCGTCAAAACAGAACATCAACTTGTTGATATTTTGACTAAGGGTCTTAGTAGTAAGATGTTTCATCTATTATGTTTCAAGTTGGGTATGCGAGACATCTATACACCAACTTGAAGAGGAGTGTTAGAAGATATGCAATGATTTTAGTTTTCATAATCAGTGTGTACACATTACTGTAACCATAACTGTAATTAGTATACTTGTGTATATATATATACCTATGTAATAGAGAGAAATCAATAGAATGAAATAACCTATTCTCAGTTTTAACAGTAACTACAATTAATGCCTTTCCAGAACTTCTTGGTGGTGTGCACAAGTTACTATTTATAGTTATATTCCTACAGGTTTAATGTTTGAACAGTGGCTTGGGGCTCTTGTTTTGGTTGACAGCTGTATCCACATTAGGTGGCTTGGGTGTCAGTGAGAAAGGAGCATGATTTACAGGAGTACTTACCTTTAAGTAGTATGGCGTTTGTTAGATATGTTTGAAGTAGTAAAAGATAAAGGGGTTCTCTACAATGATTATTGTTGGGTTGTTTTTTTTTGTAGCTAAAAGGTAAGTGAAGCGATTGATGCTCGACTTTGTAGAGTCGCTAATACTTTGGACTGTGGCTGACATGCACAATACTCGTCAATATTTTTATTTGCTGGTTGGGTCTTCTGGATTGCTAGATGAGGTTTTGAAGGAGGGAGCGGACGGAGCTCAAAGTAGGTGTGTTATTAGGTTAGACTAAAGATGATCTAACTTGGCTGTCAGTTGTTCAAGGCTTTGAAATAAAGTATATTATGACGAGTAGGGTTATTTGGTTAGAGTGAAGATAATCTAACTTGGTTGTTGGTTCTTCAAGGCTTGGAACTAAAGAAAATTATAATATAAGTGGAGAAGCGGAGAGAAAGAGGGGAGAAACAAAGAAAACGAGGGGACAAACCTACACAATGCTTCAGACCTAAGGCATTTCATAGAATGAAAAAAAACACATCATGAAATACGGTGGTAAAGCTTTCCTTCACTGCTTTCGACAAGAAACTAAATACATCACAATGTATTGAGGGTTGCATGGAGGCCATGGGGAACTTGGGGATCATGTAGACTCGGTAATGGGGTTGTCTACTGTGATTATTGATGTTTTCTTTTGTAGTTAAAAGGTCAGTCAAGCGTTTGAGGCTTGACTATGCAAGAGTAGCTAATACTTTGGACTATTTTAGGATTCCATGCACAATACTCATTAACATTTATATTTGGTGGTTGGGTCTTCTAGATTGCTAGGTGAGGTTTTGAAGGAGGGAGTGAAACGGAGCTCTAAATAGGTGTCTTTAGGTTTGACCGAAGATAATCTAACTTGGCTGTCAGTTCTTCTAGGCTTTGAACTAAAATGAATTTTAATGAGTAGGTGTTCTTAGGTTAGGCTGGATATAATTTGACTTGACTGGCGGTTCTTCAAGGCTTTGAACTAAAGAAAATTATGATATAAGCTGAGAAGAAAAAGAAGGGACAAGCCATATCATGTATTGTGGTGGTAAGGCTTTCCTTCATTGCTTTGTAGAAAAAAAATCAAATACATCACAATTGAGGTTTAGCATGGAGGCTAAGGGGAACGTTGATGGAAGAATATTCTTTGTTCTATTGTATTTAATAAATGAAATGTACTAATGTGTAATTTTCATATATTTACTTGTTAGGATTTTTATCTTTAATTAGGGTTGATTTTAGGCTCTAATAATTTATTGTAGTATCAATTAGGTAGATTTATGCATGAGCTTAGGGATTTAGATTTATGTTTTTAATTTTCACTTGACTTTCCTTTTATGTTGTAATCAACCCTTCTTATAAAAAGGTCTTCATATGACCTTTTAAGGAGCTTTTGATGAATAAAAAAATATCTCTGGATTTTCTGGTGGATTCCAGTTATTTTTCTTGTGGATTAAAAGGCCCCTAGTGGACTCTAGGTTTTGTCACTGCTAGAACAATATCTAGCCCCCAACCGCTTCCATCCTGCGTCATTTGGTATCTGAGCAATATTTTGCCTAGCTTATTATTTTCTTCTAAAGATGGTGACCTAGCTCATTTTGAATATCTATCACTCCAATGGGGTTTTGGGGTCAAGTAGGTTGTTATGGTTCTCCAGATCAGGATTTCAAATATTTTGAAGGACTTCTAAAATTTGATGGCATGTATAATCCTAAATATTTATGTGATTTTGAGGATTTTCTTGATTGGGTATTAGATATGAATGACTGTTTTGAAAATATGAATATTTGGGAAAAGGAGAAAATTGATTTGGCATTAAGCAAATTAAAAGGTTGTGTAGCAGTTTGATGGTATTTGTTGCAACTCACTAGGAAAACATCATAGCGAGTTATGGCGATAGTTTACTGCCTTGACGCTTAGGCGACAAGGTGACCGACATGGCGTCCGTATGGCGACAAGTCGTTTACAATGTGCAATTTATATACTCCCTCCGTCCCAAGATAAAAGTCTTTATTACTATTTCAGGTAGTCCCAAGTTAAATGCCTATTTACCTTAAATGATCTATTTTTTACAATAATTTACCTATAATACCCTTATTATTAATTGTTATATTTCTATTCTCTATGCATATTTATTGAGCATCACTAGTAATGTGCAGAAAACTATGCAATTAAATGAGAATTTAAATATGGACAATTTTGTCATTTTATCATCTTTCTTAATATGCGCAAAAAGTCAACCAGGACTTTTATTCTGGGACGGAGGGAGTATTATTTATTTTACTTAACAAATATATTAGCAATAAAATTTTATATACATTAAAACTCAAAACATAACACTATGGAATAACATTAAAGACATAATTATGTAAATACGTAGCAATAACAATTCAAAAACAAAACACTTGATATTAAAAATTAGTAAAAGAAATGAAGAATTCAACAAACACCACAGAGAAAATAAAGTTGCAACCAACCATTACAAATATGTAGTCTAATAACTAATAAAACACCACATAACAAGCCAAAATAATGTCTAGACTCTCTACACTAGTCTAGAAAGTAGAAATATCGTTCAAGCAAAATCATTAAAGAAAAGGTCATCTCCATCTCTTCCAGGAGAACTACTCTCATTCAAAGGCGTAGGTGGATTTTTTTCCAAAATCATCCTCCACATCTTCATCATAATTTGGAATTCTCTCTTCATCAACTTCATTATCAGAGTCGGAATCCATCAACTTTGATTCCCTTGAAGTTGAACCACCACCACGTCGAGAGTACGTCATGAGATTATCACTATTATTAGCACGAGCCCTCCTTGAAAGGTTGCGACTTTCAAGCGTGTTGGATGCACCGGTTGCTCGATCTACATCATTCCATGTAAGATCCTCTCTTAGATGAACAATATCGGCCTCATTATTGATCCATTCATTACACCGTTCAAAGTCATCAATGGCTAATGGATCAAAATTATTTTCAAGTTCACGTCTCTTTTGGAACCTTGAGACGATCTTTCTATTGTATTGGACATACACCAAGTCGCTCAATCGTTTGTGTTCCAATCTATTCCTCTTCGTATGAATCTAAAATAAATATAACAAAAAATAATAATATTAATGATAAAATTTTAATTATATAAAAAATAGTTAGTATTAGTAGTGAATAATTTGTTACTTTTGAAATTTGAACTAACAATAGAAATTAGAAAATACTTACAAACTCAAATGTACTCTAATTGCGCTCACAACCGGAAGAAGAACAGAGACCTAGAATTCTTTTTGCAAACGAGGATAGCTCAATAACTCGTGTTCCAAAAGCATTCCACCAATCAACTAGTAAACATTTAAAAAAAATATAATTATTTTTAAAGGGAGGAAAGGAAGAATGTATATAAATTATAATTATAATTGAGCTTTTATATCTTTATATATTTTTTAATATACTTACAAAGATTCTTTATTTTCCGTTGCCTAATCACTATTTCTCTTGCAAAAGTATCTCGAGAACCATCATAGTTGTCGGCTAGATTGCTTATCTTGTCTAGCAAATCTAGCTCGGACACCATCTTTGCAAGAACGTCGTTGAAGTCATCTCGTAAACTATTAGCAAACAACCGACGATCCTCTTTGATATCAAAGTACTTGCCCGGATTGAAAAACAACGCAGCCCCATATAATTTTTGCTCCATTTGACTTTCTCATCGCCGCTTAACAATTTTAATCACCTTCTTATACAGTCTTTGTTTGTTATCAAATGCATCTTTGATTTTTTTCTTCGCGCATTCCATCGCAACAATAACTTCTGGCATAGCAGACTTCTCATCACCATCAACAATCCTCAAGATATAAGAAGTGGCTGTGACGCCCTAATGCAATCCTCAACATTATGCGAAAATGTTGTTGAAATAACAGTATCACATACTTTCTTCCCCGCTTCAGTAGCCGACAACTTTGATTTTGACCAATCCTCGCTTTTGTACAAATGCCTCGATGCATCTTTATGCTTGTACAAACTCTGCAAGGTGAGAAAAGTTGTAGCAAATCTTGTAATTGCGGGTCTCACAAGATTCCTCCCATTTGTTGTCCCTCATCGCATTAAGAAGACCATGCCTATAAATGAATGTTGTGATTCTTCTTGTATTTGTGACTGTGAGCTGGAATTGCTTGAACTTGCCTATCTCTTCTAGCATAAGGTCAAGGCAGTGAGTGACACAAGGTGTCCAAAATAGTGTAGGTCTTCTCTCCATTAGTATATGCCCCGCTGCCATGTAATTAGAGGCATTGCCCGAGACTACCTGAACAATATACTCGGGGCCAATTTTCTCAATCTTGCTATCAAGTAGATTTGCCAACATTGTGGCATCTTGCGACTGACTGGAGGCATCAACAGAACCCATGAAATAAGTCCCCTCCGGACTATCAATAAGTGTCTTCTCCTCTTATCTGTCCAACCATCCGACATGAGTGTGCAACCATATTCCTTCCAAGCAACTTCATGTTTCTTCTTTAAGTCATCGGTTTTCGTCTTTGCCTTCTCAAGTAAAGGAACCCTCAACTCATGATACGTTGGAGGCTTTAAACCCGACCCATATTGCCCTATGAACTCGATCATTACTTCAAATCTCCTTGAATTTGCAGCATTGAATGGTATGTCATATTCGTAAAAAAAGTTGGTAATGTGCGTATGGACTTTCCTTTTCTTCCGGTGTTCTCAAACGACTTTCAATACTTGTTTGACTCAAACGCTTGCTATGCCTCTCCTCTACAACTTCGGGAGTCTTCCTTAGAAGTGCTTCATCCGTCTTTATTAGAGCTTTCGGTTGTGGCTTTCGGAATTGAAATATAGTTTTCTTCCTTTTAGAAGCTGTCCCAGAACTTGAGATAGTGTTAGAAGAAGTATTGGAATCCATGGTTGGACGAGCAAATGATTGTTCTTCTTGCACTTCTACTACATCATTATCATCATCATCTAGCTCAAGTGACTTGTTCCTCTTTCTACTATTCAAAGTCGCTTGCATCTCCCTCATAATTTCTGTTGTTGTTTTGGGACACTTTACTACATCTCCAAAAGTTCCTGCTAAATGTTGCTTCAACCTTTTGATTCCCGAACGACATTGCTTCCCACAAAGGTTTGTGATACATTGAACTATTTCCTTATTACTCATGTCCGGCCAATATCCATATTTCCAACCTGGGTCTTTTGATTTGACCTTTCTTTTCGGGTCCTTGGTTATATCATAACCATCGGCCCCTGAATTTTCCGCCATTTTACTTTCTACATAATACAATCAAATAAAAATATATTAATCAATATGAATATTGATACTTACCTAAGTACAGTTACTACAGTCATATAATATTGATTTTCAAAGTTTCTTTAAAAATTGCACGCATTTATATAAACACAGTCAATATGTATGTGTCCATTATCTAATATATATAAATATTTTATGTATCAGTAGTTCAGTACATATTGTATGTATGTATATTGTATAAGCATATGTATATATAGACAACATTTTTAATAACACAAATTTTGCTGTAGGAATGCACTGGATGTACACTAAATTAGATGAAGTTACATTACTTATACATATATGCAATATATATACTGAACATCCAGTGCATTCCTTCCATACATTGAAAAAAAAGCATCCATTGCACAATTATAAAACTTAAATAATATCCACTGCATTTTATCTATACAATGAAAAAAAAAACATCCAGTGCATTGCACAATCACAATTATGAAACTTAAATAATATTCAATGCATTTTATCTATATATTGAAAAAAAGAACATCCAACATTTTATCTATATATTGGAAAAAAAACATTCAGTGCACTGTACATATATAAAACACACATATATATATATATATATATAAGTTTATATATATATTTTTAATTGTATATGTGACAAATTGTGGAGACTGTGAAGCGTAAAAGAAGCAGCATTAGATAAGGAGTTAAGAACAAACGAAAACAGGAAGCAGAAGCAAAGAAAACATAGAAGCAGAAGCAGAGCAGCGAACAAAAAAAAAGGTTGGCACTGTTGTCCGATTTATATAATGACAAATACGCGCAAGTGCACACGGTCAATCAAGTAATAAAGAAATAATAAGAGTGTCGAACCCACAAGGAACAATTACTAACAATTATTCTAATTATCAAGCTTCTACCAATTTAACTCACTTAAACAGTCACTCCAATTGATTTGTAAAAGTTGATTAAAATACAGTAATTAAGAACTAATTAAACTGACAAATATTGATTATCAGATGATTAACACATATGAATACAATTTTCCCAACTGCTTTGCAATAATCGCTTTATCTTATTCCCACTTAATTAATCCAATGAGTTGCTAACTAGGATTGCTTATCAATTTACTAACATCTTTCAATGATTAATAAAATGACCTATTACAGTTATTTTGCTACTTTCGTGCAAGACACTTAAAACAGATTCATTAAGCACAAACTCCTAACAAAGTTACACATGACATACAAGTACTTTCGTCTCGTACACTGTTATGTTATCTTTAAGAAGAATCAACAAATTCATGCGTTATTATATTCAGATCTAATCTAAGATTTCCTCTTTCAATTCCATCGAAGATATCGGGTTAATGTTGACCAAACAATTATTTAATCAAGCACAAAATGTAATAATCAACTCAATAAGATCAATAAGTGAGAATAAATATAATTGAATTATTTGATCACAAAAGGTTCCATTGTACTTCTAATTGGGGAATTAGTTCATCGTCATAATAGAAACAAGATCAAAATTAAATAGCATCATAAGTACAAATAATGAAATTAAGAGAAGACGAAAACTCTATCGAGGAATCTCCAATCTCCAAGCTTCAATCTCTGTTTTCAATGTTCTCCAAGTTTCCACAAGATGACTCTCAATGATTTGTAGTCAAAAGTCTAATTCTACTGCTACTCTAAATTGTATTTCTCCCTAAATCCAAGCTATAATCAAGTATTTATAGCCCCAAGAGAAACCCTAGTACATAAGGTAAGTAGAACTCTTCTGAATCAATTTTGAACAAAAAGAAAATAAAATATGCTGAACATCTCCGTTTGGACAAAAAGGAAATAAAATCTGCTGAAGATTTCCTTCCGGCGCGCCCCGCGCCCGATTCCATCTTTAACTGGCGCACCCCGCACTAGTGGTGCAGAACTTTTAAATCTTCTGGCGCGGCCCACGATAATACCAGTACACAAGCAGCGCGGCCCGCGCTACTCTGCCAGTTTGCCCAATTTATTCAGTTCTTCTCCCTTTTAATCTTTTAAGCACGTCCATGCTCCTTTCCTGCAAAGTGACACAAAACACAAAAAGTAACAAGGAAAATTAACAAGAACACACAATAACTTAAGTAAAATAATACCCAATTCGTAGGCATTCAACCCACTCATCAAATACCCCCAAATTTGAACAAGCAATCGTAACACAACTTAGACTGACACAAACACAACACAATGAATGTAATTAACAATCGAGCAAGAACCACAGTAGTAAATAATGCAAACGCTTTAGAGAAAAACTTATCTTACAGTCAACCCCGCATCATGTACAATCATAACCTCTTACATCCTCACCTCATTAACACCACTCTAGTCCTTTCCGTGTGTGTGTGTCCAATATTATATCAGCAGTTTCAAAGTCATTTATGTGATCAATTTCATGTACACACTCACCCTTCTCACATATATACAATTGAGCATGGCATCCACATAAAGAATAGGGAAATCAAGCTTTAAAGAAAATAAATATGACATTAAATGCTCATGCTTCGGTGCATTTTGTGCTCCATCCCACCGATTATTTTCTGTCTGACTTGTGCAATGTCTAACCCCTTAGGCTTTTCAAAGTTACCCGTGTAGCGGACTTTTAACCAACGACACCCAAATCAGATAGCTTTAGGGCGCTGGGTATAGAGACATTCCTTAGGGCATACTTTTCCGAGTAATAGAGGCCATGAAGTTGAACTAAGCCAGTTTTTATTCCTTATGTATCTCTATATATATTTTTCATGTTTTTTTTTCCCTTTTTTTACATAAATATGCTAAACGAAACCAAAATTTCCCCAAACTTGCGTATCGACCAATACTCAATTTCAATCAGTGATCAAGTGAGTGTTTATGTCCCAACACACATAAATTCCTAATCACAACTGACAGTCAATTGGTGTGCTTGAATGTGAAAGAAGACAAGAATGGTGCTATGAGGTTCAAATGATCAAGTCTACTCAATACATGCTACTTAATTTTCTGCAAGTTAGAATAAATCAAGCTCATCATTGGCCATCATCTAAACTACCAAGACTCAATGCTCAATCTCAATGCAATATGATATGCTTCTACTAACACAAATCCTACGTGAATGAATGAATGCAATTTTTTTTTAATAGGAATGAATGAATGAATTACTACTAATGCAACCTACTATGCAACACTTCACATATTAACAAAATAACAATCCCCCCAAACTTAAAGCAAGTAATGTTCTCATTACGTCAAGATAGGAAAAATTAGGACAAAGGACTTCCCTGAGCGATGAGTCAATACTCAACATTGTTTCCATCATCGTTCGAAGGGGGATCAACATGCAAGATAGTAGGAATGGGCACCACATTTGAATTAGACTCAAATAACCTGTAAAGACAATAGGTGCACCTCTATTGTAGCTGCACTTCTTCTGGGATCGCCTTCTGTGCTTAGAAAAGTCTTCAATAACTTTTTGTCTTGCATAATTTGGAAATTGGAAAAAGGAATTTAGCGTCCTTAATTGCAGGTTCATAGCAATCTCAAATGTGTCTACCCCTTTATTAATTGAATTTTTATAAGGAACAGTGGTGGGGACGGGTTTTGGCACGAGGATAAAATGCACAAAATAATTCTCACACAAAACCTCAATCAATTACTCTCTTCGTCCAATTTTACTTGTCCTAGTTTGAAAGTACAATACACGCCTATTAAGAAAAATCTTTTATTTCCAAATTACCCATCTTAACTACTCTATTATCATTTTTGTTTTATTAAACCACCTATCTCTTTCTTGGAACAATAAAATAGAGGAGATAGGGTAAAAAGGAGTATGGTTGTGCTTCCAATGTCAAAGTTAATAGTACTATTTTTTTAATGCATGCCATGTTGTTTTCAGTGATTTAAAAAAAAAAGTTAAATGAGGATAATATTGGAAAAGTAAGGTCAAAAATAATATTGAAAAGGAAAGAGGACATAGATTTTGACAAACCAAAAAGGAAATTAGGATAAGTAAACTTGGACGGAGGGAGTATAATAATTCACTATGTACAAAATAACAAAGTTGAACCATGTTTATAATACTCCTAAACAATTTTACTAACTTAAATCGAACTCTAATAAGATAACAACCATAACGAAAAATAAAATAAAATTATATAAATACAATTCATAGAATATTTCTATATTTTTACATGCTTCCAAAGTTTCTTATATTGGTCTGTTGCCTCCTTTCTAGTCTAATAAAAAGGACTCTAACTCATACAAGCATACATGGGTCAACAAGTAATGCAGAGTAAAAAAAGTATCGATCTACGGAGAAAAGTGTTAAATCTAAATTATCATGCATCAACCATATCACTATTTTAATATGCTTAAACGATCAAATCACAAATTTATCTAACTCTAAATTAATTCATAAAATAACAAATATAATAATTAAAATGATGTAATCGAATTTGAGAAGAATGGAATTCTAACTTCATATAATATTTCATCTACACTGCAACCATCATGTAATGTTTAATTATTTATCATGGAAAATTAGTCAAGAGTACAAAAGTGGACATAACCATTTTTCATTGAACTATGACTAATTCACATAACTTCCACAAATGATAGAAATCATGTAATCGACACTACTACCAAAATCACTATATATCTATGTGAAATTGCAGCAATAATGAATTAAAGTGTAGGCTCTTTTCATGACTACATACGGTGAAACGGTATATGTCTATCCGGTTCACAAATTACAAAGCTTAACAAATCAGCCTCATAAACATATGCCATTATGATTTAATCCATACTCACATTTCGTTTTTTTTAAATCCATATGAACATACAAGGTGAATGGTGATCAAACATTCATTAATTAAGCTCAATCATAATAGGAAACCAATGATAAATATAACAATACAATCAGATATACAAATGTAGACTACATATTACAATCCATTAGAATCCCATAATGGAGATTAGTTCATTTCTGAACCAAAAGCCATTATGGGATTGAAACAACACATAGAATTAAGCAATGCAAACAAAAGATATAAGAGAAATGATGAACAAATCTATTAAACCCAGTTGCATAATCTGTTCCAAGCTTGTTCCAAAGCACCAACAATCTCCAGAAAATGATACTACTGATTATTTAATAATCTAGATAAGGAGAGGATATAAAATTGTATCTCTAATGATCAAAACCTCTCTAGCCTAGTTAAAGCTTCAGAACCCTAATAATTAATATGAAAACTGATAAAGGACTCCCAAAATACACGTCTGGTGCCAACCATATCGTTTAGTTGAGCCTAAAGCGCTCAAATTTCAAATTACAAAAAGTCAACAAAACAGATTGTAGAAGACTCGCGCGACCGCGCGAGATTATAGTGTAAAACGGGCGCGCGATATTTCTTCATTGTTGAGGCGCGGCCGGGCGATAGTGCAAAGCTGTCTGACTTCATGTGGCGCGGGCGCGCGATGTAAGGCCTGATTAGCCGCGCGGCCGCACGGCTACTGCAATTTGTCTTCTGATGTTTTGCTGCTACTGCTGCTTCTTGTTCGTTGTCGTTCGTTCTTCATTCCTTCTCTTCTTCACTGCATTCATTCACTGCTTCAGTCCTCATCTGCTCATGTTCCTCTTGCCATGCCTTTGCTAGCCTCATGCCACCATGCCAATGCCAATCCATGCCATAGGAGTTCCAATTACAAGTACTGCAAAATAAACATAAAATGCAACTAAAACAAAGTAAAACTACTTGAGATGAACATAATTCTAGTGAGTTAGCATCCAATAGGTAGGTATAAAACCTACTTATCAAATACCCCCAAACTTGAACTATTGCTTGCTCTCGAGCAATGCATACGACAATAAGCAATGCAATGCAACTACATTCTATGCAAACTAAACTATTATGCAAATGAGTCCCAAATTTTTCCAGCTAAAATGGAATTCCAATCCAATGTGCCTCAGTGAATTATCCAGATTCAAGAATAAAATTTCAATCTAAGCTATAGACATAATATCATACAATCAAATAACCCATACTCACTAAAAAGATGCTGTGTGTTGTGTTCACCAAAAACTTGACAAAGGCAAAGAATACACATGTTATACTACTCAAAATAAAAAATTGCAGTCTCAATCAAGACCCGTGTATACTAATAATGCAACAAGAACTATTCCAACAAATCAATACAAACTAAGGTTCAACAATGGGTTTAAATTGCTTTATTTTTACTCACTAGGGCGATCTTCTCACTTTCCCGTTATGTTTATTGCTATTTTTTTTATATGTGCAGCGAGTGCGTTTTACGCTCCATCTCGCCCCTTCCAAGGATTCAATAATTTAGCTCAGGAAGGTTCCAAGATAGATTTTTCTCCATTTTTTTATACACTAAGCATTCCCATGTGTTCCCAAAGTTTGATTATCAATGTTTTCATAGCCTAAGTCCACTTTCTACACAATTCTATTTTTAAAACCACTTTTTCTACTACGCAATAAAAACACGTGATTCTTATACCAACAAGCATATGTGAACACACGTGCTAACCGAAAGCATCAAAACAACAAGCATGGATTACATCATGTAAAACAATATAGCTTAGCTCATGTTATCCATTAAATTCAAAAATCCTTCAAAATTCCATTTCATCATTGGCTAGACTAACACTCCATAAAGCTAGATATTTGGGACATGCAACTAAACACATACTAAAACACATAATAACTACTAAAAACAGAAAATTTTCAGCAATTATTAATTAAACACAAACTAAGCAATTAAACATGCAACAATTAGATTAAACATGCAAAAATGATGCAAATTAACTACATGCACTACACTACTACCCAATACCCCCAAATTTAAACTATTTATTGTCCCAATGAATGAACGTAAAGGGTTTAAAGAAACTCCCCTAGTTATCAGCTGTACCACCCTCTTTGGGTGGTGAATCCGGCAGTGGATATGGCATGGTTGTCCCAAATTGTGGCCACTCAAGCATGGTTCCCTGTTGCGCGAAAGCCTCGGCTTTGGTCGACGTGCCTGCGTGGGCTGTAGTGAAGGCACCGATGATGCGGGTTGAAGGTTAAAGCCTTTTCCCCTCGGGTGTGGCGCACCTCCCGCCCAATCCTCGAATTTGGCAATAGTCGCATGGGTGATATCTTGGCTAGGGTACTGCAGTTGTTCATTACCCCAAGTGACTCCTTGATGTGCACACAGACTAGTAACAACGGACGCATGTGGGATACTTCCCGTAGTGCTCCCCCTCATATAACGTAACATATTCTGATGAATAAGGTGGCCCACATCGATGTACTTGCCAGTGACTATTCCCCACAAAATAATTGCCCTCTCAGTTGTGATCTCGTGTTGATGCGATGAGGGCATGAGCTTTGCACAAATGACCACTTATCTTGACTGGAAAATTCGAGAAGGAAAGTAATGATAAGATTGTGATTAATGTGTCATTTCCAGACGAACAGTTATTTGTGGTGAAAGGGGAAGTGCTGTGGTTTGCAGACTATGCGAACTACTTGGTGAGCAGGATAATTCCTTCTGACTTAGTTGGACATCAAAAGAAGAATTTTTTGCATGACGTGAAGTGGTTTATATGGGATGAACCGTATTTGTTCAAACAATGTGCTGATCAGATGATAAGGAGATGTATCCCATATAGTGAGACAGAGGGGATTTTGCAAGATTGCCATGCTTCATTATATGGAGGTCACTACGGTGGAGAGAGGACAGCGGCTCGAGTATTACAAGCAGGATTCTACTGGCCGACGATTTTTAAGGATGCTTACAGTTTTGTCCAGAGATGTGACAGATGTCAAAGAGTTGGGAATATATCGAAAAAGAATGAGATGCCATTGAACACGATCCTCGAGGTTGAAATTTTTGATGTTAGGGGGATAGATTTTATGGGTCCTTTCATTTCTTCATGTAGAAATTTATACATCTTGTTAGCAGTCGACTATGTTTCGAAGTGGGTGGAAGTGGCAGCTCTTCCAACTAATGATGCCAAGGTGGTCCTAAGATTTTTACAAAGAAGTATTTTTACAAGGTTTGGGACTCCAAGAGCTATTATTAGTGATGAAGGCAGTCATTTCTGTAATCGGTAGTTCACGGCTCTGTTGGCTAAGTATGAAGTAAATCATCGCATTGCTACAACTAACCATCCTCAGACAAATGGCCAAACAGAGGTTTCAAATCGTGAAGAGAATTTTGGAGATGGTCGTGAACCCCACAAGAAAGGATTGGTCATTAAACCTTGATGATGTTGTTTGGGCGTGTCACCTTTTCAGCTGGTTTATGGAAAGGCTTGTCACCTTCCCATGGAGCTTGAGCATAAGGCGTATTGGGCGATTAGGAAGCTAAATTTTGATTTGAAGGCTGCAGGTAAAAAACGCCTACTCCAACTCAATGAGTTGGATGAATTCAGATTACAGGCGTATGAAAACTCCAAGCTGTATAAAGAAAAGGTGAAGAAATGGCATGATCGCAAGATTATGGAGAGTATTCGAGCCGGGACAAAGAGTTCTGTTGTTTAATTCGAGACTTAAACTCTTCCATGGGAAGCTCAAGTCAAGGTGGTCAGGGCCATTTACAGTGAAGACAGTTTATCCACATGGTGCAGTAGAGGTATTCGACAAATTTCCAGATAAGCCGTTCAAAGTGAATAGACAACGGCTTAAGCATTACTATGGCGGTGAGGTTGACAGGCAGAAAGTCACCTCCATTCTTTCTTCAACATGAATGAGTCAGAGATAGTCAAGCTAATTGACTATAACTTAGCGCTTGATGGGAGGCACCCCATTATTTCTATCCTTACCTCTTGTTTAATTCTGTTTCGATCATATTTAGTTTTCATTTTCATGTTAGTTTTTACAGCATAACAAGTGTGGTATAAATTTTGTGGAGCTGATTGTGCATATAGTGATGATGACGAGTAGCATACAAAGCATTGTGTTGGGATAGTCATTCATGCATATTAACTAGTTTAAGTTTTGATTTTGGAGAAATAATATATCTCATATTGATAGTTATTGTTTGTACAAGTGAATTGGAGATTATCAGTAGCCGCTTCGCTATGTTTAAAGATGCAGATCAGTATGGTAGGATGTAGGTCCGTGCGGCCGCGCAAGGAAATCAATACAAAATGGCGTGCCCGCTCAATATTTCTATGCAGCATGACCTATCGCGCGCGCGCGTCATTAATCAGTTCAAACACCGTGCGGCCGCGCGCGAGACCGGAGCCAAAATTTTTTAAGTGTTTTAAAAGACGTGTCTTTTCCCATTTCTTATATCAGTTTCATTTGAAACGTGCGTATCCATTCCTCTCTACAAACGCACGACTCTTCTCTTCCAAACCGTTCCATTTCAAATTCATAACTTCTCATCCCATTATTTGAATAGTGCCCGACTTTATTTCAAAAGTGTTGGCTGCTATAGCTGGCCTGACTATACTTGTCTGTATTTGGCATTGAATAATCTCTCAAGCCCCTGTGTTCCTCTCTTTGCTCTTCTGCTGCCATGTTGGATGTTGTGGTCTCTAACTCTGCTTGTATATTTCTACGCGCTCTCGATTTCCAAGCACTACCGTTGATGTTTTCCTGTGCAGGAATCAACTCAGGATGTGACGATCGAGTGCGCATATACTATACACAAGTACCTGAAATTCAAATAAAAATAAAAATAAAATAGAAATAAGAATATGATAAGAATTTTCTAAGTCATACAAATTTAGCTTAAAATTGATGACGATAATATTAAAAATAAACGCCTTTCCCCGGTAGCGGCCCCAAAAACTTGTTGCCTCCTTTCTAGTCTAATAAAAAGGACTCTAACTAATGCAAGCATACATGGGTCAACAAGTAGTACAGAGTAAAAAAAGTATCGATCCACGGAGAAAAATATTGTTATCATGCATCAACCATATCACTATTTTAATATGCTTAAATGATCAAATCACAAATTTATCTAACTCTAAATTAATTCATAAAATAACAAATATAATAATTAAAATGATGTAATCGAATTTGAGAAGAATGGGATTCTAACTTCATGTAATATTTCATCTACACTGCAACCATCATGTAATGTTTAATTATTTATCATGGAAAATTAGTCAAGAGCACAAAAGTAGACATAACCATTTTTCAATGAACTATGACCAATTCACATGACTTCCACAAATAATAGAAATCATGTAATCGACACTACTACCAAAATCACTATATGTCTGTGAAATTGCAGCAATAATGAATTAAAGTGCATGCTCTTTTCATGACTATATACGGTGAAACGGTATATGTCTATCCGGTTCACAAATTACAAAGCTTAACAAATCAGCCTCGTAAACATATGCCATTATGATTTAATCCATCCTCATATTTCATTTTTTTTAAATCCATATGAACATACAAGGTGAATGGTGATCAAACATTCATTAATTAAGCTCAATCATAATGGGAAACCAAAGATAAATATAACAATACAATCAAATATACAAATGTAGACTACATATTACAATCCATTAGAATCCCATAATGGAGATTAGTTCATTTCTGAACCAAAAGCCATTATGGGATTGAAACAACACATAGAATTAAACAATGCAAACAAAAGATATAAGAGAAATGATGAACAAATCTGTTAAACCCAGTTGCATAATCTGTTCCAAGCTTGTTCCAAAGCACCAACAATCTCCAGAAAATGAAACTACTGATTATTTAATAATCTAGATAAAGAGAGGATATAATATTGTATCTCTAATGATCAAAACCTCTCTAGCCTAGTTAAAGCTTCAGAACCCTAATAATTAATATGAAAACTGATAAAGGACTCCCAAAATACACGGCTGGTGCCAACCATATTGTTCAGTTGAGCCTAAAGCGCTCAAATTTCAAAAAGTCAACAAAACAGACTGCAGAAGACTCGCGCGGCCGTGCGAGATTATAGTGTAAAACAGGCGCGGGCGCGCGATTGGTTTGCCTGATGAAGTCTTGGCGCGGGCGTGCGATATTTCTTCATTGTTGTGGCGCGGCCACGCGATAGTGCAAAGCTGTCTGACTTCATGTGGCGCGGGCGTGCGATGTAAGGCCGCGGCTACTGCAATTTGTCTTCTGATGTTTTGCTGCTGCTGCTTCTTGTTCGTTGTTGTCCGTTCTTCATTCCTTCTCTTCTTGACTGCTTTAGTCCTCATCTGCTCATGTTCCTCTTGCCATGCCTTTGTTAGCCTCATGCCACCATGCCAATGCCAATCCATGCCATAGGAGTTCCAATTACAAGTACTGCAAGATAAAAATAAAATGTAACTAAAACAAAGTAAAACTACTTGAGTTGAACATAATTTTAGTGAGTTGGCATCCAATAAGTAAGTATAAAACCTACTTATCATGGTCCAACTATGTCCTGCATCAAACAAACCTTCGCTTGGCCTTCAATAGGCACAATAGATGTGACGTGCTTCAGGTGAGCATGTCCTCAAATCCTTGTTCGTCAACAGTTAATGTGCTTGCGTTAGAGGTCAGAATTAATGAATTCCCTCTAGTCTCCTTTTGCCATGTCTTTGGAACATTTTTTAACATGCTATGGTATGATATATATTGACTGATTTTTGAAATGTTTTTACATCCTCATTTCATGTTTTCCACATCATTTATGCTTCTTAAAATCCATGACACGTTAAAAAAAGCAGATAAGTAAATCTGGACAGATTGAGTGGAGAGAAAATCTATAGATGGACCCACAACTCATTGATTTTTATCACAAACATAGTTTGGATATTAGTATCTGACAGATTCACTTTCAGCAATAAAATACTTGGTGATGTTTGTAGTCAGACTCATGTTTCCACAGAAAACTGTAAATAATTTTCAGACAACCTTGTTAATTTTTGCCCAGCAATTTGTGAAGGTTATATGGACATACCGTAAGATGTTACTAGTATAAAGGGATGCACATGAATAGTTTATTACTGTATTCGAATAAAATGGTGTTAAATTTTCTCCGTACCCTCATCAAAAGAATAAAAGGAACAAAGAAAGAATGGAAGGTTGTGCTTTATAGGTTCAGATCACTTCTAATGGAGGGTAAAACTTCATATTGGGTGAACCTAACAATCACTGGAAAAAGTTCATATTTGGTGAAATTAAGGACAAAATCACTGAGTACTTGCTGTTTCTGTTACATTCAACATACCAACTCTGCCAGAGCAGCATTATCTCTATATTACTTTTCCTATTGTTGGTATTGAATTTATCTGCATGAAAATGTACATGTTCTTTACAGCTGATGATATTTCATCTCAGGATAATTTACCAGTGGAAAAGCCACGGCAGATTTGTGGCCTTGGACTTCCAGGTACTGATTAGTTTGTTTCTCTTTATTTTGTTAAGGTTTATTTGTTCCCCCCCCCCCCTTTTTCTCTTTCCCCTTTTGTTGGGTAGTCGAGGATCTTGTTACAATATGATAGAAGAATTCTTGTGTTGGTGGTGTTGAACGATACCAGGAAATGTTAAGTTCTGTTGTAGTGAAGTACATCATTCTTTACAAATAAACGTCTTTTTATTTTCCCAGAGGAGGTCTTACAGGGAATTGCTGCTGGTATTGATCTATTTGATTCCACGTAGGTTGCTCAGTTCATTATGTGCGAGTTTCTTTCTTCTTTTCTCAATTTCTACTCAATTAATTAAGTTGCGACTCACTCTTATACAGGTATATATACCATCTGACACTCGGAGGCTTTGCACTTACTTTTCCACTTGATGTTCTCTCGACTTCTCAATCAAGTGACATTGGTAGTGACTGCACGAAGATTAATCTGAAAGCAACCATTTATAGGTATGATTTTATATCCTTTTCATCGAGCTCCCTTATGAAGCTTTCTGTTATATAATTTTTGCTTGGGCTTCAAGATTCGACACCTTGTTTAATTTCTATTGAATTTCATTTTTTGCAATAGACGGTTCTGTTCTTATGGTTTCCAAATTTGGTCAAAAATAGAAAATTCAATGTGTGATTCGTATTTTCTGTTAAACATATTATTTTGAAACAATTAAACAAAATGGGTAAAATGCAATTTACCACCTGTGGTTTATAGGTTATTGCATGTCAACACCGATGGTTTAAACATCACCAAATTAACTTGTGGTTTTATAGAATTTACATGTTATCTGAAATCCGTCAAATTAAATTGCAAGTGTTTCTCACTCGCATATTTGCGTGTGATTTAGTATTTAACGCCTATATTTCTTATCCAAATGTCTTAAATGCCCTTCACTACTCCTATCACCTAGCTATACTTTCATTTGTTTTTATTTAATTGCTCTCATCTTATCACCAATTTCTTATAAAAATGCATAAATGATATTTGAAAGGTCAAATAACTTGGAATACACAACACAATAATTTTTTTGTAGGTTTTCATCAAAATATGTGATATTAACCTAACAATATCTCAAATTTGAAATGGTTGGGTTCCCAAAATAAATTAAGCTTGATTAACAATTATTTTCTTGACAAAAATTAATGATACCGAAAGCTCTATTGGAATTTTTTTTATTTTGATGAAAGCACTATTGGAAATTAAATGCACTGGTGAATATTAGAAAAAATGATTTTCAAGTATTTAAAAAGGTTAAAACACTAAATAGCCATCTAACTTAAAAAAGTTCTTTTAAAAAAGAAACTAAAACCATCCACTATCCCAAACAAACCCTGTCATCTAGCAGCCTACCATGACCACCACCGCAATCAACGACACTATCACCATGAACCAACAATCAACCACAACCAAGCCTTGTTCAAAAAATAATTAAAAAAAAATAGCCAAGCCCTTGGAACAAAAATCCAATCTAACATTCAGAAGCCCCAAATTGATAATCCCAAGATTCCTTTTTGATATTTTCTACTTGTCCAGCTAAGTTTATAACTCAAATATCCCAAATCCATTTTTAATTCATCCAATTCATGTTCTTAACTAATTATATTGAACCCTTCAAATCTCTCAATTGCGAATTAGGAAAAATCTTCTCTTGTTTTCTATCCCCTTTTTGCCACGCTGCTGAATACTGTGGTTTCTTTCTTGAGTTTAAAGAGAATGAAAGGAAGAATAGAAGTGGTGTATGGTAGCGAATTTGATCTGAGTTTTCTTTTCTTCTCTTTTTTGGATTAGCTGGACTGGGTTGGGTAGATGATACGATTGTGGCTGTTGTGCTCGATCTGGACTTGGAACATCCATTTTTCATATGTTTCCTTGAGAAATTGGTCATTCGATTTTGGTTTTCATGAGTTGCATGATGCATAACTGAAATTAATAATATTTAATTTGGCCTACAAATTATTATATAATTAAGATAGTCTATATTCAGAATTCCCAAGACATGAGCATAATGATTATATATAAAAAGGGCAATTTAGTAATGGTAGCACTGCAGTTAACATTGGTAATTGAAAAGGAAGAAATGATGCGCATTGCAACTTTTAGGATACCATAGGTGGTAATTTGGTGGTTTTTAAACCATAAGTGGTGATATGCAACAACCTATAAACCATAGGTGATAAATTGCATTTTACCCAAAAATTTAAGATTCAAACAAGAGCTTGTTAAATAATTTCAGAGGAAAGACATTGGTAACGGGGGTATACTGTCCTAAATATTTCACTGAATGTTTCTTTTTAGTCAGTTTATAATTTTTAATGGACTTTCATTTAGGTAATATCTAAATAAGTCTGTCAGACTATGTCAAGCGCTGAATAGTAATAGTAGAAGATGACACAGTTTGTGTAACTCTCTCTCATCCTCCCTTCTTTCTCTTCTCATCCTAAATCTATCCCTTCCCATCCTTTTTCTTCTTCTATACCTCATCGGCTCATCCTTCTTCTATGTCAAGTTCTTTTAGGAATTTTATACTAATGGGATCGTCAACAAGAGCATTAATTCCAACTTAATCTCCTTAATTCTCAAGATGGATAGATCCATTAGGATTAAAATATTTAGGCTTGTTAGTATGTCTAATGTGTATAGGTTCTAGCAATGGTTCTTAAGCAGGGTGGCGCTATATCACCTTTCCTCTTTACCTTGGTCTTAGATATCCAGCGAGTAGGTTGCTTGCATCTTTATGAAGGAATGTTCCTTGGTTGCTTACATCTATTTAGTTGGGTCTGTGGTCTAGCCTTTACCAAAGACCTAACATTGTCGTCCCTCTAGGGGTTATCATCAACTTTCAGCCCTTTTAAATCTGGTGATCGAGTATGTAGCCAAGCATGATGACTGCGAGGCTTTAACTTTTCTCTATGGGTAGGACTAGTTTGATCTACTATTATTAATCTAGCATTGCTATTTATTTCCTTTTGTTTTTTAGCCCAAGATATGATAATTGTAAGGCCTTCTCTTTTCTATATGGAATCGGGCTACTTTGATCTAGGCTTCTCAATCAGTTGTTCAATTTTTTACTTCCTATCCTTATTTAGGCTCCAGTTTGGGGCTGCTAAGTCTTTAGAGATGATAATCCGTTATCTCCTTTAAGTAGGTTGCTGGGATGATAAGCAAACATCTGGCTGATCAGAATTTGTTCTATTAATCTCGTCACATGGAGGTTACATTTTTATTTTTAGAATTTATTATTAAATTGGGTGAGGTGGACAAAGAACCTAACCTTGAGTCCTCGACTCTGCAGGAACTGGAGAAGACCCTTAGAGGCTGTTGGAAATATCTTTAACAAGATAATATGTTGTAAATTAAGTCCCTGCCATATTTGAACCCTGCACCTCCTTTGTTAGGGGATGAGGTGTATTCATTGAACCAAAACCCTTTGGTTAGATGGAGATTTTATGATTTGGCAATTGGGTTTCTAAGAACCTTTCTTCAGTGGGCAATTTGTTATGACAGTTTTTACAGAAAATTACTACTTTAGCACAGGAGATCATAAGCAAATTCGACCACGGTAGAATGGGTGGGACACAACTCCTAGTTCATCATCAGTCAGATACTATTGTGACTTTTCGTCAATTTATCTCTCCGTGTTGCTCTTTTCCTGCTCATATTCGTTATCGAGTTGTATTTGTTATCTAGTTCATCATCAGTCACATAATTATTTACTGTTTTCTTTTGCAGGAAAGACAAGTCACCAATTATTGACAGCTGCAACTGCTATACATGCCAGAATCATACAAAAGCTTATATTAATCACTTGCTTAATGTTCACGAAATGTTGGCGAATATTCTGCTAGAAATGTACGAATCTTGCTTTTGATTATTTGTACTCTAGTTGTTATTTTTACTATTATGTTCTTTCTAAACCCCTCCTTGTTCTTGTCAGCCATAACACACACCATTATCTTTTACTCTTTCGCTCAATCAGAGAAGCAATCAAAGAAGATAGATTTGAGGAATTTCGTCAGAAGTTCATTGAAGGAAGGCGTGATTATATTTTGCCAGCCTCTTTAAGTTCATGAAATGAACTCCAAGGTAGCCTGTGGTATAATTTTGTTAGCTAGTGATTTGTCCTTGTAGCTAGCTTTCTTGGTGTATGCCTCTTAAAGATAAGGTGTAAACAACATCAGCATCTTTTAAGTTTGCATTCAAATTCAATTCTTATTTTTGAATTCAAGAAATTAAGATGACTACATTAGCGAAAATTTGAACCATGGTTAAAATTTGTGTTAAAATTTTATGCATCCTGGTTAAAAACGATAATCCATAAAAATAACACGGGGTTACATGTGCTTCCCTCCCAAAATGACGTCGTTTTGGGACTTGGGAGGTATATATTAAAAAAAAGAAGCGCTTCAGTTTCTGCTTCTCTCTATCTCTGCTATATTTTCTCTCTTTCTCTGCTCTTTTCTTTTAATTGGCAAGATGCATGGTGGTGAAGGTAGTTTCGGTATGATGGTGGTGGTGTATGTTGGTGATGGGTGTAGATCTATCTTTCTTTGTCGTTGGTGGTGGTTGATGGCAGTGTTGATGGTTATATACTTATATTGATGGCGGATCTGGGAGATTGCATGATCATGACAGATCTGGGTTTTAGTGGTGGTTGTGGACTTGTGGGGTTAATTGTTCTGTTGGCAATGTTTGTTGCGGGGGTTGGCGGTGGTTATTGGGGTGGTAGTTTGTTGATTAGGTGGTTTTGATGGTGATTGTAGTGGATGGCAGTAATGGTGGATTTGATAGAGTTGCTGATGTGATCTGGCTTTTTTTTAAAATTACAAAACGCTACGGTTATATGTTGCAGATGAAGCTAGCGGTGCAAGCAACCACGCCTCTCGCGTACCCATTAATTTTGAAATTATGTTTGCTAGTTTTTCGGAAGGAAAATTTAAATTTATGGCTTGTCTAGTCATCAAAATTGGCCTTGAAATTGCACCAAAAAACAACAAAATCGCAACGATTGAGGCACACCAATGGTTTTAGTGTACGTGGCGGTGTTAGAATGGCTGGAAAACTGCAAATGCAGTTTGAGTGTGATTTTTAGATGCTCATGCATTCAAATCGCACCGCACCGCACAATTATAATATATATATATATATATATATATATATATATATATATATATATATATATATATATATATGAGAAATGATTCATAGCAAGTATTTGTTATGGATCAAAATTGAGCAAATAGCATCATATCCGTTCATTCCAATAATCAAGGGCGTAGATTAAATATGGTAAGCCGCTGTCCGCTACTTGAAGTAGCGGAAGATAAAAAATATTAAGCAACGTCCGCTACACAAACAAGCTGATGATAAAAAAAAAAAAATTCAACTAGCGAATCGACGAGGATTTGAGCCGGCTCGTCGTTATCCTCTACTACGTCTTCGTCCGTTAGGTCCTGAAGGAGGCCAACGACATCAATGGCGATATCAGTAGTGTCGTGGTTGAGGAGGGAGAGAATTGAGGGTATTGTGTTGAGGTTCACGAGCTCTGGATAGAGTTCGGGTCCGCTCGCAAGGATTTTCAGCTTCTCGATCTCATCGTGGAGCTCGATTTCGGAGTCGGCGAACTTCTCGGGTTGGTTAGGGTACTTGAGGCGGGCGGCGATGTTGTCTCGGAGACGTCGTTCGAAGGCGAGCACCGTACCAGTCTTTTAAGGGTTTTGAGGTCGAGTACTTGGATAGCGTTTTGGGACTTCTCGAAGGTTTCGAGCAGAGAGAGACACGCCGCCTTTTTCCTTGGCTGTCCGCGGGGATGTGGAGTCGTCGCCATCGTCTTCGTAATCGGCGTTGTCTCGCCGGCGTTTGAGACTATTGTTGCGAGAGTTCGCGAGCTCCATTCTGATTAATTTGGTGTAAATTTTACTAAAACCCTACTATTTATCTTTCTTCCCTCCAGGCTCCAGATTATAAAGAAAAACAAGACGGAAGAAAAGAATTGAGGATTGAAGGAACATGCCTATGAAGACTGAACCAAATTTGTTGGGCCATTTTGCGGACGGGGAGACTAATTTTTTTTTTTTTACCATCCGCTTGTTCAAGTAGTGGACGGGGAGACTAATTTTTCACCTTCCGCTATTTCGTTTGGCGGACGGGCAGTGTTATTTTTTAATCCCAGCGCTAGATTTATATAATGTGTGGTTATGATGTTATTTGCTCAATTTTAATCCATAGCAAATACTTGCTATGGATCATTTTCATATATATATATATATATATATATATATATATATATATATATATATATATATATATATACAGTCCCCCTCAGTTGAGGGATCCCTCAAATAGTGTTATTTGAGAGATAGTACGCTCAACCGTTGGATCTGTTTTAATAACTTTATGTGGCTGAGATTTTATATCTTATATGTTGTATTGGATAACCGTTGCATTGGATGTGTTGGGTTAGATGTAAAATCTCAGCCACATAAAGTTATTAAAACAGATCCAACGGTTGAGCGCACTATCCCTCAAATAACACTATTTGAGGGATCCCTCAACTGAAGGGGACTATATATATATATATATATATATATATATATATATATAAATTTAGGATGTATGTGTGTGCATTTTGAATCATAATTTCTTAGTTTTCTGTTGGTGTGGTCATGTGTGTGACGTGTTCTTGTTAATGGTATATGATCCATTTGTTATCGCTTTTTATTTCACTATTTCACTATGATCCTTCCGTTTCATTGATTTTGTCCGGATATTCTTTTTCTTCCGAAAAAAGGGAAGGAGAAAGATCTTCTTCGGTAGATCCCTCTTGTTCCTGATTGGCCCATTCGTTTCGGAAGCTTTTGTATCTATTATTCACAAGACTCGTTCTCATTCAATTTTTTCCTATTATTAGTAAAATGTTTTAGTATTTGAATTGTTTTTTCAAGTCGTGTTATGTGCTATTTTAAAATTGTCACATCGCATTCAAGTAGTTTCACGCGTGATTTGGATTTTTAACTGCATCATGCTGTACGTTAGTCTAGTCTACATAGTACATAGTATTCCCTTCATCTCAATCTAAGTAATATTCTTTCTATTTTTGGAGTGATACATGGCTACCTATAATTGAGATATCTATCTAGTGCAGGCTGTCTAAGCCAATATCTAGAGGCTGGAAAAAAGAAATTTCTCCCGACTATGGGGTAGAAGTTGTAATTACAAATTTACCCCTTATTTGTATGAGGGTTTAATCATTTAGCCAAATACTTCTATATCTATATAAATTCACTCTAATTTAATTTTGGCATGTAGGGGTATAATGAATTTAGAACTATTTGGCACGTAGGGTATAGTGAATTTAGTACTCATTTCGGCTAGTTTTATTTGTCCTAATAGTCTTTTTATGCTTAAACTGACCATATTTAGAATCAAAATTTATCAAGAAAGTACATTGAATATATTATCAAGGATAATGTTAGAGGTCTCAATTTTTATTTTTTTTTAATCTCAAATGAGTTTCAAATGATATGGTATTGAGTATTTTAATAATACTTTATGACAAAATCAATCATATGAGATCTATTCAATCAATGTAATGATGCCATATCATTTGAGATACTATATTTAAAACCAAAAATTTGACTCCTAGCATCAAAATCGACATATTTGATTTCAAAATTTCCAATAAATTTGTTTAAGACTAAGAAACCAATGATACTATATAAATTGGATGCATGATGAAAAACCACGTCACCCAATTTGAAAAATATATAAATATAACAAATAGCCCTTTTAAAGGTCAATAAAAAAAAATAATATTTCATCAGTTCTAAAATTAGATATACAATTTGATTTTTGAGGTTAAACGATGGTATATTAAACTTTAGAATTAGTATGACTCATAAATGTTTAAATGAAATAAAATTTGTGACTAATAGTTTTTGTTATATACTATACAATTATAATAATTGTATCAATTAAAATTAAATAAATTCACATTTATTTAAAGTTTAATATGCCTTCATTTGATTTTAAAAGTCAAATTGTATATCTAATTTTAGAACGGATGAAGTAAATGACTAGGCAAAATCCCTGTCCATAGTTTTAACATGCTATAAATTAAGAAAGGTAGACAAGAATTATTTATTATATATATCCAATATTTTACAAAGAAATGGCTTAGAGTTGGGGAAAATTTGTAAAAAATAAAAAAAAGAGTTAAATTCTATACTTTTAAAAATATTCTTGCTACATTTGCAAAGTTAATGAAAGAACAAATTTGTGAATTTGTTGAAGAAACATAACTCCAAGAATATGCAAATTATGTGCTAGCTAAACTAGAGCTAGTAACATTTGTGATTTTGAAAATTTTGTAGAAACATTTGAAAAATTTATTAAGACAAAATGAGTAAAAAAAATTAGAGACAGAAAGTGAGCACAATTTTTTAGAGTGAGAAAATATATTATCTTTTTTAGACTTATGGACATAAAATATTTTACGACACAGATATTTATTATGTGTTATTTACGCATTCGGGGGTAGCAGGTATAGGAATACCACACCTCAATCCTCATGCTGGATTTCAGATTCCCATAATAAATAGTTATTGTTCACGCTGGGATTTTTTGCAAAAAATCTTCTTTATACTTCTTTCGTTCTTAAAAGGATGAGCAAAATATTATTTGTACACGTATTAAGTAAAGTAAAAGTAGAATAAATAGAGTAGAAAAGTTCTAAATTTATCCTTAGCTAGTAATTCCACACGATTATATAAAGTAATGAGTATTTTTATTTTTTAATACTAATGTACTCCACTAAATGACTTAGTTTCTCTTTACTTTATGTGTTATATCTCATCTTTTTAGGGACAAAAAATTTGTACTTTTAGTCATCATTTTGGGGATGGAAGGAATAAGTGTTCTGAAAATTAGGTGTGATTTATGTGAAATTTTATGAAAACGACTTTTTACTATACTTTGTTGAAGGTTGATTTTAGATTGGGTCAATGAAACACACTAGTTGGTATATGTTTAAATGGATGTTTATTGTTTCCTAAAGGCACAATGGAGATCTAGAAGGGGAAGGGGGAGGAGGGTTGAATAGATCTTTAAAAACTTTTGTCTATTTAAAGAGTCGTTATACTAGATAGTTAATTTGATCAATTTGTTTTGGCACAACGGAATATTAGGTTAGAAAACTCCCTTTAAAGATTGAGCACAAAAACCAATTCTGATTTTGGTTTGATGAAACACAACCAATTGACAGATATATAACAGTTATAGCAGATATTACAGTTATATGATTGAAAATAAAGAACACAAGATATTTTTAAGTGGTTCGGAGACTGAACAACTCATAATCTAGTATTCTACTCTGCCGAGTAGGATATCCACTAAAGGATATAGGCCCGACATACCATTTTCAACTGAACTACTTAGGTTCCTTCAGGTCACTGAGTCTTGGTCACACAGACCAGGTCACTCTTGACCTCTGAATCACTGAGATTCCTTCGAGTCACTAAGTCTCGGCAGTTTGGTCACACATACCAAGTCACTCTTGACCTTTGAATCACAATATAATTGAATGCTGATTTTTTGAGGTGCTGCTAAGTTTTGCAATAACGCTTGATTTCCTCATGTACTTAGCATCTTTGAACAAGTCGTTCAGAATCGTAGAGTAGAGTTTTGAATATTTCGACAGAGTTTCAACTTTGTGTTGTGTGATTCGCACTTCCTCGTACGTCTTTTATTGTCCTCTGGAAATTGATCTGTTGGAGAGTTTCCGTTATAGCATTTAATGCTCTATTCTGACTATTCCTCTGATGCGGACTTCTAGACTGGTTTATAGGTTTGCTTTCGGCTCTATCCAGGTCACATCAGTCAGCTGTCTCACCTACCACACGTTAGTGGTGTCACATCTTCTATATGGCGGTTTAGACTTGAATCTTCTGATCTGAAATATTTGAAATGTCTTGGAATCTTTGCTTGAGAACCCTTTGATGTTGTTTGACACAAGACCGTTCTAACATACTCTACGAATTTGGTCGATAGTAGAATGAAGAAGTTTTACGTCTTTCTCGCTCTATGACCAGCTCTACGACACTCTGCCTTTTGCTTTATAAAATAATACTCCTTGATGCTTGGGCAGACGTTGCAGACTTCTGAATACTTTTGTTGCTCTACGATCATGATGTCTTTTTGAACATTTACTTCGGCTTGGCTGCTGCTCTACGATTGCTAGGATAACTCTGAGAATACTTATCATCTATACAACGTGGCATAGTAACACTACGATCGTTTAACAAGACTATATAATCGATTTGATCCTATTACATATTCATTGAAAAAGCACAAAGGATCAACCTAACAAGTGTTATTGTTCTAGTTCAAAGTCCTTGTACATAAATAACTCAGTGAAGGCTTGTACAAAACAACTGATACAAATATGCATTATAATCACATTATCAAATTTAAATATGCGGAGCGTAGTCATTCCTAACAATCCCCCCCTATTTGATGATGACAAAACCAATAGTTTTAGATCAAACCTCAATTCTACAATGCATAGAACATAATAATAAACATACCTTATCGTACAGTGAGAAACTGTATCTCTACATTGAAAGAATGAATTTCATTAATGTATATGCAGTTTGTACAATAATTTTTTTACAATGAAGAGTAATAATAAGTTTATTACCTCTTCCTCTTGTATCCTCTCTTTTGTTCAAGAGTTTTCTTCTCAGATGCAACTCTACTGTCATACGCTTCCCTTCCTTCAGTTATTCTTCTTTAAATCTCCTAAGCAGAAGGTCGAGATCCTTGGATTGGCATATTAAGGCTTTTCTCCCCCTGGATTTTGATCCCTTGAAGACTTCTATTTTCAAACGCAGGATCATTTGATGAAACTCGTGAGCCAGTTGTTACTACACTCGACGATTCGATCTGATGGGAGTGACCTCGATCACTTATTGGGAGTGCTTGAAGTAGATGCGGCATAGATTGATGTTGTTTTTGCTGCTCTCTGGAAGATACTTTCCCTCTCCCTTCCTTTTTGGAAGCATTAAGTCCAACCACTTCAGTAGAAAGTTCACGGACACTATGTACCAGCTCTTGCATTTGAGTGCGAGATCGGGATTGAAAATAGTCCTGATTTTTTGGGTCATTAAATCCAACATTATTCAAACTTTCATATATCAATCTTCATAACCAAAGAAGAGCTACTACAATCTCCACGCACAAAAAAATTACCAAATGAGAATAAAAATCAGACTGCAGATCCATCACCACGGCCCCCCCTTCAAACCCAATCGATCTCTAGAGAAAACTCATATAAAATACCAATCGCTGATTGAGATGTTATAGTCCATCAATCATCAGATCTAAAGCTTGTCGCATCTTCTCTCTCCTTTTCTCTTTTCGTATTTCTTCTAGTCATATGATGGTTTATTGGTGATTGGGTGTCGTAGTGATGCTGGTGATTTTGGGTTGTAGTGAACGATGGTTGTGAGGTGGTGACAATGGGGACGATGGTGAAACAAAGTTAGATCTGTTTTTTTTCTTTCTTTAGATCTATCTTCCTGTCTTTTGAATTTTCGGATTGGCGGAACGGAGGTGGTTCTTTAACAGATATAGGGCGAAGTTTAAGGTTTGGGTTTAAGTTGGGGGTTTGGGTCTGATTGATGAACATGTGCTTGTTGCTCCCAACTTGTAAGAGACTTGCTTCATTGATGCAAATAGATTTTCAAATCGTTGGAAGTATGAAGGGGAGCAACTATTCTGATTTCATATAAGAAAATTGATGATGAATGCAAAAAAACTATTCTGGGTTCTAATTGAAGAAGAAGTTGGGCAGTGCACAAGTTTAATTTTACTTGTTAATAAGTTTATTTAGGTTAATTTATTTAATTGTTACTCCTTCCATAAAAGAATCTTGCTTAATTATTTTAATTAATTTTTAAACATATTTTACTTGTTTAATTTGCTTAATATGATTTAATTTTGTTTAACACTTAATTTGTTTTAACTTTGTATTTAAAAGTATTTTAATTTGTGATTAATTGTGTTTAGAAGTATTTTAATTTTTTTTAATTAAGTCAAACTTTGGGGAGGGGGCATTGGGGGTAACATATGTGTATTTAGCCATACTTAGGTTGTGTTTGATAAATCTGGGAATTAAGATCTGAATGATTATGATGTCTTAATAAATTAGATCATCTGAATGGTTATGAGGTCTGAATCTAAAAAATTGTTTGATAACAAAAAAGTAAGTTGTCTCTTAATGACACTATTTTACCATTTTAAAGGGTAAAATATTATTTAATAATTTTAAATATTCAATTTAATAAAAATAAGTGCATAATATTGTTGAATATATTTATATAAAAAAAATTATCAAAAAAATTTCATTAAGAGGTACCTCTTAATTATTAAGATTTCATTTTCTGTCTTACCGATTAAGAGGCATTCAGAGGTAACAAAAAACAAAACAAACAGCATCATGCCTCTTAGCGAATAAGAGACAATCCATTAAGAGGCAATCAGATGTAAACAAACAGCACCTTATTAACTTATCTATACTCTTGAATTTATGTGATGTGGGATTCCTGTGAAATACACGCTTGGGTAGACTGACCCAACAAGTATATTGTATCACCTCTTTACTCAAAAGGTTAGCCTATTAGGTCGAGACTTTATCATATTTATTAACTCATTTACACTCTTGAGTTTATCCAATGTGAAATTCATGAGAAATATTCCAATAAAAAGGGTAAAATGACACATCTTATGAGTTCTGAGTAGATGCTTAAATGACACATATTATGAGGTCTAAGTAAGTCTGCTTATCGACAACAGTAGAATTGCCTTTGGTTCCTAAGGAAATCTGAGAAAAATGTGAAGTAGCATGCCTTAGCCAAGCTTTGCTAAGTCTAGTAAGCAAGATCTTAATAAAATGACCTAGTTTTACTCTAGGTTTAAGTTTTCATTTTGGGAATCGCCATTTATTTCGCGATAATAGTTGATTTCTAGATGTTAAATTGACCAAACGAATAATTAATCAGATAAATGAGCAATTAATTACTATTTAATCACATGCAAGGAACTATTGGTTTACATGCAAGTACTATTAGGAGAGGTTATGCAAGATTGATAATACTTGAAGGACTAAATTAAAAATGGAGGCAAAGATGAAGGTACTAAAGTATAATTAACCTTGTAATTTTTCAGCTTTTCCTAGCCCATATATACTCCTCCATCCATTCATTATTTCCTATCATTTTTGAAGAGCAAAGTTATAATCACAAGCTATAATGAGAGAAACTATAGAGAGAGAATAAGAGAGAAAAAAGAAGAGTATTCTGTTACTACACTATTTCAGTATCCAATTTCCTACTAAGGTAAGGGGCCGATATTAATTCTTTCGTATTCGTAAAGGATGTTATTTTCTTCATACTCGTAAGGGTTGTCATTCTATTCCTTATTAATCTGTGGGAATAACCTGTCTACGTAGACTACCACATGCTTGGTGAATAACCCTTCGTATTCATTCCTTATTAATCCGTAGGAATAACCTGTCTACGCGGACTACCGCATGCCTGGTGAATATCCTGTCGTACTCATTCTTTATTAAGTTGTGAAAATGATCTATCTACGCGGATTACCGCATGACGGGTAAAAATTCATTTGCAGTTTCATATATTATTTCATTTCATATTCCTAAATCTAAACTTACTATGGTAAGTATTGCTTCAATAATTTCTGAAATGATTAAGAATTCCTTGAGGTTTGCGCTTCATCTAATATCATTTCACTGGAATATTGGTCTAAATTCTCTTATTGAAATTTTAATCTTTTCATGTCGGGGTACTATTCACTCGAATTTTAATTTTTTCAAGTCCAAATTATTTTTGATACATGAATATCATTATTAAATTTTACTCCACAATTAGTTATCATGTTGACAATTTAGACATTCTTGAACTCTGGATAAATTGAATTATAAATCTCTAATATTTATCCTTGATCTCACTTGATTGATTCTTTATATCATTGTCATCATCCTCATGCTTATATTATACTAAAAGTCATCTTTGACCTGTAGTGCAAAGATGGACTGTTTATTGGTATGATTATGATCAAGAATTGTGTGTTGGTATAATCATGACCTTTAATGTTACAGATAAAGATTTTAGGTGAAAGTTCTTTTTGGTCCGTAGTGCATAGATGGACATGTGTTTGGCAGGATCATGACTACTGGTGATACCAACGATTATCTTTGGCCCATAGTGCATAGATAATTCGTTGATTGTAAATAATTATTGATTAGTGTTACATGGATAAAATATTGATGATGAACTTTTAAATCATAGAAGATAGTAGACATCATGCTCTACTTGACTCTTCTAATAGATTGTTATTTTCGCTGCAATTGTTGATCTAAAACTTGTTGTCCATTGTATTCTATAAGATTTTTCTCTGTTAAGGACTAATGATAATTTGTTCTACATTATCTTAGTCATAATATTCTTTACTGGGCTAGTTGAGCTCACCCTTTTCTTTCATCGTTCTCTTTAAGATATGAGAATATAGCTGAGCCTAGTCGGGGAATGGAGTGACAGTCCGAGATAGTCAATATAACAGTCTTCATTATGTTGTAAAATAGTGTGACAATAATTGTAATAAAGACTTAATTTGAGTATGGATATTGTCGTATTATGTACGGTGCAATATTTGTATTCAAACTCTTAGCTTATGTGTTGTCGTATTTTGCACGACAGTTGTATAAATGAAGTTTATATTTGAATTCTGTACCATGTATTTTGGCGACTCAAAATGGGTTGTGTGGACTTATTCTAGGGGCGTCACAATGTTTATATTCAAAATCTAGAAACTTAAATCAAATGTGTAGCTTCAAATATAGAAGGTAAAGAAATGTAAATTAACCATTAATTACTCCAATAATTCATAATTATAATAATTCTAATTCTAATATAAAGAATTTATAATAAATAAATAAAATTAAAAAGGTTTCTTAAATAAACAAAGTAAAATTTTAAATTACTCATTTACCTCTATATGTAGTCCTTGAAATTCTAGTTCTACAAAAATATTAATCCCCAATAGCGTTTCCAATCTGAGAGTCATAAAAATTCAATCGTAACTTCCACTAATGCAACACTAAATCCAAAATAACTAATAGGAATAATATAAAGAATATATGAGAAATTAATTTATCATCAACCCAATATTGCAATAACTAGAAGTATATATTAACCCTCAAACCAAATATCGCAAGATCCAATAATAGAATTGAGAATTTGAGTTTAAAACAAATCATACGTTGTCAAAATAAAAGCTTATACCTCATTTAGTATATTCACTGAAGCATATAGCTACTAAAATTATACCAGGGTAGATCTAGTGGACTGTAAGTGTAGGCAACTGCATACAGAAGATTTTTGAAAAATAAAATTTATCAGAGTAATTTTGATTTGTACATGAAGTACAATGGCTTAAATGAAAATAGAATCTTAAAAGGCATAATGTAACTAATTTGTTAATAGTTTCAGCCTTTATCTCTATCCCTAAAACTTTTTGAAAAAATTAAGAGTAATTTATTTAGGATAACAATATTAAATTTTAGAAAATTGATAAATTCACAACAAAAAATGATATTTTCACATGAAACCCGTCGTTATAGATCTTATAACAACGATTTTCACTGTCACTATACATCTACATCGACACTTTTCATGTGAAAATATCAAAAAGTATTGTGAAAATATCAATTTCCTAAATTTTATTGAAATGAATTTTTGAAATTGGGATGGAGGAATTATTGGAGAAAGTAATGATTTTTGTAAAACCCCAAATTTTACGAATAAGATTTAATTTTCTCAAAATAATTTTTTTTAATATTATGGTGTGGATTTGATATAATGTTATAGTTGTGGGTAGTATTTATAAATTTTACAAAATATGCAAGTGGTCATATTATATTCGATTGGTCGGGGAATATTCATTTTATCAGGAAATATTCGTACAATGGCACAATCATTGGTGGACCCCACAACGGAATTATTGTCAGATTGAGAAAACGATAAAAATATTTTATAAAAATAACGGCGGAAGTTTTACCGTTAACTGTTGAAACACTCGGTGTTAAAAGTACAGTAATACGCGTGGTTGCATAGTAGCACACGGTATTGATTATTGATGCTTAAGTGATAAGTCACTCAGTTTTGTTTTATTGATATTATTAATGTAATAAAATAGAAAAACTTTTTATATAAAACAGAATACATTTATAAAGTTATTCTATAAATAGAATATATTATATTCTATTATGTATAGTGTTTTGCATAATAAATTTTTTTTATATAAAACATAATACTTTTATAAAGTTATTCTATAAATAGAATATATTTTATTTTATTATGAATAGTGTTGCATAATGCCTGCATAGTATTTTGCATTGTAAAATCTTTTTATATAAAACATAATACTTTTATAAAGTTATTCGTTTTATTAGATTATAAATAGAATATATTATATTTTATTTAAAAGATTTTGCTTTAAATATGGAACGTCCGATTAAAAGTAAATCAATCTGGACCATTCATGAATTAGTTACTATGCAGTCCATTCTTCTATAAATAGAAGCTCATTCATTCATTATTTCTTACGAATTCACTGAAACTCTAGAGAGAGAAACTATAGAGAGAAAGAAGAAAAGTGTTCTGCTACTTCACTACTCCTATATCCAGTACTCTTCTTTCTAAGGTAAGGGATATTATTTGTTCATGAAGAGAATTTCTGTTATTCCATTCTTTATTATTCTGTTGGAATAACCTGTATACGCGGACTACCCTATACTTGGTGAAATTCTTCTGTTATTCTATTCTTTATTATTATGTTGAAATAACCTGTCTATGCGAAGTACTGCATACATGGTAAAATTCTTCTATTATTTCGTTCTTTATTATTCTGTCGAAATATTCTGTTGGTGCGTATTACGTCTGGCCTGGTTCCGTTCTTTATTATTCTGTCGGAATATCTTGTCTGTGCGTTTACGCATGACCTGGTTCCATTCTTTATTATTCTGTTAGGAATAACTTGTCTGTGCAGTCTATCGCACGCATGGTAAATCCTTCTGTTATTCCATTCTTTATTATTCTGTTGGAATAACTTGTCTATGTGGATTACCACATGCATAGTGAATGATCCTTTGTATTCATTCCTTATTAAATTGTGGACATGATCTGTCTAAGTGGATTACTGCATGGCGGCGAAAATCCATTTGCAGTTTCATATATTCTATTATACTCAGTTGGTTAAAGTTTTGACTTCTATACTCCATGAAATTAGTAGAATATCCTTGATATTTGCGCTTCATCCAATATCTTTTTATGAAAATATTCTTCTGAGCATTCTTGAATTTTACTCTACAAAGAAGTATCATGTTGACAATTTGGACATTATTGGTTCCTGGAAAAATTAATTCTTGAACTTGTTTTATTGAATTCTTATATCATTGTCATCGTCATCGTGTTTATATTATGTTGAAAGTCATCTGTGGCATGTAGTGCATAGATGGACTTGGTATGATTATGACCAGGGATTATTTGGTATAATCAAAACCGTAATATTACAAATGATGCGAAAAAAGTCCTCATTGGCCCGTAATGCATTGATGGACAGTTTTTGGTATGATTATGGCTATGGATTCTCTTCGGCCAAGGGTGCAAAGATGAATTATTTTATGGCATGATCAGGACCATTGATGAAAACACGATTATCTTTGACCCGTAGTGCATGGATAATTCGTGGTCATGATACTAAAGAATATCCTTGGTCTGTAGTGCATGGATGATTTAATGATGTGGATTATTTATTGAGCTGAGTCTCAGCGATAAAAGTGATGAAAAACCTTTTAAATCATAGAAGATAGTAGATTTTATTCTCTACTTGACTCTTCTAATGGATTGTTTGTTCCGCTGCAGTTAAACTTGATGTTTGTTATATTGTATCAGTTTAACACTGTTGAAGGCTAACGATAATTTATTCTGCATTATCTTAGTCATAATATTTCTTACTGGGCTAGTTGAGCTCACCCTTTCTTTCATTGTTCTCTTCAGGAAATGAGAACGTATCTCGGGCTAGTCAGGGAACAGAGTGATGGTCCTAGATAGTGCATTAGTAGTTCTCACTATTCTGTGAAATAGTGTAATAATAAATGTAATGAGTACTCCATTGAGTGTGGATATTGTCTAGATGACAATATTTGTATTAAAACTCACAGCATATGTTTTGTCGTATTTTACACGACTGTTGTATAATTAGTTTGTATTTGTATTCTGTACCATGTATCTAGCGACCCAAGATGGGTGATGTATACCTATTTTTGGGGGCGTCACAATTTTGATATTTATTTTGAACTTAATTTACAATATTTAGGTTAGTGGAGTGTGATTTAACTATTAAAGTGAGATGATAAGGAAAAAACATACATAATTTTTTAAAATGCAAAAAAAAAAGGATTGCAAAGATATATTATCTTTATCTATAAGAAAATCAAAATTATATATCAATTAAAAAATCAAATTAATTATCAAAAACAAATTGAGGATGGGATCACTTATATGCACAAGTTAATCCTCTCACACACAAGTATTTGACTTATTTACTCTTCATCATGTTAAGTGACATTGTAATACTCAGTAAAATAAAATAAATAACATTTTAAATTATATTTTTTTAATAGTTTAATTGGACTTTGTCTTTTTTTTGGGTCAAAATAGTCATTTAATTTTTGTGGGCTAATGTATTAATAAGTGTTGGGTAAATTAATTTGATAAAATTGGACCTTAAAATTAATTAGATTTAATTTATATATGATAATATTAATCCTATTATAATTAAGAAAATTAATAAGATGAGTAATAAATAAATAAATAACTGAAACAGGAACCCTACATAATATATACTACCTTCGTTCGTCTGATAAAAAAAAAAGAAAAGAAGTAGGCGCAGCGGCATAACAACTGAAGAGGGGAAAATTGTTTAAAGTTGATTTTTTTGGCAAGATCGAATTGGTAAGTGATTACTTTTTGTTTTGAAATTTTGATAGATCTTCTTTATAGAATGTTCAATGCCCCTTAAAGTTAAAATACATATTTTATATATATGTATATTACTTCCGTAGAATTTGATTTTAATGGGTTAAAGTGGATTGCTTCAGGAAGATGGTATATATATATATATATATATATATATATATATATATATATATATATATATATATATATATATATATATATATATATATATTTAATTAGTACGGTATATATATAGTCTTGGTTTGTCAGATTCGTCATATATATTATGTTATTACTGATATATATTATGTTGTATATATTATATTAACCCATTTATGTTATTTGTAAATTAAATTGAAAATTTTGTATATTAATTAATTAATTTTGATGATAAAATTATAAATTCACTTAATAATAAATTAAATAATATTATGTTATTAATGGTTATATTTGTAATAAAATTTTCTTTTATTTTATTATATCAACGAGACCCTTTTGTTTTTGATTTGTTCATTTCGTTATTCGTTTTGAAATTTAGTATTGTCTCTCATAATTACTCCTCGTCAATTTATTGTGATAGTGTTGTTTTGGCGCTGTATTTGAACTCATATTTGTACTCTTTAGACTAGTGTATGCCTAAATTTTATTTTGATATTTGTAGTGATGTACATGTTAATATATATTTTGGAGACTTTGTGTTTTTGATTCGGTTCAATTTAACATGTACATATTAGAACCCTTTGTGTTACTATTATGTCGTATGTGTTTTGACATGATATTTTTGTTAGAATACTGTAGGGTATACCTGAGCTATAACCACCTGTGGGGGTACCACATGCATGTCCTCTTGGCACCGAGGCATGACACCTTCCGTGGCGTTGTGATCAGTCGACGACGTCTCCGTTTTATGCTCCGGTGGGAGTTTGCTATTTGGTGTTTTATTGTGGGAGGCGTATGGGTCGACCCTAATTTTTTGTTCTGTTCTGTTATGCGGATTGGTAATGTTTGTACCAAACACGCCTTCTGATTTTACATGCATTGGATTCACGGTCCAATGTGTGTGACTTGCCTGTGTGACATTATTTGATTTATCTTTGTGGCATTATTTGACTTGTCTGTGTGGCAAGGTATATTTCTGTTTTGTTCTGAGCTCGATATGAAATAATACCCAACCATTTAATTCAACATATTATTTCGTTTTGTTAGTTTTGTTCGTTTCAGTTCAGTTCATTTAATTGAATTAATTATTTCGTTTCATTATTCTTTTATTCTATATTCGTACTGGGCATTTGGCTCATGCTGTGTTTTTCTTCCGATAGGTAATCAGGGGAATCAAGGCCAAGTGTGATGAGAGCTCCCTTTTATCCAAATGATTTAGATATATTATGTTTAGGTTGTGATACATTAGTTGTTCAGAATTGTAATAGTTATTTTAGACTGTGGTTTGAGCCAATTTGGCATTTTTTTTATGGTTAACTTGTAGTATTAATCAGATATTAAGAATATTCTTTTGTGACATAGAGCTTTCATTTCGTTTTGTTATGTTTTGTGCGTTACCTCTTTTTCTATTTCGGAAAGGGGGTGTTATAGGTATTGTAAAGATATTAATCTCCTAAATCAATATGCTAAAAATGAATAATACATGGAGAGAAGATAATTTAGAAACCTTTGTGTTATAGGTACTATAGAAAATAAAAATAAAGTCAAAGTTTAAACTTGTATAAAAATATCTACACTTTTATTTGTAAATAATTAGGTATTCATAATCTCTCAATAAATCATCCTTCTTTAATGTACAAAATTATGCGACAATGATTTCGTTTAACTAATTTATAACTAATTAATTTTCAATTTCATCAAAACTAATTAAACTCATATGTATTAACTTTATTTGTTATTCTATATAACATAAAAAATTTAATCATTCAATATGTTGTATCTCCTGAATAGAATTTCTAGATCCGCCCTGAATTATACCCAATGTACTTAAAACTTCTAGGATCTATAGAATAAAGGGGGTGATTCAACAGAATAAAGGGATCATAATTCAATACCTTTTTCAACATGCTAAACATGAATATCAATATAGAACAAATGGATTTCATTAAGATCTATAACATATTACCTTTTTGAACCTTGTAGCGTTAGTATATTTCCTTATTCTGCATCTCTCTCTAGCACAGCGTGAAGTGATATTAAAGGAAGAATATCAATGAATTCAATCTCAACACCATCTAATAAATTGGAAGTGTTAACGCCAAGATCTTCTGCCACGTCCCAATCACGTAAGACGCTCTGATCCTGCACAGTTCAACAAGTCAACACAAAAAGCTTGACGGCCTGACCATCGGGGGATAGCTCCGGCATGAGAATCAGTACAGGCGATCACAAGGTTAACAATGGAGGAAAAATATCTAGTGTCTAGAGAGAGATAATAATTTGGTTAAGTGTTGTTACCTTTATCTTGTGTGTGCCTTGCTCCATATACCCCAAGCTCGGTTTACCGTGCCACCCACTACCGTCTGACACAGACCCTCACTCATGGTCCTCTCAGCCGACTGCATGCAGCCCACCCACTACCCTTATGTCACTGTTTTCTACCGCCGGTCGACTATCATCCCATCCACATTAATGCATGGCAGAAATAATAGTCAACTGTCATGCTTTTTCATCATTACAGGTCAAAAATAGATATTTAGTTACATAATGGATCAATCCAGTGACTAAGCCCAACACAATAAGGATGACCCATCTGGCTGGATCTAACTTGAATGACCTAATAGATTAATCAAATAACTCGGCCCAAAAGGTAAAAGATGTCACAGTTCACGGGAGGAGCCCATTCGGTCCGGCCCAATACGAAAAGTGTCATGGCCCAACATTGCCCCCCAGTCTTTTATTAAACAGGAGGTTTAAAGGAAGACTATAAATAGAATAGGTCCATGATAAAAGAAATGATAAAGATGGAAATGAGATCTAACAAAGAAACTCCCCGAGGCCCAAACGGTATAACCCAATTAGTGTTAAGGATAAAAACTGGAAGTCCAAGAGATATAAGACCACTCCGGTTAAAGTATCAAACCCAAAGCCGGACGCTACCTCTTCCACTTTAACATCATTGTTTGTAATTAATGCGCCGCCCTCGGTTCTCGAGGAGCATTGAAAAGGCCATTTAGTATAAAAACCCCTTTTTCCCATATTTGACAGTTTTACCTGTTCAATTTTGAATTTTGCAATCTTCTTGCTTCCTTCTTGCTCCCAATTTCTCTCTCCAGCTAGCGAAAAGTTAACAATGGCTTCTCAGCAACAGGATAACACTGCACCCATTCATGCCGTACCCATTACCACCATTATTCCCTCACCTAGCCCCACTGAAGCGACTTCGACCTCAAGCCCCCAACCAACCACTTCCCCAAACAAGAACTCACCCCCAATCCTTTTGAATTCTTTAAGAATGAGACAGAATTTCCTCACACCAACACACCATCCACCGTTACTGAAGTCGAGCTTCGTAATATTCGGATTCGCTACCAAATTTTGGATACTCACATGGTGAGGGTTGCAGCAGCTCACGAGAGAATGTACCAGCGACCCAATGGTTAGACCGCCGTCCCGGTAACACTCTTGGATAAGGGGGTCATATTTCCCCTTCATGCCTTTTTGGTTACCCTTCTAGGGTTTATTAGAGTTGGGTTAACCCAATTGGTGCCGAATTCATACATCCACATTCTGGCCTACATCGCATTTTGTTATGAAATAGGGGTTCCACCCACAGTCGATTCATTCTTCACCCTTTTCCCAGTCGGGAAGTCTCGGGAACGAGGTTTCAAGGTGCTGAGCAGAATAACACCCAAACCCAATGCCAGAATCGAGAAACGACCTATAATGGACACTCCTTCGAGCAACCGAGGATGGCATAATAGATGGTTCTTCGTCAACGGACCCGAAATCTCCTCCATTCCAGATTGGACTACTTCTGATCGTGTTTCGGCAGACTTCAGCGACATATCTGAAGAGCGTGTGAGAGAAATGACACGTATCATAGAGAAGATACCCCTGAAGGAATGGAGCTTCGGACTCCTAAACAAGCAAGCGTGGTTGTACGACCACAAATGTGAGTTTTTGAATTCTACCGATGCACGATTTATTTTGATTTTATTCAGAAAGGTTAATTCTGACTTATTATTTTCTCCCTTCTGCAGTGTCCTTGATCAAATCGATGTCTATTGACTGAAAGGATTTAGACAAATTCCTTTCAGGCAAGCCCTCATCGCCTTCGGATGAAATTCCTCCTGAAGAACTTCTGACTTCTGACACACAAGAGGTCGAGGTTCCTCCTGTAGAACCACTTACTACAGAGGAATCCAGTCGACCTCGTAGGAAGAAGAGAGCAGTTCGAAAACCCCCTCAGACCATTCAAGACTCTTAATCAACTTCTGCAGCGAGTTTGATTGATATGCCTGTGAATGAACGAATGCAGGCTCTTCGAATGAAGAAAAGGAAAACTAAGATAACACCTTTATCTGCTGACGATCTCCGGGTTCTCACTCCTGTGGAAATCCTTGTTTCTGAGGATGAAGGTGAAGAACAAACCGAAGCTTCAGCCGTGTCTTGCAAAAGGAAACAGCCTTCGGACGACCAGCCACCCTCATCTACAGGGCCTATTCTTGTTCAGCCTCCCTCTCCTGTCGATTCACCTAATCAATCTCCTCCTTGTGACGAACCTCCCATGCTCTCCCCAACACGGCCAGCCTCCTCAGCCTTCAGGCGTGAAGCCATGTCATCACCTACCGTATGGCCGAAATTTAATGCAAACTTTCCCTTCCAACTGTTCGACTCCTTTGTCCGAGAGACCGCTGACCATCGGTTCGGAAATAGCTCGATTAGGGATTTAATCGAGGAAGTCATGAGCTACCATGCTAAGGTGGGTTAGTTGTCTAATCTGGATATTTGAAATTATGTAAATAACAATTAACTTATTATCTTTGAATGTCTGCAGGCAAATGCTGTCTTCGGGAGGCTTCTCCCCAGATATAAAGAGGTTGAGGCCGAAGAAGATGCAGCCCGACGAGAGAACATCATTCTGAAGTCGGCCTTGAATAAAGAGAGAAGAGACCACGGTACCGCTCTCTACAACATCGAGTGCCTCCAAAAAGATATGAATAAGTTGAAAGAGAAAATGAAGGCAGTCGAAGCCACTCACCGAACACCTGAGGACAATCACCGAGCCACCACCGACATGAATATAGACTTGATGCAGAGCAACGAAATCCTCATACAAAAGAACGATACGCTGGCAAGGACCAACAAGAGTTTGGCGCTGCGAGTAAACGAGCTTGAAGCTAAATAGTCCCGAATCATGAAGGAACGAGCAAAGGACCAAGCGAAGTTCGAAGAGGAGCTCCGGGAGCTTCGTGCCCTGAAAGATATAGGTCCGCCTCTGACTGAAGAGCTTCAAAAAGAAATTCAGCAAGAATACCGGAAATCAGCTGAATTGAACGACGAAATCGCTCAGATGTTTTCGGATGGATATGATGAATGCCGAAGCAAGCATAAATCAAAACTTGTTTCTGCCAAGGTAGATCCTGCCCTTCTGGACTCCTCTGAAGATGAAGCTGACGCCTGAAGATGATCTTCTTTCTCCTTTAGTTAATAGAATTTCTGTAAAAATTTCTATCTTTTTTGTAATCAGTATTTATATTAATGAAATATCAGTTTCGTTTTCCTTATTATTCCTTTGTTATTTATTTTTGTCAATATTTCAATGTTAATCAACTTAAAAAATGTACAAGCTCTTTTTGGACTTAATTTTGAACTGTTAGTAGATGAATAAACAAGTCATATAACAGATAAGATCAAGTTAAGCAATAAGGCAATCCGAACTCAACACTTAGATAAAATCAGGTAATAAAGTAATGTAATACTTATTCATTACCAAAGTGTGAGGTAGATCTGCTTCATCGGGAATTTATTTACCATGAAGGGCCTAACAAACCCACAGGATGACATTTGTCTACGACGAAGGGCCTGACAAATTCATAAGGACCACCTGCCGAAAAGGCTACCATCGAATGGTCAGCGAGTCCACCCGAACCTCCTTACACCAATGACATTTGCCTACCACGAAGGGCCTGAAAAAATTATAAGGACTTCCTGTCGAAAAGGCTACCATCGAATGGTCAGCGAGTCCACCCGAACCTCCTTACACCGATGACATTTGCCTACCACAAAGGGCCTGACAAATTCATAAGGACCACCTACCGAAAAGGCTACCATCGAATGGTCAGCGAGTCCACCCGAACCTCTTTACACCGATGACATTTGCCTACTACGAAGGGTCTGACAAATTCATAAGGACCATCTACTGAAAAGGCTACCATCGAATGGTCAGCGAGTCCACCCGAACCTCCTTACACCATAGGGCTTAGATATCAATGAACAGAAGACGAGTTGGAGAAAAAGATCTTTTATTGATGATGATTCAAATATTTACAGACTTTCGGAGTATTGAGACTGTATTTACTGAAAAACTTCCGAAGCCTGCCAGCATGCCAAGTATTCTTAATTTCCGATTCGTCCAATGCCCTCAACCGATAAGTTCCCGACTTCGGTACTTCAACAACTTCATATGGTCCTTCCCAGTTTGGCATCAGCTTTCCCAAATTCTGAGGCTTAGATGCTTCGACTTCCCGGAGAACAAAATCTCCCACTTCAAATCTATGAAAGTTTACCCCTTTATTGTAATGTTTAGCCACTCTGCGTTGATAGGCCACCAATCTGATCAAAGCTATTTCTCTGACTTCTTCGAGCAAATCCAAATTGAGCTTCAGCCCTTCTTCATTGTAAATCTCTTTGAACTGACTGACTTGAAGACTGGGAGATCCAATTTCAACTAGGACTAAGGCATTAGTACCATAGGCCAGCCTGAAAGGAGAATCCCCTGTTGTAGTCCTCGGTGTAGTCCGATAAGACCATAACACGCTGAGCAGCTCTTCTAGCCATCTTCCCTTAGCTTCATCCAGTCTTCGCTTGATCCCATTCAGCAGCGTTCTGTTGGTCACTTCGACCTGCCCGTTCGACCGTGGACGAGCTACTGAAGTCTTTCTGTGCTGAATCCCTAGTTCCTTCAGAAATGCTTCAAATTTCGATCCCACAAACTGACGTCCGTTGTCCGATATCACCACCTTAGGAATGCCGAAACGAAATACTACCGACTCCTTTATGAACTTCAAGCATTCTTGTTCCGTTATCAACCTAAGTGGCTTCGCCTCTACCCATTTGGTCATATAATCGATGGCAACTATAACAAAACTGACCTGACCTTTAGCTTTCGGTAATGGACCTAGTATATCAACCCCCCAGATAGCAAAGGGTATAAGAGATAAGATCGAGTATAGCTCTTCTGGTGGCTGATGTGGGATCGGACTGTTAAGTTGACACTTCTCGCACTTCTTGACGTACTCCGTAGCTTCCTTGAAAATTGTAGGCCAGTAGTACCCCTGACAAAGTACTATGTAGGCTAATGACTTAGCAGCCATATGGTCGCCACAGATGCCATCATGAACTTCTCAAAGAGCATATTCAGCTTCGGATGGAGTCAAACATTTCAGCAATGGAGACGAAAAGGCCCTTCGAAAAAGATCCCCATCTATCAGAATGAAGTTTGCACTCTTATATTTGATTTTCTTGGCCAACATCTGATCCGAAGGTAAGACGCCATCTGCCAGATATTCCAGATATGGAGTCAACCAGCAGTTGGAGCGATCAATGCACATTACCGATTCATGGTGAACACCAGGATGCTACAAAATTTCAAAGTAAACGAAACCATCAAAGATGTTAGCATCCGTAGTAGCTAGCTTTGAGAGTGCATCGGTAATGGAATTATCGTCACGTCCGACTCCTTGAAACTCATACGATTGGAAATACTGAAGCCGATCCTTTAATTCTGCCAAGTACTTGACCATTCTATGACCTCGAGCTTCATATTCCCTTGAGACTTGCTTGACAGCCAACTAAGAATCACTGAATATGACTATTCTCTACACTTCGAGACTTTTAGCCAGTCGTAACCCTGCTAGCATCGCCTCATACTTTGCCTCGTTGTTCGTTACCCTGAACCCGAATTTGATGGCTTGCTGCACCTTGAATCCCTCCGGACTGGTCAAGATAATCCCTGCTCCACTGACGTCCGAAGTAGAAGATTCATCTACATACAACGTCCACAAGTTCTGCTTCTGCTGTTGGAGAACTGCAACTGCTCTACCTGATCCTTCGACCTCAGTCACAGCATCATCTGCTTCAGAAAACGAACACTCGACCAAAAAATTAGCCAAGGTCTACCCCTTAATAGCTGTTCGGGGATGATATTTAATAAAGAATTGGGACAACTCCATCGTCCATGCAGCTAATCTCCCCGAAACTTCGGGTTTGCCCATAATTTTCTTCAAGGGATGATCTATGTATACCACTAACAACCTACTCTAGAAATATTGTCTAAGCTTTCTACTTGCTATCATCAAAGCAAAGGCAAACTTTTTAATATTTGGGTACCTTGTTTCAGCATCCCGAAGGGCATGGCTTACATAGTAAATCGGGTGCTGCTTACCCCTAACTTCTCGCACCAAAACTGCTCCCACTGCCAACGAACTAGCTGCTAAGTACAAATACAGGGCTCAGCAGGAGCGGGCTTCATCAACAAAGGCGCCGAAGACAAATAGGTCTTTATACTTTGGAAAGCGTCCTCGCATTCTGAAGTCCACTAGAGTGTCTTCGCATTCTTCGGCCCTTTCAATGTGTCGAAAAATGACAAACACCTTTCTGCCGACTTGGACATAAATCTCCTCAGAGCTGCAATCCTTCCAGTCAGACGTTGGACATCTTTAAATGACTGAGGAGTCTTCATGTTTAAGATTGCCTGGATCTTCTCAGGGTTGGCCTCAATTCCTCTCCGACTGACAAGATAACCCAGAAACTTGCCGGCTCCCAAACCGAAGGTGCACTTGGTAGGATTCAGTCTCAAGTTGTAATGATGAACTGTCTAAAAACATTATTCTAAATCTTCCAAGTGGTTATGTACCATCATGCTCTTCACGATCATATCATCGACATACACCTCCATGTTTCTGCCCAGCTGGCGATTGAAGACGAAATTCATCATTCTCTGGTACGTGGCTCCAGCATTGATCAAGCCAAACGTCATCTTCTTGTAGGCATATACCGAACGATGCATAATGAATGCCGTCTTCGGTATATCCTCTTTGCACATTGAAATTTGGTGGTAACCAGAGAAAGCATCCATAAAACTCAATAAAGCATACCCCGAAGTCGCATCGATGAGTTGGTCGATGTGGGGTAGTGGATAGAAGTCCTTCGGACAAGCTTTGTTCAAATCTGTATAGTCGATGCAGACCCGCCACTTCCCGTTCTGCTTCTGGACCAGCACCATATTCGCCATCCACTCCGGATAGTCGATCTCAAAAATGAAGTCTGCAGCCAGCAACTTTGCAATCTCCTCATCAATGATCCATTGGCGCTCCGGTGCAAACATTCGCCTCTTCTGTCGAACTAGTTTTTTGGTTGGATCTACCTCTAGCCGATGCTCAGCAATCTTTCAACTCACTCCTTCCTGGCATATTGTAGACACTCGAAATTTTCTTTTCCTGTTACTAACTATGCAGGAGAGCAAAAGCGTCTTTTTCACACTCCAGAGATAACCCTGGAGATAATCCCAGGAGGACAAGCCAACCTCAGAGATGACCCTGAGGACATTCAGAGTCAACAACATGACAACCTCAGAGATAACCCTAAGAAAAGACTGCTACAACTGTGCGAAAATCGGAGATAACCCTGGGAGGGGCAAAATGGTCATTTTGCTAACTCAACTTCAACTTACATCAAATACACTAATGTCAACTCAAATTACTTCAATATAAGTCCCACAAGAACTATATCTTAACTTCCGAGCGCAAACTACGCAAAACGACTCAATGGACTGCCTGACGGAAACCCAAAAATGCCATTTCGGTCATGGACCCATCTTCTTGGAATCAAAAAAGGGCAAATCATATATTATTATGTAGCTCTCGGAAAGAGCTTTCCAGAATGATATGGCACGCTTCCATCGGACTCCCGGATTGAAAGTTATGAGCGACCGAGCGAACAGCGCGTTGTCCGAGTGTACGTACTTCGACACGGCGGGACCCACACTGCCCGGGGCACCTCGGGCAGCAGCAGGTACTCCTACGGCCCAGCAGCAGGTATACCTATGACTCCATCCTCTATAAATAGAGGGCTTGGGGTGGCCATTTTGCAAGAGAAAATGGCGAGAAAGCCCTGCCCAATTTGCTCTGCACTCATCCCATGCAGTGTACTTTCCCCTTTTAAACACCTGTGAGCTCATATATAGCCTCTTTTGTACCTACAAAAGTCTGTGTTTACTCACTCTAAAGATATAGAAGTCTTCTTTGGCAGCCCACTGTAAGTCTTCTCACACACTTTAGAGTCCTTTCTTTTCATCTTTGCACACACCCTTCTACACGTTGAGAGTCGTGTTGCTTGCTTTTGCTCGGACTTTGGTCCGTGGTTTCATTCCACTCTATATATATATATATATATATATATATATATATATATATATATATATATAACTAACATTATCGAGTTATGCCTCGATTGAGCCTAGACTTCGGTCTGGAGCGTTTATTTACTTTTCTCTCTCTCTCTCTCTCTCTCTCTATATATATATATATATATATATTATATTAACTGTGTGTCAAACTTTGTTCGATGAGCCTAAACTTCGGTTTGGTGCGTTTATTTGCTTTTCTATATATATACTTATATATATTAACTGTGTGTCGAACTTTGTTCGATGAGCCTAAACTTCGGTTTGGTGCGTTTACTTGCTTTCCTATATATATATATATATATATATATATATATATATATATATATCTTTACATTTCGTCCCACCTGGAGTTTACTTCGTGGTGGTTGACCGTTTTTACAGCTTTCTGTATATTTCGTCCCACCTGGAGTTTACTTCGTGGTGGTTGATCGTTTTTACAGCTTTCTTTACATTTCGTTCCGCCTGGAGTTTCCTTCGTGGCGGTTGATAGGTTTTACAGCTTTATTTATATTTTTGATCCCCCGTGGAGGTGCTTCGTGGTTGGTGATCATGTCTGTATATATATATTTACAGCTTTTATATATATACTTGCTTACTGCTTTCATATAAATTGCAGTATTCTGTGCTCCTAGGAATCATGTGATCACAGATTCATCTCATTAGATCTAGATTCGGTTCCCGTGATGGACATTTTCAGCTGTAAGCAGCTTGTAAATTATTCTGCGGTGTCTGAATTTTCTCAGATGGTTTTCATACCCACGAGGAAGTCGGCATTATTTTGTACATTATCTTCGTACGGATGCCTCGCATCTGTCAAATAAAATCAATCAAGCCGAATACTTAATAAAATGGGAGTGTAAAAGGTCTCAATTACTATTGAGCATCAGGGTTTGAAAAAATCTCTTTTATAAAACATCACTGCCATATCTTGCTTAAAATTAAATTTTTACATAAAATTCAAACCCTGTGTATATAGGTGCGAATGAGGCCTCGCACTACTTCCAAATAACAGCACATTGACCCACACACACACACATTCAGATAACAGTTTCTTGAAAAGAGGCGGTCACCGTGGTAACACGGATGTCGGGAGGTGCCTAACACCTTCCCTCCGCATAACCAAGTACCCGGACCCTAATGAATCTCGGTTTTACCGACCCGTTTAACAGTGTCAGATCACTGGGTCAATGTGCAAACTTTTTCTCGATTGTGTTGGTACAACCATTTAAAAAACCAACTGGCGACTCTAATAGTCCAATCGTCGACATTATACATGTCGGACCTTTTTCACTTGTTTTTTCAAACAAATCTCACCTAAAATGAGAACACCAAAGAATAAGTAACGGAAAGGGACAATTAAAAATCCCGACGTCGACAGGTGGCGACTCAGCTGGGGACTCCAGTAAGAGGACTTAAGCCACTATTACAATTTTTTCAAAATTGTTATCTGCTTGTGTGTGGATGTTGCTTTTACATTTTGTGATGAATGTGTACGAATGCATTTCCTTACTTAGTGCTTCGCACTATAAACTGCTTGTGATATTAGTGCTTCGCACCATATCTGCTTGTGATATTAGTGCTTCGCACATGTCATCATGTCATACGGTGAGACGCGATGTATGTGAATGTATGTTGTGTGGTCCCTCCACCAGGAGGCTATCCCGTCGGTGTTTGATTACTGGACTCGTGAGAAGACTAATTCTCCGAGGCTCAGGAAAGGCACCACCCAAATTCGCTCCAGTTGAAAGACCGGATGAACTTCCCGTCAAGTAGATTGCGATGATTTGGGAACCTTCATGCCAAAAAGCCGCGAGAGTAACCTAAGATAGGTCAGCCTCTGATAAACCCAAAAACGAAGGAAAGTCTCTTCATGCTCTCATTTCAAATTACTTGTAAAGTACAATTATTTGTAATTATCTTCCATATTTATCTCCATGTAATGAGAAATATGAAGAAATGTGTACACATACATGCTATAAACAGCTGACATTCGTTTTGCAGGATAAAATTCCTAAACTGGACACATCGCATAGCATGTTATTATCCACCCTAAAGACTAAACTATGCAAGTCTTTTGCAGGGAATCAATCGGACCTACCACCAGTTCAAAGTCCAAAAAGGCAACAGGCCTACAGTCAATCATGTCGTCATCCAACCAGACTGAACTTAATCCAGTTTCTCGCAAAGAATTCGACGAATTAAGCAAACAGGTTACAGATTTGGCTGTTCTAACTAAAAGAATTACACCAGTCTATACAGGGTCAGAAAATACCCATATATGTTGAATCCTCCACACAAGGAGGAACCCAGGTCATTACAATACCTGAACTGCAGTTGGATCCGACCAACAAAACTCATGATGCTTCCCATCCCACTGGAGACCCAGACACTGGTGACATCAAAAAGAAAGTCCTCCAAATGGAAGAGACTCTTCGCACTATCAAAGGAGTTGGAACACACGGGAGTGTTTCATATGCCGATTTGTGTATTTTCCCTGGTATTCATTATCCAGAAAAATTTAAGACTCCTGACTTCGAAAAATATGACAGGGCAGGCGATCCTTATACACACCTAAAAGTGTACATTGGAGAACTGGGGTCTTATGTTGAAAATGAAAGCCTCAGAATGTAACTTTTTAAAAAGAGTCTCACTGGAGAAGCTAAAGCTTGGTATGCCTGACTGGACAATGCCAAAATTCACAACTGGGAAGAATTGGCCCACGCCTTTCTAAATCAGTACAATTTTCAGTCACAAATGGCACCGGATCGATATCAAGTGACTAAAGTGAAAAAGCAAAGTACTGAGTCTTTCTGAGAATATGCCCAAAGGTGGAGACATCTAGCAGCGCAAGTCATTCCATCAATAACAGAAACTGAGATGGTAATGACATTTATTGATATCCAAGAGGCTCCTTACTATGAGAGGATCCTAGCAGGCATATGAAAGCCATTTGCAGAAATGATTAAACACGGCGAAATGGCAGAGATGGGCCTAAAGGCAGGCAAGATTAAAGACTTCACTGCCTTGGAAGCAGTCGCCAAACATATACAGACTGGAAAGTATGTGAGCGATCCCAAGGGGGTACCCAATAAAGGTAATGAAGATGTATCCCTTGTTGTACAGGGGCAAGCCAGGAGACCAAACTACAGTCCCCCCATTTGGAAAATGCAAGACAATCTGCCATCTCAACAACAGGCTGCATTCAACCAATGCCCAGACAGGAAAAGAAAATTTGAAAGAACGGAAAATCGGGTATTCACTCCACTAGGCGATTCCCTTGAACATGTATTGGCGATATTAATGGATCACAAGAAAATTACCGAATTAGCCCCACCTCTGGAACCAGGGAGCAAAAGATACAATCCAAGCCAGAGATGTGCTTACCACTCAGGGTCTCCTGGACACGATACATAGGATTGTTGGTCCTTAAAACATAAGATTCAAAATCTGATCGAAAGTGGCAGTATTGTGGTCGAACAACCTGACCAACAAAATATCAACACCAACCTTCCGTTGCGACATGATACGGAAGAAGTAAACATGATCGGGTCAGGAAGCGCTAAAAGGTATCCAATTCATAAGTACATACGAAGGATGGAGGAATACCCCCAAAGGCACATAAAAAATGTCCTAGAGTGGGAAAACTCGGAGGAGGGTATGCCAGTAATGCAAAAATTGGATGCGATCCAGAATCAAGTAAACCTGTTGGCTAGGCTGATAGTGCGCCAACATCAAGAAACAAAGCAATTTTTCACTCAACTATTAGAAAGCCAAGAGAAAAAGGACTCCACGATGAGCCAACTAAATGAAGAAGATCAAAGCAGGCTGAAAATACAAGAAAAAGGGGATGATAAAATTGCTAGAAGATCTCGCCAGCGGAAGAACCGATTGAGGGAATGCGAATTCTCAAAGATGAAAGATCAAACAGCCTCCAAAAGAGTTCAAAAATTCACCACTTTGAGTAAATCCAATGAAGAAATGCTACACCTTCTGATAAGTGAAGGAAGGATTACTGAGTTGCTGCCTCCTATAAAGCCCAAGATAAAGAGTTATGACTCCACCAAGATATGTCTCTACCATTCTAACTCATTTGGACATACGACTGAAGAATGCTGGTCTTTGCGACATAAAATCCAGGATCTCATTGAAAATGGAGAGCTGGATATAGAATTTCCCATGACCAAAAAAGGCGAAAAGGAAATAAAAAGCTTAAGATGTCCATTCGAGACAGGCAGTTCAAATGAGGTGAAGGCTATGAGCGACAATTCTGCCAGCACATAAGGTGGACTGAACCTAATGCAAGAAATGACAGAAGAGACAAAGGCATCCCCAAAAGCGATTCCCCCGCCAACATCAAACGTCCTATGGTTCCAAGATATCCACCACGTTCATGATTTTATCACGTTGGATGATGCGGAGGAAATACTAATCCTTTCTAAGGAAAAAAAAGCCAAAAAGGAAAGTTCTTTGCAGGAAATGCAACAACAGTTCGAGGGAGATTTCATGGTTGAATCCTTTGAAACCCATGAAGAAGGCGAAGGAATAGATGAAGAAAAAGGTGGTGAGATTGTCGGGAAATCCAACCCATTAAAGAATTCAGAGTTCATCCCTTTTTACGATGCGTCCATTTCAAGCGTCCCTGAGGAGTGTACTGAATCAGGAAGCGATCAAGTTATGGCCACAAGCGAAGACATTCAAAATCAAGGGGTAACCTCTTTCACGAGCCCTGAAGGCAATATAACCACTGACAACTGGACTATCAAGCCTCAACTAGCTAAGAAGATGTAGATCCAGGGGATAAAGTTGCTAGTTCCAGAAAATGTTGGAACGACATCACTTTCTTCGTAGTATGCCTTTTATTTCCATGCATGTAAATAAATAAACAAAACAAAAAACATCTCTACACTCTTCTTACCACTCACCCCTTTGAACCTTTTTAAACCAACGACTGAACTACGAAAGACCTGATCTCCTCTTCAATAGGAGTACGTAGGCAGCCATCAATGGTGCGGTCAAACCAAACAAAAACCCAAACAAACACTTCTCAAACAGATACACCCCAGACGATGATGGCCTAGACGTAATGGTCATCATTCGGGAGAAGGAGGTTGATGATAGCCCCTCCATCACTGCAGACCACCAAGACTTTGCCCTTGACAATTGGAGTACCACTCCTTGCATTTGCTGTCGAGGGTAAAAAGGGAAGAAACTCTCTCTACCTTGTAGATAGCAATAACTGCTTTCTTTTTTTGTACAGTATTAGCAGTTACTTTTGTCATTACATGCTAACACTTTGTGTGATTGAACAGTGTTATATACTAAGTGAAAGCATATTTTGTTTCAGGACTCTGAATTTAGATGTGTATGTACTTGCTGATGAGGTGCATATTCTCCATAAGGACTGTAACTTTGATGTAAAGTCGGACTCAGACTTGATGGAAATATAAGAGGACTATGAGATACCTCAGGAGATCAAAGAATGGGTCGAAGACAAACCCAAGCCAAATTTTGATCAAACCACCTCTTTCAAACCTCGGAACCTTAAAAAACCCCAAACAAATCCAGATTGGTACGGACCTCACTCCAAACCAAAGGAATGACATAGGTACTCTATTGACCCTATTCTAGGATGTGTTTATATGGTCTCACGAAGACAAGGTCTGTTTATCCACTGACATTGTCATTCATCGCATTCCCATCAAAGGGGAATTCAAGCCAGTCAGGCAGAAGCTCAGGCGATTAAAACCTGAGTGGAGGTTATAAGTTAAAGAGGAAATCGTGAAACAATTTCAAGCCGGCATCATCATGGTGTCAACATACCCTGAATGGCTATCCGACATAGTCCCCGTGCCGAAACCCGGTGGAGATGTGCGATTTTACGTGGATTACAGTGATCTGAACAAAGCTTGTCTCAAAGATAGCTTTCCCGTCCCATTCATCCACATACTCATTGACAATACGACATATACTCCTTTACTGATTGCTTTGCAAGGTACCATCAAATCATGGTTGCTGAGGAAGATCGTGAGAAAATTGTTTTCATCACTCTTTGGAGAATCTTTTGCTAGCAGGCGATTATCATTCGGCCTCATCAATATCGGAGCTACATATCAGCGAGCCATATGGCTCTTTTCCACGATCTAATGCATAAAAAAAATAAAAAAAAAGAAAAAAAAAAAAAAAAAAAAAGAAAAAAGAAGAAGAAAAAAAAAACTCTTCAACAGGTTCTACATTTGCTGCCTTACCATCGGCAGGTTCTACATATGGTCTTAGAGTTCGAAGAAATCTCCTTTCTACACATTTCTCGTAATAGGAATGACTTTGCAGGCGCACTAGCAACTTTGGCCTCCTTGATCAACATACATGACAAGGAAGGCATGCCAACCCTCACATTTGCGCAACAAAAAGATTCAGCCTATGGGAATTCCATTGAAAAGTATTGGATGACCTACCTCCCACCCAACATCCTTGGTATCAACACATCAAGAAGCACTTACGAGATGGATCTACACCCGCTGAGGCGAGCCCGATTGAGAAAAGGCGGATCCATCAACTTGCTATAAAATTATACTTGAAAAAAGATGCACTATACTAAAAGAGATGCAGAACTAGGTCTCCTCAGATGTCTGGACGAGGACCAAGCTCAGAGGCTCATGGATAAAAACCATGGGGGAGTATATGGCCCACACATGAGCGTCCCTCTACTTGTAAAGAAGATCCTACAACAGAAAAGTCTGACTACGGTAGTTCAAACAACACGGCTTGATTTCGAAAAAAAGATCGTTGACAACCAAGCTCAGTCAAAAGGAAAATTCTCCCCGAACTGGGAAGGCCCGTTTATTGTCAAGGAGGTATTGACAGGAGGCGCTTTCAGATTACAGGAAATAGACGGCGATGAATTTTTGTAACTCATCAATTCAGACACCGTGAAACGGTACTATGTCTGAGGTTACCATCAAGCGAACATCCTGGTTTTAGATCATCAGATCACCAGTCATTTCAGGTTCTTTAACCCTCACTACATACTGCCTTTCCTTTTTACCCTTTTGCCCCTAAGGGAAAAACACAGTTTTCAAACCAGCAACCTGGTTTCACTTCATTTCACACTTTCAGTTTATCCCACCAGGGGTTAAACCTTTCACACCTTCAATTTATCCCGTACATGGGATTAAAACTTTTCATCTGCAATCCACCCTGTACATGGGCGAACTACATCGACCTGATCTCCCGAATAAACGGGAGTACATAGGCAGCCATCTTATATGGTCCTGTCTCACCACATAGAAAACAAAAACCAATCTTATCCATAGCCACATACAGAAATCAGTCCCAAGACACCAAAGATGGTAGGGAATACACACAGATCGACGATCCATTCTGAAAATCTTGAGACATCTCACTGTCCATCCATCAAGGAGGAGTTCAGAATACATCCAGATCACAAAGTCCTGGAGAAACAAGCAAACATCAAGCAAGTAGCAAGGCACAACTGAAAGGAAAGTGAATCAACATATATTTCCCTGCCATATATAATGTTGTTTGATATATACAATGTGTACTGTCCATGACAAAATGGCTAAGCTAGTCTGTGCAGGAAAATATAAGCCCATCTACAATTAGTGTATATATGGGCTATCAAGTCAAACATGGATTCCCTCTCAGAAGAAGGAGGTAACGCTGTGATTTCCTGCCAAAGGGTCTCTTCACGAGCCAACAAATCCACCGCCAACTACATGCTATATTTCAGGCAGATATAGCGTTATCCCACTCAACAATCAGTACATCTATGGATGATATGGCCTCATCCCTCTCAACAACACCGGTATCCTTATGAGTTAGAGCATCATCTCTCTCAACCAAAGCGACATTTCTACTAGAAAGATCTGTCAACATTAAAGCCCACATCCAATACCTGTTCACCATATGGTACAGAGATAAAAGCTTCTCGCGATCTTGACGTCTAATCAGCCCATCTGTCCCAGCAACTACCCCAGACAACAAGCAAGGCTGGGGTAATTTCAAAATTGGCGACAACCGGATATTTGATCCCTTAAGACAAGATTGGGGGCAATCTCGGAAGCAGCGACAACTCGACACTGGGGAATTTATCAACCATCCTAAAGTAGAAAATGCACCAGTCAGCCCCATCATCATGGTTTATCATCATCTCAATGGCGATTCAGATATTATTCAATAGCGACTTGGTCAACAAAGAGAGTTTCTCATATGAATCTCCGGCAAGAACATGCGAAAGGACTGGGGCATTTTGCGATTCCAAGGAATGAAAGGAGTTTAAGGCGGGATACGCCTCTCATCAAAAGAAGGGGGAGAACTCCTAAAAGAAATCATGTCAATATAAGCGTGCCCCTACGAAAGAAGGGGAAAATTCTAAAAAATCGAGACCTCTACAACGAAACTCAAATCTGGGTAGCAAAATAGCGAGCTGCACCTTCCAGGGATATTAGCGGCATTCAACTCATCAGTTCAGCCAAGTTGCAAATCAAAAGCTCAAGGAAATGGGGCACCTGCCCCAAAAGCGAAAGGAACCCCAAATCACCGCAAAAAAGGGTGAGACATCTGGTGGTTATCATCAATCTAGCGTAACATCAGGCGAAATCTAGTGAAGTAATCCGTGGAATATTACTTCAGCGAAGGTATCAGAAGATTCGGTATTCTAAGACCATTGGCATCAATTCAGCGACATCAAAACAGTTCAGCGATGAAAGCTTCGTATACCACCGTTCGAGTAGGAACCGAAAATGTTTGGCGATCAGCAGGGTAGGCACCATTGCAAACTACCAGCGAATACATCAGGAGGGTCTGGTGATTTCAGAACGTCATCCCCATCAGATATATGGAAAACATCTCAACTTATCTTCATCAAACAAGCATCAGCGATTAAATGCCAAACCATTGGAGTCAACGCCAGTATAGGCATCAACAATTATCTGTAAAGGTAAAGCGATTTGTAAAAACATTTTAAACATTCATCATAACATTGCAATTTGCGAAATGCGATATGCGAAATACGATGTGCGAGTTGCGATGTGCGATGTGTGATGCGATTTGGCCAAATGCGAAATGCGAAAAGCGATGTGCGAAATGCGATGTGCGATTTACGAATTGCGATTCGCGAAAATATTTTCACATTCATCATAAACATTCACTACATTGCGATTTGCATCATTATAAATACTTTGTCATGTTTTAAGTGTCTAATAATCTTTATCATGTCCATTCCATTGCAGTGCATGAACATGATAAAAAGGGGCATCTGTAGACACTCGAAATTTTCTTTTCCTGTTACTGACTATGCAAGAGGGCAAAAGCGTCTTTTTTACACTCCAGAGATAACCCTGGAGATAATCCCGGGAGGTCAAGCCAACCTCAGAGATGACCCTGAAGACATACAGAGTCAACAACATGACAACCTCAGAGATAACCCTGAGAAAAGACTGCTACAACTGTGTGAAAATCAAAGATAACCCCGGGAGGGACAAAATGGTCATTTTGCTAACTCAACTTCAACTCACATCAAATACACTCATGTCAACACAAATTACTTCAATAGAAATTCCACAAGAACCATATCTTAACTTCCGAGCGCAAACTACGCAAAATGACTCAATGGACTACCTGACGGAAACCCAGAAATGCCATTTCGGTCATGGACCCATCTTCCTGGAATTAAAAAAGAGCAAATCATATGTCATTGTGTAGCTCTCGGAAAGAGCTTTCCGGAATGATATGGCACGCTTCCATCGGACTCCCGGATTGAAAGTTATGAGCGACCGAGCGAACATCGCGTTGTCCGAGTGTACGTATTCCGGGCAGCAGCAGGTACACCTGCGGCTCCATCCTCTATAAATATAGGGCTTGGGGTGGCCATTTTTCAAGAGAAAACGGCGAGGAAGCCCTGCCCAATTTGTTCTGCACTCATCCCATGCAGTGTACTTTCCCCTTTTAAACACCTGTGAGCTCATATATAGCCTCTTTTGTACCTACAAAAGTCTGTGTTTACTCACTCTAAAGATATAGAAGTCTTCTTTGGCAGCCCACTGTATGCCTTCTCACACACTTTAGAGTCCTTTCTCTTCATCTTTACACACACCCTTCTACACGTTGAGAGTCGTGTTACTTGCTTTTGCCCGGACTTCGGTCTGTGGTTTCATTCCAGTCTATATATATATATATATATATATATATATATATATATATATATATAGAAAAGCAAATAAACGCTCCAGACCGAAGTCTAGGCTCAATCGAGGCATAACTCGATAATGTTAGTCAATATATATATATATATATATATATATATATATATATATATATATATATATATTAACTGTGTATCGAAATTTGTTCGATGAGCCTAAACTTCGGTTTGGTGCGTTTATTTGCTTTTCTATATATATACTTATATATATTAACTGTGTGTCGAACTTTGTTCGATGAGCCTAAACTTCGGTTTGGTGCGTTTACTTGCTTTCCTATATATATATATATATACTTATATATATTAACTGTGGTCGAACTCTGTTCGATGAGCCTGTATTTTACATCCGGTGCGTTTATATGCTTTTATATATATATATATATATATATATATATATATATATATATATACATTTCGTCCTACCTGGAGTTTACTTCGTGGTGGTTGACCGTTTTTACAGCTTTCTATATATTTCGTCCCACCTGGAGTTTACTTCGTGGTGGTTGATCGTTTTTACAGCTTTCTTTACATTTCGTCCCGCCTGGAGTTTCCTCCGTGGCGGTTGATAGGTTTTACAGCTTTATTTACATTTCTGATCCCCCATGGAGGTGCTTCGTGGTTGGTGATCATGTCTGTATATATATATTTACAGCTTTTATATATATACCTGCTTACTGCTTTCATATAAATTGCAGTATTCTGTGCGCCTAGGAATCATGTGATCACAGATTCATCCCATTAGATCTAGATTTGATTCCTGTGATAGACATTTTCAGCTGTAAGCAGCTTATAAATTATTCTGCGGTGTCTGAATTTCCTCAGATGGTTTCCATACCCACGAGGAAGTCGGCATTATTTTGTACATATCTTCGTACGGATGCCTCGCATCTGTCAAATAAAATCAATCAAGCCGAATACTTAATAAAATGGGAGTGTAAAAGGTCTCAATTACTATTGAGCATCAGGGTTTGAAAAAACCTCTTTTATAAAACATCACTGCCATATCTTGCTTAAAATTGAATTTTTACATAAAATTCAAATCCTGTGTATATAGGTGCGAACGTGGCCTCGCACTACTTCCAAATAACAGCACATTGACCCACACACACACACACATTCAGATAATAGTTTCTTAAAAAGAGGTGGTCACCGTGGTAACACGGATGTCGGGGGGTGCCTAACACCTTCCCTCCGCATAACCAAGTCCCCGGACCCTAATGAATCTCGGTTTCACAGACCCGTTTAGCAGTGTCACATCACTGGGTCAATGTGCAAACCTTTTCTCGGTTGTGTTGGTACAACCATTTAAAAAACCAACTGGAAACTCTTATAGTCCAATCGTCGACATTATACATGTCGGACCTTTTTCACTTGTTTTTTCAAATAAATCTCACCTAAAATGAGAACACCAAAGAACAAGTAACAGAAAGGGACAATTAAAAATCCCGACGTCGACAAGCATCGTCTGGCCAAATCCAAATCCCCGGCGACCTCTCCAACCCCATGGGCCATAGGAAATTTGATTTTAAAGTGAGAAATAGAGGTCACAGCTTGTAAAGCAGTCAAAGTAGACCTCCCTAAAATAGCATTGTAGGCAGAATCTGCATGCACAACATAAAATTTATAAGTTATTTCTACCTGTTGGGGAGCTGTGCCGAAGATAACCGGTAGCTCAATAGTCCCTGCCACTCTGACTGGATCGTTGCTGAAGCCGTATAAGGGAGCCTCCTATCCAACCTCCATCTTCTGCCCATTCAGATGCATCCTCTGATAAGCATGGCTATAGAGAATATCCACAGAAGACCCGTTATTGATCATCATTCTCTTTATGTCCACCGAACCTACTTGTGTCGTTATCACCAATGATCCCTCATGTGGTTCGATGACTTCCAAAGGGTAATCCTTATCAGTGAAGGAGATTATTGTACCCAGATAAGGTCTGTCAGTCCTCGGGAGGGTACATGCCACCGACATGACCGAATCAAGGTAACTTCGACGCTTCTTTCCAACCAGTTTGCCAGAAGTTCCCCCAGTGATGACGTCTACCACGTGCCTGACTGGCTGTCCAGGAGCTGTCAGTGCAGGTTGAGCTGGTTGAGCAACCTGAACAGGTTCTCTATCTCTCTGCTGGGCCTGCTGAGTTGTTCTGGCCGCAACATATTGAACTAGGGCACCCCCCTGAACCTTCCTCTCGATGAAGTCCTTTAGACTAGCACATTCATTTGTATCGTGACCCGAAGCCTGATGATAGTCATAATATTTACGAGAATTACCTGCTCTGGGCTTAAGGTTGTCTCGAGGTGGTTCATAGATAGGTTGATTTTTGATCTGATCCAAGATGACAGCCTTATCAGTATTTAGTTGAGTGCATGTCCTATTCACTTTCTGGGTAGGAGCGGACGAACGACCTCCTCCCTGTCTCCAGTTGTTATTATACTTCTTCGATCCTTCATCGTAGCGATCGTTGTTCCCTTCATTTTTCTTCTGACCTCCGTCAGTTTTATCCCGATCTGTCTCCTTGAGCCGGTCCGAAGAAGGACGCTTCAGGCTGTTCATAGCCTCTTCTACCACTATATAGCCTTCCGCCTTATCGAAACCTTCTGCGAGACTCTTCGGATGGTGAAACATCAACTTCTTCACCAATTTCTCTGACTTTACCAAGTCTAACCCATTCTGGAATAAACCCACTACTTGAAGATCATTAAGGTCGGTCACTTGGCCAACTGCCTCACGGAATCGTTTCACATATTGGCTCAAAGACTCATTCGAATATTGTCGAACTTGAGCCAGCGAACCTGTTGGTTTTCCTCTTCTCTTGTTGCTCCCAAAACGAGCATGGAATTTGCTGCACAAATCTGCCCATGATGAGACTGAATCTGAAGGCAAAGTCCCCATCCACTGTCTGGCGTCTTTTCGAAGTGTTGTAACAAAAGTGTGACACTTAGCAGCATCGTTAAAGTCATAATAATCCATCTGTCTGTCGAATGCCTGACTGTAATCATAAGGATCTCCAGATCCATCATAGCTTTCTATGTGGGGCAACTTCTTGGTGGGGTCAGCCTTCTCTCTTAGAATCTCCGCGAAAAAAGGAGATGCCTTCTTTCCCGAAGTATCCTTTACTTGTTGGACTTCGGCTAGCTGTTTCCAAAGCTCCTTTAGTTCCTTAATCAGGTATTCCACTCCTTCTGGCTGAGATAAGGCCTCTTTCTCCAGCGACTCCCTCCTCTTCTGAGTAGGCCGACCTTTATCAAATGAACCCCCAACCCTCGGGGGACTTTTCTGAAGATGAGCGTCCACAGAGCGGTGTGCCCTCAGTGGACCCTCGGGTGTGCGACTTCTGGATCTGCTTCGTCACTGTATTCTATCGCTGTGACGAGAATGAACAAGGTAGAGTGCCTTCTTTATATTCTCGGGAGTATATTCTTTGGACCTGCCTCTCTGTCTGCTTCGTCCCTGCTCCTTAGAACTGATAGGTTGTTGTGCCCTCTTCGATCTTTGGGGAGTAGGGCTTCTTGACCTTCTTCGTTCACGAGGTTGGCCCCGAGTTTCACGACCCGAATGGGCAGGCTCCTTTCCTCTCCTGTGCCCATGCTATTCGGATTGAACATAACTAGACGCTTCGTCTCTTAACTCCGCCATCCGAAGCATCTGTTCGGCTATATCCTGTCTTTGTTTCAAAAGTACCTCCATGGCCTTGTCCGCTTCATCTGCCATCCTGGCTAACTTGGAGGCCTTATCGTCTTGATCATTTCGGTGTCAGGTTCTAGGCGGTGTGCCTTCTACCCGTTTCCGACCATGATCAGGCCCTTTTTCGGCAGTGAAAACCAATCTTCTCTTAACATTCCCTATGACTCTCGAACGAGAACCTTCAAATGCACGTTTGGAGGCTGTACTGGCATGAGCACTGTTAGCAGGATCCAGACGGTCCTTGACTAATATTCGTGGTGTAGACGTGCTTACAACCATCGGCTGTCCCTCCGGAGTACCTGCTCTACTCCTCACCATGGATTCCAATGTAGAATAAGTATACATTGTGATTGAAAACTTCAAGGACACTAGAACTCGCCCTCCTTCTAGCGCCAATGTTAAAGCTAAGATCTTCTGCCACGTCCCAATCACGTAAGACGCTATGATCCTGCACAGTTCAACAAGTCAACACCAAAAGCTTGACAGCCTGACCGTCGGGGGATAGCTCCGGCGTGAGAATCAGTACAGGGGATCACAAGGTTAACAATGGAGGAAAAATATCTAGTGTCTAGAGAGAGATAATAATTTGGTTAAGTGTTGTTACCATTATCTTATGTGTGCCTTGCTCCATATACCCCAAGCTCGGTTTACCGTACCACCCACTACCGTCAGACACAGACCCCCACTCATGATCCTCTCAGCCGACTGCATGCAGTCCACCCATAACCTTTATGTCACTGTTTTCTACCGCTGGTCGACTATCATCCCATCCACATTAATGCATGGCAGAAATAACAGTCAAAGATAGATATTTAGTTACATAATGGATCAATCCAGTGACTAAGCCCAACACGATAAGGATGACCCATCTGGCCGGATCTAACTTGAATGACCCAATAGATTAATCAAATAACTCGACCCAAAAGGTAAAAGATGTCACGGTTCACGGGAGGAGCCCATTCGGTCCGGCCCAATACGAAAAGTGTCATGGCCCAACAGGAAGAACATTATAACATCTTTCTAAAAATCTTAGCGATAAATTACAATCCACACAAAATAATATATTAAGACAATTTCAGATGTACCTCTCTCTCTCTCTCTCTCTCTCTCTCTCTATATATATATATATATATATCCGGATGATCGATCTTATGAACTTAATCTGCTGGCTGTTCCTTTCTTTTTGTTCCCTTGCATAAATTTCTTTGCATCCATAGGTTTAGTAAAACTCTCACCATACACGATCAATTCGGTTTAAGAATTAATAAGTGTCTTGAACTCCTCACTTACCGGATCATACTTGACAATTTTGTCATAATCTACTTGCATAACAATCTCACCCCTGGTAACACACAATGGGATCTCCAAATTCAAAATCTTCAAGCGCGGAATTTCCAGCATTTTAAACCAAGATTCTTTAACTCCATACTCTTTATTCACCCATATACTCCACACCTTTGGCCCCTTCCCATAATAATCATAAACCACACATAAAAACCCTTCTAAAACCCCTAAATAAATAAGTATATAATTATTATTATCTCCAGTCATATCATCATGAGGTAGTGGTAACACCTTATATTCTTTCCTCTCTAAATCAAGCGATATGATCCCTTTGCACAAACGCCATCCATGTTACTTGTAAGCACAATCCAATGCAAGAATCCATTAAAACCTGTCCCCATTATCTTTCAAATACTTTCAACATTCGTGGGAAATCGTCGAATTATTTTCCAAGAATTGGATATCCGCGAATAGATTCTTACTCCGGTTTGATCACCTCTAACCACCTTAAAATCGTATGTACTAGAAACATAACCAATCCCATAAAATGGTGAGGAATCTTGTTGTTGAATAGATGGTAATTTCATGCAGTCCCTTGTAGTAGGGTTCCATAGAAATAGGTCACCATTGAATGCACTGAATACCAGGCCATTACAGGAACTAAAAAAATGAACAGTTGTTATACAAGAACTAAATTGAGTTGGAATTTTGAGATTTTCAATAACAACCGGAAAATTATAGCAAATCATAAATTGAAATCTCAACGGCCTGAAAAACGAGGCAATCGGGATTTATTTGTGGGTATTGTTGTAAATATTGAGGAAATCGGGATCGGTGAGCAAATTACGCCAAGATTTGCAAACGTACCTGACACGAGCTATGAATTTTGCTGGTAATAAGAGAAGTACTTCATAAAGTATGTCATCTGGAAGGGATGCCATTGTTGAATGGTATTCTTTCTTTAACTTCAATTGGTTTAAATATATATAGGAATTGGAAAAATACAAACTTGATTTGGAAAAGAAAAGCCTTTTCTTCTTTTTGGAACCAATATTTGAGTTTTCTTAATTGAAAAGTAAGATATATGTATAAAAATTAAGATTTGGTAATATAAATTAAGTGGAATCCTATTCGAACAAGGGGTGCACAACCTTCAATATAAACAAATTGAGTTTTGTTTTTTTAATGGGATATAGATCCACTTTTAAGGATCAAATAAGGGGAAAATCGATAAGAAGCTGTACCCTGAAAATTCAATAATGATAGACCCGATCTGCCTCAAAATGATCCTACGTTTCCTTAAAGAACCTAAAATATCAAGTAAACCCTAATCACGAAAGATATGGTAAAATTACTGAAAAACCAAATAAGTTTAAATTTTTCTGAAAAACTACAGAAGGCCCAAACTCATGTTTTTGGGCTTAAAACAATATGTATCGCTCGACAAAGTTGATGATTCTCTTCTATCATAGTAAGAGTTTTGAAATTCGTGCTTATGTGCCCGTTATTTTAAATGGATAAAAAGTTATGTCCCAAACAAGATTTCCTAAGCAATTAATTCCTTAGGACTAATTTATTTCAAATGCAACCGTCTTTAATCTCGTTATTTCTGAAAAAGCCAATTTGAAAAATAAAATTTAAACTAAATGCCTCTTTGAAACAACATTTGCTTTTTTAATTGAGATACGACGATAATTTAAAGCAAAGAATGATCAATAATATCAGATAAGTTATCAATTATTAAAATAATTTGATAGAAGAATCTAGCATTAATTACTCTCAATTCCTTTCTTTTTAAAACTTGTGATAATGATAATGAATTCTATACTTCAATTAAACGTCTAGCAAAAGTCATGTATATTTAATGTTTTTTATGCTCATGTTTTTGAAAAAGTCAATGGTTCTTTAATATAAATAATTATTTTGATGGTTAATTATACATATTTATATCTTCAAAAATGATCTTTAGTATAAAATTTTATCCTCAAGTCTAACACTATTCACAATATTAAGCACACAAACTTGTATGATCCAAAATCTGGCATACACCATCTATACTGTGATAACACGGATTTTTGAAAATTATTAAATTAAGAATTTAATATATAAAATTCTTATTGTGGGATGTAATGAGTTTAAACGTGTGTGTGTGTGTGTGTGTGTGTATATATATATATATATATATATATATATATATATATATATATATATAGTCCCCTTCAGTTGAGGGATCCCTCAAATAGTGTTATTTGATGGAAATGGCGCTCAACCGTTGGATCTGTTTTAATGACTTTATGTGGCTGAGATTATTTTACATCTTTTAACTCGTTTTCTCCAAATAACCCAACACATCCATTAGAACTTATATCATGAATTCATCATTAGAACCCAAATCAAGATTTTAACACAAATCAAAAATAATCCATTAGAACTTATAGCAAGAATTTATCAATGGAACCCAAATTAAGAACTACTCATTAGAACCTATATCTAGAATTCAACATTATAACTGAAATAAAAAATTACTCATTAGATGTTTGATTCTCTTGCTTCGTGTCTCTTGACTTTTCTTTTCTTTCAACAATAATAAGTCACACGAATTTTTATAAATCCATATTAAATCTGGAGATGTAATCTCAACTCAGATTTAAAAAACCCAATTCAAAAAATTCTCGTACATCTCCAAATCAACGTCCATAACCTAGATTTTGTTAGGGAAAAAAACTACATGGATACCTTATAGAAATAGAAATCTTGCAAGTTGAGTTGAAATTTGTGAAAATAGTGGGTTATCTCTTCATCTCGAAAGGGTTGGTCTTCTCTTAGGCTTGCACGGGACTCTTCCTCTTTTCCTTTTTGCGTGCCTTAGGTTTTCTCCAGCATTGGATGTGTTGGGTTATTTGGAGAAAACAGGTTAAAAAAGATGTAAAATTTCAGCCACATAAAGTCATTAAAACAGATCCAACGGTTGAGCGCACTATCCCTCAAATAACACTATTTGAGAGATCCCTCAACTGAAGGGGACTGTGTGTGTATATATATATATATATATATGTGTGTGTGTGTGTGTGTGTGTGTGTGTGTGTGTGTGTGTGTGTGTGTGTGTGTGTTATAATTATGTGTTTTATGTGATAAATTTAATGTGTATATATGAAATATATATATTTATTGAAAAACAAGATTTAATGGTGGATTAAATTATTGAATTAGTAACTTATTAATATGTGAAACCCTTAATTGGTTTGGTTGAGAAATGAAAATAAAATGGGAAATGGAATAAATTATAATAGTACTTAATCATTTAATATAAAATGTAAGTAAAATATTAAGTTTATTAAATAAATTAATAGTTAAATAATTAACTAAGCAATTATTTAATTATATGAGAAAGTGAATGATATATAGTATTATATATTGTGTAATGGCAATATATAATATGTCAAAGAAATGTAAATCAAATTAAATATTTGATTAATGAATAAATACGTTATGTATATATTTTGTTCAAGAACAATTTAAGAAAGAAAATGAGGAAATGTAATTATTATAAATAAAGTAAGTTGTACATATTCTGTGACACGGAAGTATAAAGTATAAATTATGTTTATGTATGTGTGTAAGGAACTTGGTAAAATAAGTATTAGTATGTATCATAATCGCAAGCTGGGAGCTAGAATTGGGAACCAAAATTAAGACTTAAGAAATTAAAGAAGTTAAGTTAGTTAGTTTGATAACATGAGTTAGGAAAGCAAGCAGGAGGTGGCATTGTCATGAGCAATTACACTATGTTTCTGAGTTTTAAAATAGACAAAAAAAAGAAGAAGAAATAGACGGAAAATTTAAATTTTCTTTCCAATTCCTATGTTTCTGAGTTTTTCAACAAACGAAAAAGAAAAAAAATAGATAGAAAATTTGGCCACTTTTTCTGTCAAAATTTTTCATCCAAAATTGGTCTGATTTGGACCGAAAAGAAATTGAAATAAGTAATATTTTTATAATTCTCATATTATCCTCAACTTTTAATATAATAAATTTTAAATTACAACTCATATCCCTAATTTGTTTTATCCGCTTGGTTTTTCCTAAAGTGAACTTGTGAACCTGTAAAATTGCTTACCTATTTCATCTCAAGTAGTTTTGTAAGCCTTCCAAAAATATAGGATCAATATTGACTTTTTGAAGTAAATTTAAGAATATATTTTCAAGTACCAAATTAAGTTTGATGACTTAAGGGTATAGTATGGCAATAACTTTGTAGAAATAGTTTTTGTTTAACATTTATTTGGATATTTGTATTTGATTATGAAATTTTTTCTTTGATTAAATTTATCTTGCATATTTTTATTCATAGTTCAATGACTATAATTAATAAAAAGGTAAATTTGTAAATGTGATATTTTTCTTTTCTTTTCATTTGAATTCAAAAATGCAACAAATGATATTTTTTTTAAAATTTTCTATTATTTTTTATTAAAAACTCAGAAACAACAAAAAGGAAAACTTCAAATTTTCTATTATTTTCTTTTCTATTCTAATTTAAGTTTTCTATTCTTTTCTTTTCCGTCCAAAACTCAGAAACAAAATGTTAGAGTGCCACTAACCCAAATTAAGCTTGAGCTGTCAACTAATAAAGATTCTAACCAGAGCCGGTCCAACAGTTAAGCTGGTTTGAAGCCTAAAAATTGAGAAGGCCCCCAGATTTTAATAATCTATATATGTTAGAGCTCATTAAAAAAATCTATTTTTCCCCAAACAAATCAGTAGTTACAAGTACAATACTACAAATTTGGTCAATAATTTTGCATCTAAAATAGCAAGAAAAATAAAATTTTAATTTTTAAGAAAATTGTGACGCCCCCAAAATTAGGTATACATCACCCATCTTGGGTCGTCAGATACATAGTACTGAATACAAATACAACCTAATAATACAACTGTCGTGTATAATACGACAAAACATAAACTGTGAGTTTGAATACAAATGTAAGACCCCGAATTTTATGAAATAAAATTATTCAATTTTTCTATTTAGTAAATGGTTAAATTGATAAAAGTTTAAAGTTATGGGTGAAATATGAATTTTTTTTTTAAAATAAGCAAGTGGTTATAAAATAATCATTGTTGTCGGGGAATATTCGTTTGGTCGTGGAATATTCTTTCTGTCGGAGAATATTCGTACGACGGCGCAGCTATTTGTGGGCCCCATAACAGAATAACTGTCGGGTGAAAAAACGACAAATTTGAGTTTTTACAAATAACGACGTAGTTGTTACCGTTAACACTGTTGGAATACCTGGTGGTTAAAATACAGTAGTACGCGTTATTGCACAGTAGCACACGGTATTGCATAGTATTTTTGAAATTATTGATTCTTACGTAAGAAGGCACTACTCAATAATTGTTACAGTAATTACTGTTCAATATTTTATTTTATTGATTCAATAATTGCTGCGTTGATATTTTATATTATTGTTGTTTCAATAATTGTTGCTGCACAGTATTTTCTATTATCAGATCAATAATTCATATTATTTAAATAATATTATTAGATAGCATTATTGGCAATGACTAGAAAGTTCTGTCTAAGGAGAGGTTTGGTCATCTAATTGCGCGCTAGTAAGGAGAAATCCTTATTGGAAAACCCCCTCTTTCCTGGGAACGGCCTGGTTGCCATAAATGTGATTCTGTAATATTATTTGTGAATAATTAATTATTGATTCATATGGTAAGAAAATATTTATTTTATGTGGATATAAATGAGGGATATATTTTTGTGGTTAAAAAATGAAGGAGTTAATGTTGAGATTTTTATCCGTATTTTTGTCGGAATGGAGGTATTAAAAATCAGGGTTTTTGAGATATTTTGCGGGGGTTATAATTTTTAATCCGACCGTTGGATCGTGGTAATTTTTGGATATGTTATACATATATAAGTTGAGTATATGTCCACAAATTTTGAACCGTTAAAAATGAACGTATGATTTATTATGAATTTTACGAGATGACTGGTTCAGAAATTGTTGAATTTTCGGAGTTTATCATTTTGGTGGAAAATTCAAGAATTGGTGGGCCCCACTTGTGGTTGGTGAAGAAATGTGCTGAATTATATTTCAAATGTGGTGGGTGGGAATAGTAGCAGGTAAAGCCATCAGGTTGCAGGTCAAACCTACCAAAATTTTCCTATAAATAGAGGGCTAAGTTAGAATTGAAAATCACACCAGAAACATAAGCTTTCTCTCTTTCTCTCTCTAGATTATTGAGTGTATTTTGTGAGTTTTTAGATACTTGCTGAGTATATCTATGGGCACTACCTATATAATCTTGGTGTTTGTTTGAAGTATAATTCTCAATTAGAGACAGTGGAGATAATGATAAGTCAAGAGAAGACTCACCATTGGGAAGAATATGATAGTAATCTTCTCGTTTTTCTTTGGGGTCTATTGGGTCAACCAAGGATAATTCTGTGGCCATATGATATCTATCATAACCTAGACGCGTGGCCTCCCATGTACGAAGGTTTCCTTGAGCACTTCCCAAAGATTCTAATTTCTAAAACAGTTTTTGACTATACCTTTATGTAAGGTGTCATTGTGAGGTGATGTCCACGGTTGGAACATGAGTCACATTTGGTATATATTTGTATCCAAACTTATAGCATATGTGTTGTATTATTTTGCACGACAATTGTTGTAATAAAGTTACAGTTTTTTTTCTATACCATGTATTTGGCGACTCAGAATAGGTTGGATGGAATGGACCTATTTTGGGGTCGTTACATTTGGTATCAGAGCTATAAGTAAAGAGCCCCGAGCCTCTCGCTGGTGACTTCCTGCTGATGGGGGATGCACGGAAGCCAGACTCTCCGTAGGGGACGCCGTTCTGCGGTGGCAAACTGATAGGTACCATTGTGAGGTGCTGTGGTTGAAGCACCATGAGAGTTACATTTGGTATCAGAACTTAGGGATATGATCTCTGACGGAGATCGGAGAATAAAACTAGGAGGGGAGAGATGAGTAAATCCTTCGCTAGTGTGTTCTGCCTAAGCTTATTTGTTGTTCAGTCATAATATCGGGATATTATGTGATATGTTAATTTGTTCAATTAACCCTTGTTTTGAAGCTGTATTCTAGAATGATATCTGAAATACAGGAGATGAGCAATGGAGAAATCATGATGACAGGGAAGATGGAATCTGAAATGAAAGCAATGTATTCTCAACTCTTTGAAATACCAGGTACGTAAATTTCGGGAACGAAATTTCATAAGGAGGGGAGATTGTAAGACCCCGAATTTTATGAAATAAAATTATTCAATTTTTCTATTTAGTAAATGGTTAAATTGATAAAAGTTTAAAGTTATGGGTGAAATATGAATTTTTTTTTAAAATAAGCAAGTGGTTATAAAATAATCATTGTTGTCGGGGAATATTCGTTTGGTCGTGGAATATTCTTTCTGTCGGGGAATATTCGTACGACGGCGCAGCTATTTGTGGGCCCCATAACAGAATAACTGTCGGGTGAAGAAAATGACAAATTTGAGTTTTTACAAATAACGACGTAGTTGTTACCGTTAACACTGTTGGAATACCCGGTGGTTAAAATACAGTAGTACGCGTTATTGCACAGTAGCACACAGTATTGCATAGTATTTTTGAAATTATTGATTCTTACGTAAGAAGGCACTACTCAATAATTGTTACAGTAATTACTGTTCAATATTTTATTTTATTGATTCAATAATTGCTGCGTTGATATTTTATATTATTGTTGTTTCAATAATTGTTGCTGCACAGTATTTTCTATTATCAGATCAATAATTCATATTATTTAAATAATATTATTAGATAGCATTATTGGCAATGACTAGAAAGTTCTGTCTAAGGAAAGGTTTGGTCATCTAATTGCGCGCTAGTAAGGAGAAATCCTTATTGGAAAGCCCCCTCTTTCCTGGGAACGGCCTGGTTGCCATAAATGTGATTCTGTAATATTATTTGTGAATAATTAATTATTGATTCATATGGTAAGAAAATATTTATTTTATGTGGATATAAATGAGGGATATATTTTTGTGGTTAAAAAATGAAGGAGTTAATGTTGAGATTTTTATCCGTATTTTTGTCGGAATGGAGGTATTAAAAATCAGGGTTTTTGAGATATTTTGCGGGGGTTATAATTTTTAATCCGACCGTTGGATCGTGGTAATTTTTGGATATGTTATACATATATAAGTTGAGTATATGTCCACAAATTTTGAACCGTTAAAAATGAACGTATGATTTATTATGAATTTTACGAGATGACTGGTTCAGAAATTGTTGAATTTTCGGAGTTTATCATTTTGGTGGAAAATTCAAGAATTGGTGGGCCCCACTTGTGGTTGGTGAAGAAATGTGCTGAATTATATTTCAAATGTGGTGGGTGGGAATAGTAGCAGGTAAAGCCATCAGGTTGCAGGTCAAACCTACCAAAATTTTCCTATAAATAGAGGGCTAAGTTAGAATTAAAAATCACACCAGAAACATAAGCTTTCTCTCTTTCTCTCACTAGATTATTGAGTGTATTTTGTGAGTTTTTAGATACTTGCTGAGTATATCTATGGGCACTACCTATATAATCTTGGTGTTTGTTTGAAGTATAATTCTCAATTAGAGACAGTGGAGATAATGATAAGTCAAGAGAAGACTCACCATTGGGAAGAATATGATAGTAATCTTCTCGTTTTTCTTTGGGGTCTATTGGGTCAACCAAGGATAATTCTGTGGCCATATGATATCTATCATAACCTAGACGCGTGGCCTCCCATGTACGAAGGTTTCCTTGAGCACTTCCCAAAGATTCTAATTTCTAAAACAGTTTTTGACTATACCTTTATGTAAGGTGTCATTGTGAGGTGATGTCCACGGTTGGAACATGAGTCACATTTGGTATATATTTGTATCCAAACTTATAGCATATGTGTTGTATTATTTTGCACGACAATTGTTGTAATAAAGTTACAGTTTTTTTTCTATACCATGTATTTGGCGACTCAGAATAGGTTGGATGGAATGGACCTATTTTGGGGTCGTTACAACAAATATTATCTTCTAGAGAGTGTTCATACTCAAAAGGAGTCCTCATTACATTTATTAACACACCATTACATAGAATAGTGAGGACTATTAACTAATACTATCATTCGGACCATCACTCCGTTCCCCGACTTGCCCCAGCTACGTTCTCATTTCTTGAAGAGAACAGTGAAAGAAAGGGTGAGCTCAACTAGCCCAGTAAGAAATATTATGACTAAGATAATGCAGAATAAATTATCATTAGCCTTCAACAATGTTAAACTGATAAAATATAATAGACATCAAGTTTAACTGCAGCGGAACAAGCAATCCATTAAAAAAGTCAAGTAGAAAATAAACTCTACTATCTTTTATGATGTAAAAGGTTTTTCAACACTGTGATCGCTGGGACTCAGCTTAATAAAATAATCCACATCATCGAATCACCCCTGCACTACGGCCAATGATATTCGTGTATTCATTAATGGTCATGATCATGCCAACAACTGTCCATCAACGCACTACGGGCCAATGAGGACTTTTACCACATCATTTGTAACATTACGGTCATGATTATACCGAATAATCCCTGGTCATAATCATACCAAGTCCATCTATGCACTACAGGCCACAGATGACTTTCAACATTTTATAAACATGAGGATGATGACAATGATATAAGAATTCAATAAAAACAAGTTCAAGAATTAATTTATCCAAGAATTAACAACGTCCAAATTGTCAACATGATACTGTTTTGTGGAGTAAAATTCAAGAATGCTTAGAAGAATATTTTCATGAAAAGATACTGGATGAAACGCAATTATCAAGGATATTCCACAAATTTCATAGAGTATAGAAGTCAAAACTTAACCAACTGAGTATAATAAAGAATGGAATAACAAAAGAAATCACCATGCATGCGATAGACCGCACAGACAGGTTATTCCCACAGAATAATAAATAATGGAACCAGGTCCGGTGCGTAAACGCACAGACAGGATATTCCGACAGAATAATAAATAATGGAACCATGTCCGGCGTAAAACACACAGACAGGATGTTCCAACAGAATAATAACAAGACGGAACCAGGTCCGGTGTAAAACACACAGACATGATGTTCCAACAGAATAATAATAAAAACGGAACCAGGTCCGGTGTAAAACACACAGACAGGATGTTCCAACAGAATAATAATAAAAACGGAACCAGGTCCGGTGTAAAACACACAGACAAGATGTTCCAACAGAATAATAGAAGAATGTCACCAAGTATAGGATAGACCATGTATACTGGTTAATCCAACAGAATAATAAAGAATGGAATAACAGAAGTTCTCTTCATGAATAAGAAAGAATAACACCCCTTACCGTTAAGAAGAGCTGAAATAAGGAAGTAGTTAAGTACCAGAATATTCTTCTTCTCTCTCTCTATAGCTTCTCCCTATAGTTTCTCTCTCTAGAGTTCAGTGAATTCGTAAGAAATAATGAAGGAATGAGCTGCTATTTATAGAAAAATAGAATGCATAGTAACTAATCCATGAACGGTCCAGATTGATTACTTTAATCTGACGGTCCATATTTAAAGAAAAATCTTTTAAATAAAATAAAATATATTCTATTTATAGAATAACTTTAATAAAGTATTCTGTTTTATATAAAAAGATGTTTCTGTTTTATTACGTTAATAATACGAATAAAACAAAACGTCATTATCGCTAAATAATTCATATTATTAACTGACAATAATTGAATCAAACTGAGTGACTTCTCACATAAGCATTAATAATCAATACCGTGTGCTACTATGCAACCACACGTATTACTGTACTTTTACTACGGAGTAGTTCAACAGTATCAATGGTAAAACTTCCGCCGTTATTTTTAATAAAATATTTTTGTCGTTTTCTCAATCCGACAATAATTCCGTTGTGAGGTCCACCAATGATTGTGCCGTTGTACGTATATTCCCTGTTAAAACGAATATTCCCCGACCAATCGAATATTATATATCAACTTGCGTACTTTGCAAAATTTATAAATATTACCAACAACTATAACATTATATCAAATTAACTCCATAATATTCAAAAATGATATTTATAGAAAATTTATCTTTATTTATAAAAGTTGGGGTCTTACAAAAATGATAGATATTAATTTAATTTAGCATTAAATAGTTAAAAAAAAGGCCCGAATTAACTTGAGACCCCAACAAATTTGGACGGTCCAAATTCTAGCGGTATATTAAGCATTTAAGCAACATGTAAAGTTAATACGTAACTCATCATTTTAAGGAAGGAAAATGCTAAGCATCAAAGCCTTTCTCTTCTTCCTTTCCATTCCATTTCCGTTCCATTTCTTCTTCTTCTTTGTCTAAGATAGTCAACACTAACACCTTGTTACTTTCGTCTGGAATCACCCAATTCATTAAGAAACCGAAGTTATAATCTATAATTGAGGAGGAACTAGAGCAGCTGTTACCAAAAGAGAAGATTCCAATTAATCTCTAAGCAAGGTTGTAACAAAAGTATATCAATAAGAGGTAATTCGTGTATGTTTTTCTATGACCATAAGTAATTGAGTAGTATTGATGTAATCATATTGTTTGCTTGTGACATGGGTTAGGTATTAGTATTGTATAAGTTCTGAAGTGATAAGGGAGGATTTTCATGAAAATCCTAGGTTAGAACCATGACTAAAAACTTATAAAATCTGAAATCCTAAGTTATGCATGTAAGATGCTTGATAAAACACCTCAAAGAGGTTTAATGCCTAGAAATTGATAATTGAGCAACGGTTGGGGCTATATAATCTTTATATATGTATTATAAGAGGACTCTAATGATTCATGAGTATTAGAATAAGTCCACAACAAAATTCGTAAGTTTTTGCTAAACTAGAATTTGATGAAAAATGTGGCCAACAGGGCATTTTCAAGCCTCTAAAATCATGTCATAAAGAATCTGAATTGGTCATGTTATATTTTTATTAGAAAAACCTTGTAGTACCATAAAGAACATATCAAAATTAAATTTGGATGCAATCGGATAAAGGGACTGCAAGATACAAAATCGCAAACTGGGTAGGAAAATAGCATAGTTGCTGGAAATTTGCAGAATCTGGACTGACAAGCAACTTTTTACCCGCTGTAAATTTGCTTTAAATTGCTTGTTTTGTTCAAGTATTATTTTTTTTAAAATACTATATAGTACCATCTTGATGCTGTAAAAATTTGGAGGTTAATGGACTTGTATATTAAAAGATAAAAAATGGAAAAATAGGCTTGAAGCTAAGCGAAATCTGTAGATTTCTGGGCAAAATTTGCATATTTTTGGACTTTTTGGCCTGCTGACTCTATGCCTTGGAGAACCTGTTTTAATCAAGTATTATTTTTATAAAACACTATGAAGTACCATCCATAAAATATTAAAAATTGGATTCAATCAGATGTACAAATTTCAAGTTATAAAAGCTCAAAGTAGGCAAGAAGTGAAGCGAATCTATAGATTTTGGACGTACCGGCATTATGCTAGGCGCAGACGCGCGCTGTGGCTGCCCAGCTGCGTGCGGCGCTTCGTTTTCAATTCCAATCGCGACGACGAGTTGTTTTTAATCTGATATTAGACGCTATTTAAATGAGCTATTAAAAATCAATAAAAATTAATATTGTATATATATTTAATCTATAATACTACTAATAAATCCAATGAAATGGGTAAAGTTAATATTGAAATATTAAAGTTTGGAAATGCAAGTTTAAAACGAAGTTCGTGAAATACAAATGTATCAAGCTATGTAATAGCATTACGTGTGTTACATAGACGCTACGCAGAAACAACGCTTCGGGTACACGGAAACATATTGCTAAGGTAGCTGATAGACTCCACAGCACGCTTGCATGAGGTGGTCGTCGCCCGGATCGTTTATAGCACAATTGATAAAGTGGAACTCTCTAGACACTTCAACCCAACGCCAATATTGAGACGAGAACCTTGGTACAATAGATCAAACAATGAAATCAACGTTGAATGCAACACCAATGACGCCTAAACCCCGTGTTTATATTGAAACAACTACCTCGACACAATCAACGATTGATGCAGTAGAAGACGCTACACACAATTATGAATTGTTGTATGATAAGTCAAATTGAATCTCAAAGAGCAACTAAGAAATTAACATAGAAATTCTTCAAAAAATCAAAAGTAGAGAATAATTCTCACAAGAATTGATAAATCTGAATATTGAATAATTGTTGTATGAATTACATTCATACGACTTATTTATACTAATAAGAAAACCCTAGAATCCAATAAGGAATTAACAACTAGATTTGGAATCAAAATCGCATTTATTAGAATCCTAATTACATTAGAAATATGAAAGATATTGGCACATCCCTAAATATAAGAAAAAATAAAAAATCTATTGAAAAAGGAGTAAAATTTACTCAAAAACACGTCCTCAAAAATTGTGCCTGCAACCCGGCTCGACAGCGCCAGTTTTTGGCCTTCACCCGGCGCAACAACGCCAGTACTCCAGAGTTTACACTCCCTCCTAGTGCAACAGCGCCATGATTTAACCTACGATAGGCGCGGCAGCGCCAGAACTCCTGAACTTGATGGCAAACCTTGGATACTTGGCGCGACAGTGCCAAGTTCTTCACAACTCCAGCGCAACAGCGCCAGTAGCCCTGAACTTGATCCTTTGCACATTTTTAAGTCTTGGCTTGGCGCAACTACTTACACTACGTTAACGAGCTTAGAGTCCCACTCTAATACCTCTAAACTCGTTCCTTTCTCACTCCAAGCTCCTTGAATAAGTCCATTAAGCCCTTCCTTGAAACGTTTTGCTCAGCCGCCCTTCACGGATCCAACTGGAACTTGCATCGGATCCGCTCCATAACCTCCATTTGAATTCCAGATAGGCATGTCATCATTCCTCTCCTCTTGAAAAGGATTTGTCCTCAAATCTTCACCTACATCAAACGAACTTAGATAAAAAACATTGAATGTTGAACTAACATTATACTCACTCGGTAAATCCAGTTTGTAGGCATTGCCATTAATGCGCTCAAGAACTTGAAATGGACCATCTCTTCGTGGTAGCAATTTCGATTGCCATTGAATTGGGAATCTTTCTTTCCACATATGTAACCACACCCAATCTCCTAGTTCAAAGATAACTTGACGTCGACCCTTTTTGGCTTGTTTAGCATATTGTTCCATCATTTTTTCAATGTTGAGTCTCACCTTCTTATGTACCTGCTTAACAAATTCAGACTTTTTCTTTCCATACATGTTAGTATATTCAGAAACAGGTAATTGTGTTAAATCCAATGGAGTTGAAGGATTAAAACCATAAACAATCTCAAATGGTGAAAATTTAGTAACAGAATGAACTGAACGATTATAAGTAAACTCAACATGCGGTAAACATTCTTTCCAGTGAATGATATTCTTTTTAATGATAGTCCTTAACAAAGCAGACAAAGTTCTATTTACTACTTCAGTTTGACCATCAGTTTGTGGATGATAAGTAGTAGAAAAAAACAGTTTAGTTCCCAATCTATACCATAAAGTCTTCCAAAAATAACTTAAGACCTTAGCATTTCGATAAAAAACAATTTTTCTAGGCATACCATGCAAAAGTACAATTTTCCTAAAGAATAAATCAACTATATTGTAAGACCCCAATTTTTTAATGAATAAAATCGAATTTTCTCTATTTATTATTGTGAATAATATGGTGTTAATTTGATATAATACTTTGGTTATGGGTGAAATGTGTAAATTTTTCAAAATAAGCATGTGGTTATAAAATATTCCTTGTTAACGGGGAATATTCGTTTGGTCGTGGAATATTCTTTCTGTCGGAAAATATTCGTACGACGGCGAAGCCATTTGTGGGCTCCATAACAGAATAACTGTCGGATGAAGAAAACGACAAATTTAAATTTTTATAAATAACGGGGTAATCGTTACCGTTAACACTGTTGAAATACCCGGTGGTTAAAATACAGTAATACGCGTAGTTGCACAGTAGCACACAGTTTTGTACAGTATTTTTGAATTATTGATTCTTACGTAAGAAGACACTACTCAATAATTGTTACAGTAATTACTGTTCAATATTTTATTTTATTGGTTCAATAATTGCTGCGTTGATATTTTATATTATTGTTGATTCAATAATTGTCACTGCACAGTATCTCCATAATCAGATCAATAATTCATATTATTTGAATAATATTATTAGATAGCATTATTGGCAATGTCTAGAAAGTTCTGTCTAAGGAGAGGTTTGGTCATCTAATTGCGCGCCAGTAAGGAGAGATCCTTATCGGAAAGCCCCCTCTTTCCTGGGAACTGCCTAGTTGTCATAATTATGATTCTGTAATATTATTTGCGAATAATTAATTATTGATTTATATGATAAAGAAATATTTATTTTATTAGGATATAAATGATGAATTTATTTATGTGGTTATAAATGAAGGAATTAATATTGAGGTATTTTATCAGTATTTTGTCGGATTGGAGGTATTATTAGATCAAACCAGTGTTCTTGAGCTATATTGCGTGAGTTATATTTTTTAATCCGACCGTTGGATCGTTGTGATTTTTGGATATGTTATACATATACAAGTTGAGTATATGTCCACAAATTTTGAACCGTTAAAAATGAACGTATGATTTGTTATGAATTTTAAGAGGTGACTGATTCGAAAATTAGTTTTATAAATAATTTTGGTGGAAAATTCTAGAATTGAGTGGGCCCCACTTGTGGTTGGTGAAGAAATGTGCTGAATTTTATTTCAAATGTGGTGGGTGGTAATAGTAGCAGGTAAAGCCATCAGGTAGCAGGTCAAGTCTGCTTCAACGTTCTAACATTTTCTTATAAATAGATGGCTAAGTTAGAATTAAAAATCACACCAGAAACATAAGCTTTTTCTCTTTCTCTCTCTATATTATCGAGCATATTTTGTGAGTATTTAGATACTTTGTGAGTTTCTATTTATCAGTGCAAGTTTCCTTCAGCCTTATACCGCTATTTCAATCAGAAGTACTGCTCTTTTGAGGTATGGGATTTTAAGGATTATTATGTTTTATAATTTCGTAATTTTTCTGACCTTCAAAAATTCTGAAAAAATTTAAAATAATAATTTGATGAGTTTTCTAGATTGTGCCCAAAAATGACGATTTTTGGATGTATAGATTAAGAGTTATGAATTTTATGGGAAAAGAGTATTTTAAAAGTAAACCCTTATAACTCCTTGTGGTTAATTCCAAAATTGGTAAAAATTTTATTGGGAGTACATGTATATAACAGAAGTATACTCTGTAAATTTTGGAATTTTTGGATAAAAGTACAATTTATGATAAATTTCTAAATATTGGGTTGTTTTGGCCATATGAAAAGTAGTAAATGAATTTTAAAATTTTCAGAAAAAATATATGTTCAATATGGGACTATATTCTGCTAAATCTCAGAGAAAAAATATTTTTGGGACTGATTTGATATTTTTCTTGAAAATAGACTAGTTATGTGTAAGACCCCGAATTTTATGAAATAAAAGTGTTCAATTTTTCTTATAATTACTATTCAGTAAATGGCTAAATTGATAAAAGTTTAAAGTTATGAGTGAAATATGATTTTTTTTCAAAATAAGCAAGTGGTTATAAAATAATCATTGTTGTCGGGGAATATTCGTTTGGTCGTGGAATATTCTTTCTGTCGGGGAATATTCGTACGACGGCGCAGCCATTTGTGGGCCCCATAACAGAATAACTGTCGGATGAAGAAAACGACAAATTTGAGTTTTTACAAATAACGGCGTAGTTGTTACCGTTAACACTGTTGGAACACCCGGTGGTTAAAATACAGTAATACGCGTTATTGCACAGTAGCACACGGTATTGCATAGTATTTTTGAAATTATTGATTGTTACGTAAGAAGGCACTACTCAATAATTGTTACAGTAATTACTGTTCAATATTTTATTTTATTGATTCAATAATTGCTACGTTGAAATTTTATATTATTGTTGTTCAATAATTGTCACTGCACAGTATTTCCCATTATCAGATCAATAATTCATATTATTTGAATAATATTATTAGATAACATTATTGGCAATGACTAGAAAGTTCTGTCTAAGGAGAGGTTTGGTCACCTAATTGCGCGCCAGTAAGGAGAAATTCTTATTGGAAAGCCCCCTCTTTCCTGGGAACGGCCTGGTTGTCATAAATGTGATTCTGTAATATTATTTGTGAATAATTAATTATTGATTCATATGATAAGAAAATATTTATTTTATGTGGATATAAATGAGGAATATATTTTTGTGGTTAAAAATAAAGGAGTTAATGTTGAGGTTTTTATCAGTATTTTTGTCGGAATGGAGGTATTAAAAATCAGGGTTTTTGAGATATTTTGCGGGGGTTATAATTTTTAATCCGACCGTTGGATCGTGGTAATTTTTGGATATGTTATACATATATAAGTTGAGTATATGCCCACAAATTTTGAACCGTTAAAAATGAACGTACGATTTATTATGAATTTTACGAGATGACTGGTTCAGAAATTGTTGAATTTTCGGAGTTTATCATTTTGGTGGAAATTCTAGAATTGGTGGGCCCCACTCGTGGTTGGTGTAGAAATGTGCTGAATTATATTTCAAATGTGGTGGGTGGGAATAGTAGCAGGTAAAGCCATCAGGTTGCAGGTCAAACCTACCAAAATTTTCCTATAAATAGAGGGCTAAGTTAGAATTGAAAAACACACCAAAAACATAAGCTTTCTCTCTTTCTCTCTCTATATTATGAAGCATATTTTGTGAGTTTTTAGATACTTGGTGAGTTGCTATTCATCAGTGCAAGTTTTCTTCAGCATCATATCCGATATCCAGTCAGAAGTACTGCTCTTTTGAGGTAAGGGATAGTAAGGGATAGTAAGGGATAGTAAGGGATATTAAGGGATTTTAAGGGTTGTTATGATTTTCAGTTTCGTAATTTTTCTGATCTTCAAAAATTCTGGAAAAATTTGAAATGATATTTTGATGAGTTTTCTTGATTGTGTCCAAAAATGGTGATTTTTGGATGTATAGATTGAGAGTTATGAATTTTATGAGAAAAGACTATTTTAAAAGTAACCGCTTATAATTCCTTGTGGTTAACTCCAAAATTGATGAAATTTTTATTGGGAGTACATGTATATGATAGAAGTATACTCTGTAAATTTCAGAATTTTTGGACAAAAATACAATTTTTGATAAATGTCTAAATATTCGGCTGTTTTGGCCATATGAAAAATAGTAAATGACTTTTAAAAATTCTGAGAAAAATATATGTTCACTATGGGACTATATTATGCTAAATCCCAGAAAAGAAATATTTTTGGAACTGATTTGGTATTTTTCATAAAAATTGTCTAGTTATGAGTAAATGAATTAAATATGTTTTGTGAAGTAAGAAAATTAGAAAATAGGATTTTATGGCTTAAGAATCCTATATGAGGTATATGCAGATTTTTGATGAGGGTTTTTGGTTATTGGTGATGAAATCTTATGAGTTTGGCATTTTAGGATGATTAAATGCATTATTTAGTAAAGTATAAACAATTAAAATAAATTGTTTATAAGCTTAAGAAATGTTATTCTTTCAATATCATTATACCGAAATATTGGTATGGATTTTATTGTGGAATTTCTACCTTTTTGTGTCGAGTTTACTATTTATGAGTTACTATTCATGAGTTACTATTCACGAGTTACTATTCACGATAAAAATTGGTTTCTTTTTCTAACCAAATTATAGTTGAGTTATGAATATTACTCTTAAGATTAAATCTATATGTTGATTATATTGATTTTATTATCATATATAACATTTTTATAACCCTGATGTTGAAATTCTCTTTCACTGGAGTGTAAAGATGGGTAGATTATTGGTATGATCATGACTAGGGTTCTCTTTGGCCTGTAGTGCAAAGTTGAATTGTGACTGGTATGATCATGACCATTGAATTTATAAGTGAATATCTTTAGCTTAAGTGCAAAGGTGAATTGATCAACATGGTTATAATTATTGTTTATATAAATTCTGAAATGATTATATATTTCTTTGAGATATTAATATCTTTGGCCTGTAGTGCAAAGATGAAATATTGATGAATATCTTTGGCCTGTAGTGCAAAGATGAATTGTTGATGAATATCTTTGGCCCGTAGTGCAAAGATGACATGTTGTTGAATATCTTTGGCCAGTAGTGCAAAGATGAACAGATGTTGAGATAAACATGACCAACTGGTGATACAAATGAATATCTTTGGACGTAGTGCAAAGATGAAGTTATTAGTATGATTATGAACAGGAAATGTGATTTGGTGTAACCATGATCTTTGATGTTTCAGGTAAAGATAGGTGATGAAAATTATCATCGTCCTGGATGAGAAGAGGAATTTAGAACTACAGTTATGATTATGAGTTATTCATATGATTGTGGACCAGAATTGTTGATTGATGTTACAGGGATAAAACATTGTTGGTGGATTTTTAACATGGAGAAGATAATAGACTTTATAGTCTATTTGACTCTTCTAATGGATTGCTCGTTCCGCTGCAACTATGGTTGAAATTTTTATCATTTACCATATGTTCTAAATCTCTGATTTATTATTGATGAAGGCTATTGATAATTTAATTATCTTTAGTCATGATATTCTTTACTGAGCTAGTTGTGCTCACCCTTTTGCTTCACAATTCCTTTCAGGTAATAAGAGTGTAGCTGGGTCGAGCGGGGGTAACAAGGGAATAGAACGGTGGTCATCATTTAGTAGTTATATTTGGTGAAGAAAATAGGGTGAGGCGAACCCAACGTTGGAAGGGTGTTTTGTCACTATCATACAAGATGTCTAATGACATACAACCTCGTGTCATCATAGGACAGAGTTGTGCTCATCCACTTGCTGAGTATATCTATGGGCACTACCTATATAATCTTGGTGTTTGTTTGAAGTATAATTCTCAATTAGAGACAGTGGAGATAATGATAAGTCAAGAGAAGACTCACCATTGGGAAGAATATGATAGTAATCTTCTCGTTTTTTTTTGGGGTCTATTGGGTCAACCAAGGATAATTCTGTGGCCATATGATATCTATCATAACCTAGATGCGTGGCCTCCCATGTATGAAGGTTTCCTTGAGCACTTCCCAAAGATTCTAATTTCTAAAACAATTTTTGACTATACCTTTATGTAAGGTGTTATTTTGAGGTGATGTCCACGGTTGGAACACGAGTCACATTTGGTATATATTTGTATCCAAACTCACAGCATATGTGTTGTTGTATTTTGCACGACAATTGTTGTAATAAAGTTGTAGTTATTTTCTGTACCATGTATTTGGCGACTCAGAATGGGTTGGATGGAATGGACCTATTTTGGGGTTGTTACATTTGGTATCAGAGCTTAGGGATATGATCTCTGGCGGAGATCGGGAAATAGAACTAGGAGGGGAGAGATGAGTAAATCCTTCGCTAGTGTGTCCAACCTAAGCTTATTTGTTGGTCAGTCATAATATCGGGATATTATGTGATATGTTAATTTGTTAAATTAACTCTTGTTTTGAAGCTGTATTCTAGAATGATATCTGAAATACAGGAGATGAGCAATGGAGAAATCATGATGACAGGGAAGATGGAATCTGAAATGAAAGCAAGGTATTCTCAACTCTTTGAATTACCAGGTACGTAAATTTCGGGGACGAAATTTCATAAGGAGGGGAGATTGTAAGACCCCGAATTTTATGAAATAAAAGTATTCAATTTTTCTTATAATTACTATTCAGTAAATGGTTAAATTGATAAAAGTTTAAAGTTATGAGTGAAATATGATTTTTTTTCAAAATAAGCAAGTGGTTATAAAATAATCATTGTTGTCGGGGAATATTCGTTTGGTCGTGGAATATTCTTTCTGTCGGGGAATATTCGTACGACGGCGCAGCTATTTGTGGGCCCCATAACAGAATAACTGTCGGGTGAAGAAAACGACAAATTTGAGTTTTTACAAATAACGGCGTAGTTGTTACCGTTAACACTGTTGGAATACCCGGTGGTTAAAATACAGTAATACGCGTTATTGCACAGTAGCACACGGTATTGCATAGTATTTTTGAAATTATTGATTCTTACGTAAGAAGGCACTACTCAATAATTGTTACAGTAATTACTGTTCAATATTTTATTTTATTGATTCAATAATTGCTACGTTGAAATTTTATATTATTGTTGTTCAATAATTGTTGCTGCACAGTATTTTCCCATTATCAGATCAATAATTCATATTATTTGAATAATATTATTAGATAACATTATTGGCAATGTCTAGAAAGTTCTGTCTAAGGAGAGGTTTGGTCATCTAATTGCGCGCCAGTAAGGAGAAATTCTTATTGGAAAGCCCCCTCTTTCCTGGGAACGGCCTGGTTGTCATAAATGTGATTCTGTAATATTATTTGTGAATAATTAATTATTGATTCATATGATAAGAAAATATTTATTTTATGTGGATATAAATGAGGAATATATTTTTGTGGTTAAAAATGAAGGAGTTAATGTTGAGGTTTTTATCAGTATTTTTGTCGGAATGGAGGTATTAAAAATCAGGGTTTTTGAGATATTTTGCGGGGGTTATAATTTTTAATCCGACCGTTGGATCGTGGTAATTTTTGGATATGTTATACATATATAAGTTGAGTATATGCCCACAAATTTTGAACCGTTAAAAATGAACGTATGATTTATTATGAATTTTACGAGATGACTGGTTCAGAAATTGTTGAATTTTCGGAGTTTATCATTTTGGTGGAAAATTCTAGAATTGGTGGGCCCCACTTGTGGTTGGTGAAGAAATGTGCTGAATTATATTTCAAATGTGGTGGGTGGGAATAGTAGCAGGTAAAGCCATCAGGTTGCAGGTCAAACCTACCAAAATTTTCCTATAAATAGAGGGCTAAGTTAGAATTGAAAATCACACCAGAAACATAAGCTTTCTCTCTTTCTCTCTCTATATTATGAAGCATATTTTGTGAGTTTTTAGATACTTGGTGAGTTGCTATTCATCAGTGCAAGTTTTCTTCAGCATCATATCCGATATCCAGTCAGAAGTACTGCTCTTTTGAGGTAAGGGATAGTAAGGGATAGTAAGGGATATTAAGGGATTTTAAGGGTTGTTATGATTTTCAGTTTCGTAATTTTTCTGATCTTCAAAAATTCTGGAAAAATTTGAAATGATATTTTGATGAGTTTTCTTGATTGTGTCCAAAAATGGTGATTTTTGGATGTATAGATTGAGAGTTATGAATTTTATGAGAAAAGACTATTTTAAAAGTAACCGCTTATAATTCCTTGTGGTTAACTCCAAAATTGATGAAATTTTTATTGGGAGTACATGTATATGATAGAAGTATACTCTGTAAATTTCAGAATTTTTGGACAAAAGTACAATTTTTGATAAATGTCTAAATATTCGGCTATTTTGGCCATATGAAAAATAGTAAATGACTTTTAAAAATTCTGAGAAAAATATATGTTCACTATGGGACTATATTATGCTAAATCCCAGAAAAGAAATATTTTTGGAACTGATTTGGTATTTTTCATGAAAATGGTCTAGTTATGAGTAAATGAATTAAATATGTTTTGTGAAGTAAGAAAATTGGAAAATAGGATTTTATGGCTTGAGAATCCTATATGAGGTATATGCAGATTTTTGATGAGGGTTTTGGTTATTGGTGATGAAATCTTATGAGTTTGGCATTTTAGGATGATTAAATGCATTATTTAGTAAAGTGTAAACAATTAAAATAAATTGTTTATAAGCTTAAGAAATGTTATTCTTTCAATATCATTATACCGAAATATTGGTATGGATTTTATTGTGGAATTTCTACCTTTTTGTGTCGAGTTTACTATTTATGAGTTACTATTCACGAGTTACTATTCATGAGTTACTATTCACGAGTTACTATTCACGATAAAAATTGGTTTCTTTTTCTAACCAAATTATAGTTGAGTTATGAATATTACTCTTGAGATTAAATCTATATGTTGATTATATTGATTTTATTATCATATATAACATTTTTATAACCCTGATGTTGAAATTCTCTTTCACTGGAGTGTAAAGATGGGTAGATTATTGGTATGATCATGACTAGGGTTCTCTTTGGCCTGTAGTGCAAAGTTGAATTGTGACTGGTATGATCATGACCATTGAATTTATAATTGAATATCTTTAGCTTAAGTGCAAAGGTGAATTGATCAACATGGTTATAATTATTGTTTATATAAATTCTGAAATGATTATATATTTCTTTGAGATATTAATATATTTGGCCTGTAGTGCAAATATGAAATGTTGATGAATATCTTTGGCCTGTAGTGCAAAGATGAATTGTTGATGAATATCTTTGGCCTGTAGTGCAAAGATGACATGTTGTTGAATATCTTTGGCCAGTAGTGCAAAGATGAACAGATGTTGAGATAAACATGACCAACTGGTGATACAAATGAATATCTTTGGCCGTAGTGCAAAGATGAAGTTATTAGTATGATTATGAACAGGAAATGTGATTTGGTGTAACCATGATCTTTGATGTTTCAGGTAAAGATAGGTGATGAAAATTATCTTCGTCCTGGATGAGAAGAGGAATTTAGAACTACAGTTATGATTATGAGTTATTCATATGATTGTGGACCAGAATTGTTGATTGATGTTACAGGGATAAAACATTGTTGGTGGATTTTTAACATGGAGAAGATAATAGACTTTATAGTCTATTTGACTCTTCTAATGGATTGCTCGTTCCGCTGCAACTATGGTTGAAATTTTTATCATTTACCATATGTTCTAAATCTCTGATTTATTATTGATGAAGGCTATTGATAATTTAATTATCTTTAGTCATGATATTCTTTACTGAGCTAGTTGTGCTCACCCTTTTGCTTCACAATTCCTTTCAGGTAATAAGAGTGTAGCTGGGTCGAGCGGGGGTAACAAGGGAATAGAACGGTGGTCATCATTTAGTAGTTATATTTGGTGAAGAAAATAGGGTGAGGCGAACCCAACGTTGGAAGGGTGTTTTGTCACTATCATACAAGATGTCTAATGACATACAACCTCGTGTCATCATAAGACAGGGTTGTGCTCATCCACTTGCTGAGTATATCTATGGGCACTACCTATATAATCTTGGTGTTTGTTTGAAGTATAATTCTCAATTAGAGACAGTGGAGATAATGATAAGTCAAGAGAAGACTCACCATTGGGAAGAATATGATAGTAATCTTCTCGTTTTTCTTTGGGGTCTATTGGGTCAACCAAGGATAATTCTGTGGCCATATGATATCTATCATAACCTAGACGCGTGGCCTCCCATGTACGAAGGTTTCCTTGAGCACTTCCCAAAGATTCTAATTTCTAAAACAGTTTTTGACTATACCTTTATGTAAGGTGTTATTGTGAGGTGATGTCCACGGTTGGAACATGAGTCACATTTGGTATATATTTGTATCCAAACTCACAGCATATGTGTTGTTGTATTTTGCACGACAATTGTTGTAATAAAGTTGTAGTTATTTTCTGTACCATGTATTTGGCGACTCAGAATGGGTTGGATGGAATGGACCTATTTTGGGGTTGTTACATTTGGTATCAGAGCTTAGGGATATGATCTCTGGCGGAGATCGGGAAATAGAACTAGGAGGGGAGAGATGAGTAAATCCTTCGCTAGTGTGTCCTACCTAAGCTTATTTGTTGGTCAGTCATAATATCGGGATATTATGTGATATGTTAATTTGTTAAATTAACCCTTGTTTTGAAGCTGTATTCTAGAATGATATCTGAAATACAGGAGATGAGCAATGGAGAAATCATGATGACAGGGAAGATGGAATCTGAAATGAAAGCAAGGTATTCTCAACTCTTTGAAATACCAGGTACGTAAATTTCGGGGACGAAATTTCATAAGGAGGGGAGATTGTAAGACCCCGAATTTTATGAAATAAAAGTATTCAATTTTTCTTATAATTACTATTCAGTAAATGGTTAAATTGATAAAAGTTTAAAGTTATGAGTGAAATATGATTTTTTTTCAAAATAAGCAAGTGGTTATAAAATAATCATTGTTGTCGGGGAATATTCGTTTGGTCGTGGAATATTCTTTCTGTCGGGGAATATTCGTACGACGGCGCAGCTATTTGTGGGCCCCATAACAGAATAACTGTCGGGTGAAGAAAACGACAAATTTGAGTTTTTACAAATAACGGCGTAGTTGTTACCGTTAACACTGTTGGAATACCCGGTGGTTAAAATACAGTAATACGCGTTATTGCACAGTAGCACACGGTATTGCATAGTATTTTTGAAATTATTGATTCTTACGTAAGAAGGCACTACTCAATAATTGTTACAGTAATTACTGTTCAATATTTTATTTTATTGATTCAATAATTGCTACGTTGAAATTTTATATTATTGTTGTTCAATAATTGTTGCTGCACAGTATTTTCCATTATCAGATCAATAATTCATATTATTTGAATAATATTATTAGATAACATTATTGGCAATGTCTAGAAAGTTCTGTCTAAGGAGAGGTTTGGTCATCTAATTGCGCGCCAGTAAGGAGAAATTCTTATTGGAAAGCCCCCTCTTTCCTGGGAACGGCCTGGTTGTCATAAATGTGATTCTGTAATATTATTTGTGAATAATTAATTATTGATTCATATGATAAGAAAATATTTATTTTATGTGGATATAAATGAGGGATATATTTTTGTGGTTAAAAATGAAGGAGTTAATGTTGAGGTTTTTATCAGTATTTTTGTCGGAATGGAGGTATTAAAAATCAGGGTTTTTGAGATATTTTGCGGGGGTTATAATTTTTAATCCGACCGTTGGATCGTGGTAATTTTTGGATATGTTATACATATATAAGTTGAGTATATGCCCACAAATTTTGAACCGTTAAAAATGAACGTATGATTTATTATGAATTTTACGAGATGACTGGTTCAGAAATTGTTGAATTTTCGGAGTTTATCATTTTGGTGGAAAATTCTAGAATTGGTGGGCCCCACTTGTGGTTGGTGAAGAAATGTGCTGAATTATATTTCAAATGTGGTGGGTGGGAATAGTAGCAGGTAAAGCCATCAGGTTGCAGGTCAAACCTACCAAAATTTTCCTATAAATAGAGGGCTAAGTTAGAATTGAAAATCACACCAGAAACATAAGCTTTCTCTCTTTCTCTCTCTATATTATGAAGCATATTTTGTGAGTTTTTAGATACTTGGTGAGTTGCTATTCATCAGTGCAAGTTTCCTTCAGCATCATATCCGATATCCAGTCAGAAGTACTGCTCTTTTGAGGTAAGGGATAGTAAGGGATAGTAAGGGATATTAAGGGATTTTAAGGGTTGTTATGATTTTCAGTTTCGTAATTTTTCTGATCTTCAAAAATTCTGGAAAAATTTGAAATGATATTTTGATGAGTTTTCTTGATTGTGTCCAAAAATGGTGATTTTTGGATGTATAGATTGAGAGTTATGAATTTTATGAGAAAAGACTATTTTAAAAGTAACCGCTTATAATTCCTTGTGGTTAACTCCAAAATTGATGAAATTTTTATTGGGAGTACATGTATATGATAGAAGTATACTCTGTAAATTTCAGAATTTTTGGACAAAAGTACAATTTTTGATAAATGTCTAAATATTCGGCTGTTTTGGCCATATGAAAAATAGTAAATGACTTTTAAAAATTCTGAGAAAAATATATGTTCACTATGGGACTATATTATGCTAAATCCCAGAAAAGAAATATTTTTGGAACTGATTTGGTATTTTTCATGAAAATGGTCTAGTTATGAGTAAATGAATTAAATATGTTTTGTGAAGTAAGAAAATTGGAAAATAGGATTTTATGGCTTGAGAATCCTATATGAGGTATATGCAGATTTTTGATGAGGGTTTTGGTTATTGGTGATGAAATCTTATGAGTTGGCATTTTATGATGATTAAATGCATTATTTAGTAAAGTGTAAACAATTAAAATAAATTGTTTATAAGCTTAAGAAATGTTATTCTTTCAATATCATTATACCGAAATATTGGTATGGATTTTATTGTGGAATTTCTACCTTTTTGTGTCGAGTTTACTATTTATGAGTTACTATTCACGAGTTACTATTCACGAGTTACTATTCACGATAAAAATTGGTTTCTTTTTCTAACCAAATTATAGTTGAGTTATGAATATTACTCTTGAGATTAAATCTATATGTTGATTATATTGATTTTATTATCATATATAGCATTTTTATAACCTTGATGTTGAAATTCTCTTTCACTGGAGTGTAAAGATGGGTAGATTATTGGTATGATCATGACTAGGGTTCTCTTTGGCCTGTAGTGCAAAGTTGAATTGTGACTGGTATGATCATGACCATTGAATTTATAATTGAATATCTTTAGCTTAAGTGCAAAGGTGAATTGATCAACATGGTTATAATTATTGTTTATATAAATTCTGAAATGATTATATATTTCTTTGAGATATTAATATATTTGGCCTGTAGTGCAAAGATGAAATATTGATGAATATCTTTGGCCTGTAGTGCAAAGATGAATTGTTGATGAATATCTTTGGCCCGTAGTGCAAAGATGACATGTTGTTGAATATCTTTGGCCAGTAGTGCAAAGATGAACAGATGTTGAGATAAACATGACCAACTGGTGATACAAATGAATATCTTTGGCCGTAGTGCAAAGATGAAGTTATTAGTATGATTATGAACAGGAAATGTGATTTGGTGTAACCATGATCTTTGATGTTTCAGGTAAAGATAGGTGATGAAAATTATCTTCGTCCTGGATGAGAAGAGGAATTTAGAACTACAGTTATGATTATGAGTTATTCATATGATTGTGGACCAGAATTGTTGATTGATGTTACAGGGATAAAACATTGTTGGTGGATTTTTAACATGGAGAAGATAATAGACTTTATAGTCTATTTGACTCTTCTAATGGATTGCTCGTTCCGCTGCAACTATGGTTGAAATTTTTATCATTTACCATATGTTCTAAATCTCTGATTTATTATTGATGAAGGCTATTGATAATTTAATTATCTTTAGTCATGATATTCTTTACTGAGCTAGTTGTGCTCACCCTTTTGCTTCACAATTCCTTTCAGGTAATAAGAGTGTAGCTGGGTCGAGCGGGGGTAACAAGGGAATAGAACGGTGGTCATCATTTAGTAGTTATATTTGGTGAAGAAAATAGGGTGAGGCGAACCCAACGTTGGAAGGGTGTTTTGTCACTATCATACAAGATGTCTAATGACATACAACCTCGTGTCATCATAAGACAGGGTTGTGCTCATCCACTTGCTGAGTATATCTATGGGCACTACCTATATAATCTTGGTGTTTGTTTGAAGTATAATTCTCAATTAGAGACAGTGGAGATAATGATAAGTCAAGAGAAGACTCACCATTGGGAAGAATATGATAGTAATCTTCTCGTTTTTCTTTGGGGTCTATTGGGTCAACCAAGGATAATTCTGTGGCCATATGATATCTATCATAACCTAGACGCGTGGCCTCCCATGTACGAAGGTTTCCTTGAGCACTTCCCAAAGATTCTAATTTCTAAAACAGTTTTTGACTATACCTTTATGTAAGGTGTTATTGTGAGGTGATGTCCACGGTTGGAACATGAGTCACATTTGGTATATATTTGTATCCAAACTCACAGCATATGTGTTGTTGTATTTTGCACGACAATTGTTGTAATAAAGTTGTAGTTATTTTCTGTACCATGTATTTGGCGACTCAGAATGGGTTGGATGGAATGGACCTATTTTGGGGTTGTTACATTTGGTATCAGAGCTTAGGGATATGATCTCTGGCGGAGATCGGGAAATAGAACTAGGAGGGGAGAGATGAGTAAATCCTTCGCTAGTGTGTCCAACCTAAGCTTATTTGTTGGTCAGTCATAATATCGGGATATTATGTGATATGTTAATTTGTTAAATTAACTCTTGTTTTGAAGCTGTATTCTAGAATGATATCTGAAATACAGGAGATGAGCAATGGAGAAATCATGATGACAGGGAAGATGGAATCTGAAATGAAAGCAAGGTATTCTCAACTCTTTGAATTACCAGGTACGTAAATTTCGGGGACGAAATTTCATAAGGAGGGGAGATTGTAAGACCCTGAATTTTATGAAATAAAAGTATTCAATTTTTCTTATAATTACTATTCAGTAAATGGTTAAATTGATAAAAGTTTAAAGTTATGAGTGAAATATGATTTTTTTTCAAAATAAGCAAGTGGTTATAAAATAATCATTGTTGTCGGGGAATATTCGTTTGGTCGTGGAATATTCTTTCTGTCGGGGAATATTCGTACGACGGCGCAGCCATTTGTGGGCCCCATAACAGAATAACTGTCGGATGAAGAAAACGACAAATTTGAGTTTTTACAAATAACGGCGTAGTTGTTACCGTTAACACTGTTGGAATACCCGGTGGTTAAAATACAGTAATACGCGTTATTGCACAGTAGCACACGGTATTGCATAGTATTTTTGAAATTATTGATTCTTACGTAAGAAGGCACTACTCAATAATTGTTACAGTAATTACTGTTCAATATTTTATTTTATTGATTCAATAATTGCTACGTTGAAATTTTATATTATTGTTGTTCAATAATTGTCACTGCACAGTATTTCCCATTATCAGATCAATAATTCATATTATTTGAATAATATTATTAGATAACATTATTGGCAATGACTAGAAAGTTCTGTCTAAGGAGAGGTTTGGTCACCTAATTGCGCGCCAGTAAGGAGAAATTCTTATTGGAAAGCCCCCTCTTTCCTGGGAACGGCCTGGTTGTCATAAATGTGATTCTGTAATATTATTTGTGAATAATTAATTATTGATTCATATGATAAGAAAATATTTATTTTATGTGGATATAAATGAGGGATATATTTTTGTGGTTAAAAATGAAGGAGTTAATGTTGAGGTTTTTATCAGTATTTTTGTCGGAATGGAGGTATTAAAAATCAGGGTTTTTGAGATATTTTGCGGGGGTTATAATTTTTAATCCGACCGTTGGATCGTGGTAATTTTTGGATATGTTATACATATATAAGTTGAGTATATGCCCACAAATTTTGAACCGTTAAAAATGAACGTATGATTTATTATGAATTTTACGAGATGACTGGTTCAGAAATTGTTGAATTTTCGGAGTTTATCATTTTGGTGGAAATTCTAGAATTGGTGGGCCCCACTTGTGGTTGGTGAAGAAATGTGCTGAATTATATTTCAAATGTGGTGGGTGGGAATAGTAGCAGGTAAAGCCATCAGGTTGCAGGTCAAACCTACCAAAATTTTCCTATAAATAGAGGGCTAAGTTAGAATTGAAAATCACACCAGAAACATAAGCTTTCTCTCTTTCTCTCTCTATATTATGAAGCATATTTTGTGAGTTTTTAGATACTTGGTGAGTTGCTATTCATCAGTGCAAGTTTTCTTCAGCATCATATCCGATATCCAGTCAGAAGTACTGCTCTTTTGAGGTAAGGATAGTAAGGGATAGTAAGGGATATTAAGGGATTTTAAGGGTTGTTATGATTTTCAGTTTCGTAATTTTTCTGATCTTCAAAAATTCTGGAAAAATTTGAAATGATATTTTGATGAGTTTTCTTGATTGTGTCCAAAAATGGTGATTTTTGGATGTATAGATTGAGAGTTATGAATTTTATGAGAAAAGACTATTTTAAAAGTAACCGCTTATAATTCCTTGTGGTTAACTCCAAAATTGATGAAATTTTTATTGGGAGTACATGTATATGATAGAAGTATACTCTGTAAATTTCAGAATTTTTGGACAAAAGTATAATTTTTGATAAATGTCTAAATATTCGGCTGTTTTGGCCATATGAAAAATAGTAAATGACTTTTAAAAATTCTGAGAAAAATATATGTTCACTATGGGACTATATTATGCTAAATCTCAGAAAAGAAATATTTTTGGAACTGATTTGGTATTTTTCATGAAAATGGTCTAGTTATGAGTAAATGAATTAAATATGTTTTGTGAAGTAAGAAAATTAGAAAATAGGATTTTATGGCTTGAGAATCCTATATAAGGTGTATGCAGATTTTTGATGAGGGTTTTTGGTTATTGGTGATGAAATCTTATGAGTTTGGCATTTTATGATGATTAAATGCATTATTTAGTAAAGTATAAACAATTAAAATAAATTGTTTATAAGCTTAAGAAATGTTATTCTTTCAATATCATTATACCGAAATATTGGTATGGATTTTATTGTAGAATTTCTACCTTTTTGTGTCGAGTTTACTATTTATGAGTTACTATTCACGAGTTACTATTCATGAGTTACTATTCACGAGTTACTATTCACGATAAAAATTGGTTTCTTTTTCTAACCAAATTATAGTTGAGTTATGAATATTACTCTTAAGATTAAATCTATATGTTGATTATATTGATTTTATTATCATATATAACATTTTTATAACCCTGATGTTAAAATTCTCTTTCACTGGAGTGTAAAGATGGGTAGATTATTGGTATGATCATGACTAGGGTTCACTTTGGCCTGTAGTGCAAAGTGGAATTGTGACTGGTATGATCATGACCATTGAATTTATAAGTGAATATCTTTAGCTTAAGTGCAAAGGTGAATTGATCAACATGGTTATAATTATTGTTTATATAAATTCTGAAATGATTATATATTTCTTTGAGATATTAATATATTTGGCCTGTAGTGCAAAGATGAAATATTGATGAATATCTTTGGCCTGTAGTGCAAAGATGAATTGTTGATGAATATCTTTGGCCCGTAGTGCAAAGATGACATGTTGTTGAATATCTTTGGCCAGTAGTGCAAAGATGAACAGATGTTGAGATAAACATGACCAACTGGTGATACAAATGAATATCTTTGGACGTAGTGCAAAGATGAAGTTATTAGTATGATTATGAACAGGAAATGTGATTTGGTGTAACCATGATCTTTGATGTTTCAGGTAAAGATAGGTGATGAAAATTATCATCGTCCTGGATGAGAAGAGGAATTTAGAACTACAGTTATGATTATGAGTTATTCATATGATTGTGGACCAGAATTGTTGATTGATGTTACAGGGATAAAACATTGTTGGTGGATTTTTAACATGGAGAAGATAATAGACTTTATAGTCTATTTGACTCTTCTAATGGATTGCTCGTTCCGCTGCAACTATGGTTGAAATTTTTATCATTTACCATATGTTCTAAATCTCTGATTTATTATTGATGAAGGCTATTGATAATTTAATTATCTTTAGTCATGATATTCTTTACTGAGCTAGTTGTGCTCACCCTTTTGCTTCACAATTCCTTTCAGGTAATAAGAGTGTAGCTGGGTCGAGCGGGGGTAACAAGGGAATAGAACGGTGGTCATCATTTAGTAGTTATATTTGGTGAAGAAAATAGGGTGAGGCGAACCCAACGTTGGAAGGGTGTTTTGTCACTATCATACAAGATGTCTAATGACATACAACCTCGTGTCATCATAGGACAGGGTTGTGCTCATCCACTTGCTGAGTATATCTATGGGCACTACCTATATAATCTTGGTGTTTGTTTGAAGTATAATTCTCAATTAGAGACAGTGGAGATAATGATAAGTCAAGAGAAGACTCACCATTGGGAAGAATATGATAGTAATCTTCTCGTTTTTCTTTGGGGTCTATTGGGTCAACCAAGGATAATTCTGTGGCCATATGATATCTATCATAACCTAGATGCGTGGCCTCCCATGTACGAAGGTTTCCTTGAGCACTTCCCAAAGATTCTAATTTCAAAAAAAAATTTTGACTATACCTTTATGTAAGGTGTTATTGTGAGGTGATGTCCACGGTTAGAACATGAGTCACATTTGGTATATATTTATATCCAAACTCACAACATATGTGTTGTTGTATTTTGCACGACAATTGTTGTAATAAAGTTGTAGTTATTTTCTGTACCATGTATTTGGCGACTCAGAATGGGTTGGATGGAATGAACCTATTTTGGGGTCGTTACATTATGAGTAAATGAATTAAATATATTATGGGAAGTAAGAAAATTGGAAAATAGGATTTTATGGCTTAAGAATCCTATATAAGGTCTATGTAGATTTTTGATGAGGGTTTTGGTTATTGGTGATGAAATTTTATGAGTTTGGCATTTTAGGATGATTAAATGCATTATTTAGTAAAGTGTAAACAATTAAAATAAATTGTTTATTGGTTTAATAAATGTTATTCTTTCAATATCATTATACCGAAATATTGGTATGAATTTTATTGTGGAATTTCTACCTTTTTCATGTCGGAGTTACTATTCATGAATTACTATTCACGAGTTACTATTCACGACAAAATTAATTTCTTTTTCTGACCAAATTATTGTTGCCTTATGAATTTTACTCCTGAAATTAAATCCGTGTTTCGATTATATTATTTTTATTATCATATATAACATTTTTATAATCCTGGTGAAGAAATTTTTCTTTGACTTGAGTGTAAAGATGAGTAGATTATTGGTATGATTGTGACTATGAGTTCTTTTTGGCCAGTAGTGCAAAGATGAATTGTTGACTGGTATGATCATGACCATTGAATTTATAATTGAATATCTTTAGCTTATGTGTAAAGGTGAATTGATCAACATGATTATAATTATTGTTTATATAAATTCTAAAATGATTATATATTTCTTTGAGATATTAATATCTTTGGCCAGCAGTGCAAAGATGATCTGTTGTTGAATATCTTTGGCCCGTAGTGCAAAGATGAACTGTTATTGAATATCTTTGGCATGTAGTGCAAAGATGAGCTGTTGTTGAATATCTTTGGCATGTAGTGCAAAGATGAACTGTTGATGAATATCTTTGGCCCGTAGTGCAAAGATGAATTTATTAGTATGATTATGAACAGGAACTGTGATTTGGTATAACCATGATCTTTGATGTTTCAGGTAAAGACATGTGATGAAAATTATCTTCGTCCTAGATGCAAAGAGGAATTTAGAATCACAATTATAATTATGAGTTATTCATATGATTGTGGACCAGAACTGTTGATTGATGTTATAAGGATAAAATATTGTTGGTGAATTTTTAACATGGAGAAGATAATAGACTTTATGGTCTATTTGACTCTTCTAATGGATTGCTCGTTCCTCTGCAACTATGGTTGAAAATTTTTATCATCTACCATATGTTATAAATCTCTGATTTATTACTGTTGAAGGCTATTGATAATTTATTTATCTAAAGGCATGATGTTCTTTACTGGGCTAGTTGAGCTCACCCTTTTGCTTCACAATTCCTTTCAGGTAATATGAGTGTAGCTGGGTCTAGCGGGGGTAACAAGGGAATAGAACGGTGGTCTCTAGCTATGGAGTTCTCCCTAAGCAGTATAGAAAAGTACATTTAGTAGTTATATTTGGTGAATCCAATAGGGTAAGGCATACCCAACGTTGAAAGGGTGTTTTGTCACTATCATACAAGATGTCTAACGAAATACAACCTCATGTCATCATAAGACAGGGTTGTGCACATCCACTTGCTGAGTATATCTACGAGCACTACCTATATAATCTTGATGTTTGTTTAAAGTATAATTCTCAATTAGAGACAATGGAGATATTGATATGTCAAGAGAAGACTCACCATTGGAAAAAATATGATAGTAATCTTCTCATTTTTCTTTGGGGTCTATTGGGTCAACCAAGGATAATTCTGTGGACATATGATATCTATTATAACCTAGACGCATGGCCTCCCATGTACGAAGGTTTTCTTGAGCACTTTCTAAAGATTCTAGTTTCTAAAACAGTTTTTGACTGTACCTTTATGTAAGGTGCCATTGTGACGTGCTATCCAAGGTTGGGATGAGAGTTACAGTTGGTATATATTTGTATCAAAACTCACAACATATGTGTTGTTGTATTTTGTACGATAATTGTAGTAATAAAGTTGTAATTATTTTCTGTACTATGTATTTGGCAACTCAGAATGGGTTGGGTGAATTGGACCTATTTTGGGGTTGTCACAGTTGGTATCAGAGCTTAGGGATATGGTCTCTGGCGGAGATCGGAGAATAGAACTAGGAGGGGAGAGATGAGTAATCCTTCGCTAGTGTGTCCTACCTAAGCTTATTTGTTGGTCGGTCATAATATACGGATATTATGTGATACGTTAATTTGTTTAATTAGCCTATATTTTATGGCAGTATTTGAGAATGACAGCAGAGAATGTTAACAATGGAGTGAATGAGACCGTGGAGACACCTTTAATCACCGACCATGATAATGTGATGTCAGGCGAAGAAGGAATTAGAGATATTCCTGTGATAAGGGAAGAATTAATAGTTGCACCCGAGGTAGTTGCAGAGGTAGCAGCTGAGAGTGAGGAAGAAGAGGAACCTGAGGAGAATTTATTAGAAGAATTTTATGATCGAAATGTGGAATTACAAAATCGTATTCATGAGTTAGAAGAGCAGGCTGAAGAACGGCAGGCGGTCGTGGAGCAAAAGGATGCAACAATTCAAGCTTGTGTTACCCGATATGTGATGCTTGAACAGAAGCATTCTTTGGCAGAGTATAAGATTATAAAGCTGGAATTTGAGCTGAAAGAAGAAACAACTGAACGAGTGAGAGTGAGTGATGAATGGGTAAAAGCCGCACGACGCATTGATATTGTGGAAAGAGATGTCCGATCTAAGAAGGCTAAAATAGATGATATGTATTTCTCTTTTTGGACAGCAATTGGGAGAACCCAACATCGAGTTTTGAATTACCATGTACAGAGCGGTCAACCTCAATTCGATATGGATTGAAGATTGATAATTCAAATCATGAATCAGGAGTACGAAGAAGCAGTTGAGGGTGAAATATGCCCTATAGAAAAGTGTATTCCAACGGTAGTGATAACACCAAATGCTACCCCAGACAAGTCAAAGTCGGGTAGTTCAAGGGAGGGCGGTTGTCATGACTTCCCAACAAGTGAGGAACCCAAATGAAGTTATCACGGGAGATGAGCAATGGAGAAATCATGATGACCGGAGAGATAAAATCTGAATTGATAGCAAGGTATTCTAAACTCTTCGAAATACCAGGTACGTAAATTTCGAGGACGAAATTTCATAAGGAGGGGAGGTTGTAAGACCCCAACTTTTTAATGAATAAACGAATTTCCTCTATTTATTATTGTGAATAATATGACGTTAATTTGATATAATACTTTGGTTATGGGTGAAATGTGCAAATTTTTCAAAACAAGCAAGTGGTTATAAAATATTCCTTATTGTCGGGGAATATTCGTTTGGTCGTGGAATATTCTTTCTGTCGGGAAATATTCGTACGACGGCGCAGCTATTTGTGGGCCCCATAACAGAATAACTGTCGGATGAAAAAAATGACAAATTTAAATTTTTATAAATAACGGCGTAATCGTTACCGTTAACACTGTTGGAATACCCGGTGGTTAAAATACAGTAATACGCGTGGTTGCACAGTAGCACACGGTTTTGCACAGTATTTTTGAATTATTGATTCTTACATAAGAAGGCACTACTTAATAATTGTTACAGTAATTACTGTTCAATATTTTATTTTATTGGTTCAATAATTGTTGCGTTGATATTTTATATTATTGTTGATTTAATAATTGTCACTGCACAATATCTCCATTATCAGATCAATAACTCATATTATTTGAATAATATTATTAGATATCATTATTGGCAATGTCTAGAAAGTTCTGTCTAAGGAGAGGTTTGGTCATCTAATTGCGCGCCAGTAAGGAGAAATCCTTATCGGAAAGCACTCTCTTTCCTGGGAATTGCCTGGTTGTCATAATTGTGATTCTGTGATATTATTTGTGAATAATTAATTATTGATTTATATGATAAGGAAATATTTATTTTATGTGGATATAAATGATGAATTTATTTATGTGGTTATAAATGAAGGAATTAATGTTGAGGTGTTTTATCAGTATTTTGTTGGATTGGAGGTATTATTAGATCAAACCAGTGTTCTTGAGCTATATTGCGTGAGTTATATTTTTTAATCCGACCGTTGGATCGTTGTGATTTTTGGATATGTTATACATATATAAGTTGAGTATATGTCCACAAATTTTGAACCGTTAAAAATGAACGTATGATTTGTTATGAATTTTAAGAGGTGACTGATTCGAAAATTAGGTTTATAAATGATTTTGGTGAAAAATTCTAGAATTGAGTGGGCCCCACTTGTGGTTGGTGAAGAAATGTACTGAATTTTATTTCAAATATGGTGGGTGGTAATAGTAGCAGGTAAAACCATCAGGTAGCAGGTCAAGTCTGCTTCGGCGTGCTAACGTTTTCCTATAAATAGAGGGCTAAGTTAGAATTAAAAATCACACCAGAAATATAAGCTTTCTCTCTTTCTCTCTCTATATTATCGAGCGTATTTTGTGAGTATTTAGATACTTTGTGAGTTTCTATTTATCAGTGCAAGTTTCTTTCAGCTTTATAACGCTATTCCAATCAGGAGTACTGCTCTTTTGAGGTAAGGGATTTTAAGGGTTATGTTTTTCAGTTTCGTAATTTTTCTGACCTTCAAAAATTCTGGAAAAATTTAAAATGATAATTTGTTGAGTTTTCTAGATTGTGTCCAAAAATGGCGATTTTTGGATGTATAGATTAAGAGTTATGAATTTTATGAGAAAAGACTATTTTATAAGTAAATTCTTATAACTCCTTGTGGTTAACTCCAAAATTGGTGAAATTTTTATTGGGAGTACATGTATATAACAGAAGTATACTTTGTAAATTTTGGAATTTTTGGATAAAAGTACAATTTATGATAAATGTCTAAATATTGGGCTGTTTTGGCCATATGAAAAGTAGTAAATGAATTTTAAAAATTCCGGGAAAAATATATGTTCAATATGGGACTATATTCTGCTAAATCTCAGAAAAGAAATATTTTTAGGATTGATTTGGTATTTTTTTTGAAAATAGACTAGTTATGAGTAAATAAATTAAATATATTATGAGAAGTAAGAAAATTGGAAAATAGGATTTTATGGCTTGAGAATCCTATATAAGGTATATATGCAGATTTTTGATGAGAATTTTGGTTATTGGTGATGAAATCTTATGAGTTTGGTATTTTAGGATGATTAAATGCATTATTTAGTAAAGTGTAAAAAATTAAAATAAATTATTTATAAGTTTAAGAAATGTTATTCTTTCAATATCATTATACCGAAATATTGATATGAATTTTATTATGGAATTTCTACGTTTTTCATGTCGGGGTTACTATTTATGAATTACTATTCACGAGTTACTATTCACGAGTTACTATTCACGACAAAATTGGTTTCTTTTTCTGACCAAATTATTGTTGATTTATGAATTTTACTCCTGAAATTAAATCCGTGTTTTGATTATATTATTTTTATTATCATATATAACATTTTTATACTCCTAGTGAAGAAATTTTTCTTTGACTTGAGTGTAAAGATGGGTAGATTATTGGTATGATCGTGACTATGAGTTCTCTTTGGCAATTAGTGCAAAGATGAATTGTTGACTGGTATGATCATGACCATTGAATTTATAATTGAATATCTTTAGCTTAAGTGCAAATGTGAATTGGTCAACATGGTTATAATTATTATTTATATAATATTTCTTTGAGATATTAATATCTTTGACCAGTAGTGCAAAGATGATCTGTTGTTGAATATCTTTGACCCGTAGTGCAAAGATGAACTGTTATTGAATATCTTTGGCATGTAGTGCAAAGATGAGCTGTTGTTGAATATCTTTGGCATGTAGTGCAAAGATGAACTGTTGATGAATATCTTTGGCCCGTAGTGCAAAGATGAATTTATTAGTACGATTATGAACAAGAACTGTGATTTGGTATAACCATGATCTTTGATGTTTCAGGTAAAGAAATGTGATGAAAATTATCTTCGTCCTGGATGCAAAGAGGAATTTAGAATCACAATTATAATTATGAGTTATTCATATGATTGTGGACCAGAACTGTTGATTGATGTTATAGGGATAAAACATTGTTGGTGGATTTTTAACATGGAGAAGATAATAGACTTTATGGTCTATTTGACTCTTCTAATGGATTGCTCGTTCCGCTGCAACTATGGTTGAAAATTTTTATCATCTACCATATGTTCTAAATTTCTGATTTATTACTGTTGAAGGCTATTGATAATTTATTTATCTTGAGTCATGACATTCTTTACTAGGCTAGTTGTGCTCACCCTTTTGCTTCACAATTCCTTTCAGGTAATAAGAGTGTAGCCGGGTCGAGCGGGGGTAACAAGAGAATAGAACGGTGATCTCTAGCTGTGGAGTTCTCCCTAAGCAGTATAGAAAAGTTCATTTAGTAGTTATATTTGGTGAATCCAATAGGGTAAGGCGTACCCAACGTTGAAAGGGTGTTTTGCCACTATCATACAAGATGTCTAACGAAATACAATCTCATGTCATCATAAGACAGGGTTGTGCACATCCACTTACTGAGTATATCTACGAGCACTACCTATATAATCTTGATGTTTGTTTAAAGTATAATTCTCAATTAGAGACAATAGAGATATTGATATGTCAAGAGAAGACTCACCATTGGAAAGAATATGATAGTAATCTTCTCATTTTTCTTTGGGGTCTATTGGGTCAACCAAGGATAATTTTGTGGACATATGATATCTACCATAATCTAGACGCATGGCCTCCCATGTTCGAAGGTTTCCTTGAGCACTTCCCAAAGATTCTAGTTTCTAAAACAGTTTTTGACTGTACCTTTATGTAAGGTGTCATTGTGACGTGCTATCCAAGGTTGGGAAGAGAGTTACAGTTGGTATATATTTGTATCAAAACTCACAACATATGTGTTGTTGTATTTTGCACGATAATTGTAGTAATAAAGTTATAGTTGTTTTCTGTACCATGTATTTGGCGACTCAAAATGGGTTGGGTGAATTGAACCTATTTTGGGTTTGTCACATATATGGGATGTATCATTAGTTTTGTGACATGGAATAAAGTGTGTCATCTTTGAAAATCCATCCACAATCACAAATATAGAATCATTAACATGCTTAGTTATTGGTAAACCCAACACAAATTCTATAGACAAATCAATCCAAGGTTCATTAGGTATAGGTAATGGTGTATAAAATCCATCGAATTTAACACGAGATTTAGACTGACCACAAGTAATGCATCTATCACAAATTCTTTCCACATCTCATTCCATATGAGGCCAATAAAAATGTTCTTTTAAAACAATCAAAGTTTTATCACTACCAAAGTGTCCCATTAAACCACCCCCATGTGATTTCCTAACCAATAACTCACTCAAAGAACATGAAGGTATACATAATTTATTCTCACGAAACAAAAATCCATCAATTTTGAAGTATTTACCTAATACATTAATTCTTTTCACAAGTTTTAAACTCTTCGCTGAAATCAAAGTCATTTGCATAAAATTCTTTGATTTGTTCAGAACCAAGTAATTTTGTATCAAGAGTATTCATTAACACATACCTTCGAGATAAAGTATCTGCAACGACATTCTCTTTACCTTGCTCATATCGAAGGACATATGAAAATATCTAGATAAACTTCATCCATCGCGCATGCCTCTTGTTCAAGTTGTGTTGGCCCTTCAAATATTTCAATGATTCATTATTGGTGTGGATCACAAACTCCTTGGGCCACATGTAATGTTGCTATGTCTCTAAAGCTCTAACCGAAGCGTACATTTATTTGTCATAAGTAAGATAGTTCAAAGCTGCCCAACTAAATTTTTCACTGAAATACGCCACTAGTTTTCCTTCTTGCATCAAAACAACTCCAATTCTTAACCCTGAAGTATCACATTCAATATCAGAAGTTTTAGCAAATTTAGGCAAAATAAGTAAAGGAGCATTTGTCAATTTATCCTTAATCATATTAATTTAATCTCACCACTCTAACAACTTAGGGTTTAGAGAATACTTGCTATAGAGAAGCAAGATGCATGTGTATTAGTCTTTCCCACAATAAAACTCCTCTTATTTAAAGAGTAACCCTAATCCTTAACGCTTAAGGAATTGAGTTTTAATTTAATTCTCAATCTAATTAGGAATTAAATGAAATAATAATAAGACTCCTCTTATTAATTTATAATATAGTATTTATCCAAATACTTAATTATAAATATAAGTATTTCTCCAAATACTATATTATTATTATTTAGTAAATTTAATATTAATAATAATAATAATAATAATTAGATGACTAATCTTTTCAATTTATAATATTAGTATTTGTCCAAATACTTGATTATAAATCTTAAGCTATTTGATTTATTCCACTAATAAATTAAGTACACTTAATTTTTTATTTTTTATTCCAATGAATTCTAAAATCATATTACTCCCTTTTGTGGTGTGACCTTCTAAGTTCAATATTAAGCCAGTAGTAAAATAAATAAATTAGAACAATTCTAATATTATTTATAATGAATTAAACTCTTTTAATTCAAATATGAGTAAATAATATATATTCTACATCATGAGTGACACCTTATAAATAATGTATCCTGACTATCCGGATAATATGAATTCAACATTAATCACAAAGATTATCAAAAAGAATCTATTCCGTGAATAGTTACCATATAATTCAATCATTCTACCATACAATGTCCCAATCAAATACAAAACATGGAATCACTGTCTAGTTTTATTCATTTGATTATATGTACTTCAATTCTAAAATGCACAACAATAGTTAATGTAAATTAGAAACTCCTTTCTGATTTTCATTAAACCCTGGCCAGGGATTTCCATGTTGTCACTTTATCGAATCACATAAGACATTCTCTCCCTTTACTGGAAACGGTAAATCATTTGTTGATCATTCACCTATCTCCATATATATTTTATTATACTCGAGCATACCCTACGACATACTGAAGAGTATTAAGAAATATGTCAAAATATAATTCAGTATATACAAGATACTATGATGATCTCAAGTCTACGGATCACTTGTATTACTATCACATTAGGAACTCCTATTGATATGCAAATAAAACTCTATTAGGGTTCCTTTATTAGTCACGTTCAATGAACTTATTCTCTAATAAACACCTACATACTTGTTTTAGTGTCTCTACACAAACGATCATGAGATCAATCATCCTCTTCAACAGAGCAAAGATAGTATGTATTAATCTATCCAGAGTCAGTAACCCCACATTAGTGATCCATCGATTAGGAACATTTTAGTATTGAGCTATTAAGAGTTTATATCTCATTAGCATTATCAACATCATGATTCTAAAAATATTGCTCAATAACTATGAGTTTATCTCATTTATTAATTCAACTAACTAACATGGATAAAGAAAGTCTTTTATAAAATAAATTCTCTTATTAATAAATGAATAAAATTACAAAGTAAATACTTATTACATCAAATTTAATTGGCTTGAGGGCATACTACTTACAAATAATTCACATCTTTTGGGTTTAGTTTGTGCAATTGCTGTGACGATTCAAAATTTCAAAAATATTAAAATAAGAACTTAATTAAATAAAATTCTTATTGTGGGATATTTGATTTTATAAGTGAAATTGTGATGTGAAGTGTGATAATTTGTATAAGAATAAATATATTATTCTTTATTATTATATGTAAATAAATTGATAAATTCAATTTGTAGGAATGAAAAACGAAAATTATCAAATATTTTGAAATTTGGTATGCAAAAAATAAAATATATTGAAATAATTTATGTAAATTAATTATTTTAATATTAAATAAATTATTTATAGTTTCTATTTTTATGGAAAATATTTTTGGCATGATACATTATAATAATTAAGGTATGATGTATTATGTGTATTATGTATATGTAATGTATAATAGAAGTATAATTTATATTATATATATTAGGTATATGTATTATGAGAAGCATGAGCTAGGAATCTATTAGGCCGAGTAATAAAAGGAGCTGGAGCTGGCATTATATAGCAAGTGTAGGCCATAAACTCAGCATTCCTATATATTTTCATAAGGAGAAAGAAAAATTTGGTTATAAAACCCACACCCCAGCATTCTATATGTTGTTTTCTTCATTTCAATATAAGTGTTCCATAGAATATATCAATCCTCATGAATTGAACTAGCAATAAGAGTAATAGCTTGATTATTAGGTTGAGCTACAAATCGGAAGGAGCAAGGAATGACTTTTCTATAATACCAAATTCAATTTTTCTAGGATGAGGAAGCCAACCTCCTTCTCTCATTTCTTTCATATTTACTATAAGCTTAAAATTCTGCAATTTTAAAGAAGCTGGAGTAATAGCTACTAGATACAGAGCAGAGGAAAACCCAAATCTGCGAATTTATCTGGAATTCAGCAACAAAAAGGTAAGATTTAATGAATTGAGTAATACTTGTTTTAAAGTGAGAGTATCACATAGTTAATTGATTGAAAGGATATGTTGTTATATGGTTTGGTAGTAGGAACATGTCACAAGTCATCTGGACTTGTAGTATGGTAGCTAAGGAAGTAATAGAGTGTTGAATTCTGGGTTTTACAGTTGATAAACTGGAATAGAGCCTGTTTCGAAGTGGTGCGGTAGCGTCACTTCCAAGGCCTGAGACTAGCGTGGCCACACTGGTCTACAGTTGATCCAAGATGGTTTATTTATAATTTGAGCCTTTGAACATGAGTATTAGAAACCCTTAGGCTCTGCTATATGTCTTGTATGATGTCTAAGTTGGCTAGGGCATGAACAAAGTTGTATAACATGATTTAAGATGAGTTTTTTTAGATAAAAACTTTTTGTCTTGAAAAGTAAATATGATACAAGTGAAATCAGAACCAGAGCTAGTATAAATTTTTCTACCATAAGTGCATATGGTATAATGAGACCTTAGGTTATTTCCATGAAGGTTGTGCATTGAAAAGCTCAGTCCTGAGCCTTCTCAGGAGTGGAGCGACCGCGCCACTCTTAAGGCTTAAATGCAGCGCGGCCGCGCCGTGCTGTAGAGCTTTCAAGAAGTTGTTTTTGCTAACTAAATTGTAGAGCATGTATTCTAGCCCTATTGTTATATACCTGGCTAGCATTATTTAAGAATGAAAGAACTAAATCAAATAAGATTTGGTTAAATAAAGATTATAAATGAAATAAGCAAGATGAAGAATAAAACTGAGAGTTCATGTAATCTAATTGACTTCATATATGTGGTTGACGTGCGTATATACGTGAGCACACATTATATAGGATTTGTGAGGACAAATAGTTGTAGTTGGTAATCTACAAAGAAGGCAAGTCTTTCAGTTTTTATTTGTTATATGAACTTGACATGATTATATGAATTACATATTATACTTAGGAATGATGAAAGTCAATTGTTGACTAAAATTGGTTGAGGTTTTAAAACTTAGTCTTGACTTGGTATTTGATATGCATGCGTTATAAATGTTACTTAAAATGTAATAATCTTGAGACATGATGTGACGCCCCCAAATCCAGGTTCTCTAACCACAGATTCAGTGCTCACGACTTATCATTTATCATAAGCATTCTATAAACTATTGCGGAATAATAAACATACATTGTTCATTATAATAAAGTTTCATAACATAATCCCAAGGCCTTCTTTACCTTAACTTAAACACACCTTTAATATTTCAAAAGGTTTTCATAAATAATGCCATCAGATAGTATAATAATTAACATTCATATTAAACAAGTCTTGGATCTTGCCCTTGCCTTTGTCTTTCTTATTCAATCCTTCGGGCATGGCTGAAATAAACGTCATGATATAGCAAGGGTAAGCAACTAGTTTGCTTAGCAAGTTTAAATACAAGAAAGGTATATCATGATTAGAAAGGAATTTAGCTTTCAATGTTCAATAATAGAATCGATTGTGAAAGAACATGAATTAAGTTTCAATAATTGAATATTCGAATAATTGAATAATAGATGCTGAGTGGTTTGAAATAACCATGAACATATACTAAGGTTGTCAGTAGTTAAACTGGTCCTTTTAATAAGTTTTGGTAATCAAGGGGATCAACCTTTCATACCCGGTGTATTATGCATAAACACTTAATAGTCGAGCACTCGAGCAACAATTATTTTACAATATAATGCTTTAATAAAATTATTCTTTTTCTCAGTCTCGAGTTCTTACTAAATCAATTGGTTAAGAACAGCTTTTACAACATATTTGATTTAACAAATTTAGATATATCTAGCTAATACAACTAGCATAGATCTATCTCACAAAAAGTTCAAGAATGAAAGAACTTTAATTAATTCATAATTCAATAATAATTGAACAGGAATTCGATTTCGCAAAATACGATTCACAATAATCGTTAAAGATGTGGAGTAATCAACAATAATTATCCACTAACATGCTTTGAAAATAATAACTCAAGGTTGAGTTAGAGAACTTGCCTGTTTGATGAGCTACAGCTAACTAGCTTTAATTAAAACTCTTTGAACGACCTAGCATTGACAATGTTGTCTATTAATTAGTACTGCGTATAATTGTATGTCTATACGCTTACTTATGCTATTAACAAATAATTCAATCACAAAGTACACATAATATAATATACTATCATTAGTCCTATAAGATATTAAATAAATCTTAGGTTAATGATTTAATTAATTCATAAGGTTTTTCTTAAGTAATAAACACTTATTAGATCTTTAAACAATTTACTATAATTGTTTAATTAATGATTTATTTAAATTCTCTTCATTTATTAACTCTATCTTTATTTAATTATCATTTAATATTAGTTAAATAGTAATTAATTAATTACCTTTAATTATTATTTAATAAATAATAGCTAATTACATCTACTTATTATTTAATATTAATCAAATAATAAATAATTAAATTATTAAGATTATTTGTCTTTAATTATTATTTAATTTTAATTAAATAATAATTAATTAATCATTATCCATGAATAATAAATAATTAATTTATTTACTTCATTAATCTTTAATTATTCATTACTATTTATAAATGAATAATTAATTAACATTTGTCATTATTTATTACTTAATAAATAATAAATAATTATTCATTTATCAAATAATTAATTCACTTCACAAGTCTTTAATTATTCTTTCTTGTTAATCTAAGAATAATTAATTATCGCTTGTTCTTATTTATTATTTAATATTAATTAAATAATAATTTAAAAAAAATTATTTTATAAATTTTATGCCAATGTAAGTAAGTACTTACATTATTATTACATAATCTTACTTAAATTTTCTTTAATCATTATTTAATATTAATTAAATAATAATTAATCAATGGTTTAATTCTATTTATTATTTAATCTTAATTAAATAATGAATAGTTAGTTTATTACCACTAACTCTACTTAATTATCACTTAAATAATAATTAAATAGTTAATTACAATTAGATTATATTTAATTAGTTTAATAATCATTTAGTGGCATTATTAATTATTAATAAGTAAGTTTTAAATGATTTAAATGAGTTTAAACCATTAATTACTTAGTAATTACATAACTGTCTAGAAAAATTCAGAATTAAATATTTTAATATTCTTCACAATTTTAGAAAATTTTTGGTCCCAAACCCACCACCGGAACCGGCCGGAAACTGAGTGAACCGGTCACCGGAAAGTTACTCCGGTTCGCGGGAAACTGAACCGGCAGTTAATATTTTTTTTTCCTGATTTTCCAGATTTGGGGTCCTTTACTAAAATTTGAATAAAATAAAATCTACAACTCCGATTTAGGTCCAGTTGGTCTCGTTGGATTCGTATATTCCCGAACTACAATTTTCATTTATCAAACATCAAATTTGGACATGTTTTGGTTACTGAAAATGGCCAGAAACCGTACTGTTTTGCACAGTCCTACAACAATGAGGTGTTTTTAGAATAAAAATCATATCTTGCTCCTTTTAAAACATTTTTGCATGCTTCAAAAAAAATTTTGTTCTTAACTTACATATCTAACATAACAAGAAAGAAAATCATAAAAACTATTAGTAAGTTTCAAAATGAAAAATCTTCTATCACTCCTTTCGATTAGGTTTTTCGGTAAAACTCATTTTCATACATTTTACCAAACTTTTCTATACAAACACATACCAATACACAAGTTAAATCCATTAAACTCTATATATATCATTCTAGCATGCTTCTAGCCATTTAAAGCTTGAACTCCAAGTATCTAACATAAAATACACTAAGCATGCAAGATTATGATGTTTTTTTTTTAAATTTGTACATAATTTCTTTTCTTTCCTTTTTGATAAACTTTTAAACACCCAAAAATGTAAGATCCAAACATGATGCACTAAAAAGAAGTAAATCAAAAGTTTTGAAAGTTCATGAGCATAGGTTCTTTATTTTTTATAAAACCAACAAAATACATGAAATTAAAGCTTGATATTTAATATTTTTACCTTGATCTTAATGCTACTTTTCTTGTCTTTCCAAAGTATGTGATAAATCTAGGTGGAATCAAGGAAATTTCTTTCCCCTCTCCTTCAAAGTTTCCCACGTCTCTCACTCTCTATCTCTTTCTTATGCTTTGCTTTTTGCTTGTTGCTAGCTAACTAAGGAGTGAAAAGTTTCTTTATAAAAATATGTGGGAGTATTTATAGGCAATTAGTATATATAGATATAACTTGTATATATCTATTAATCTTCCAATATCTTGCTTGCCTTGGTGGACAATAAATTATTAAGCTAAAAAAATAGGGGACAATTTAGGTGGGTTGGTAAACAACCCATTGACCAACAAAATTGAAAGTTAAATGAAATGAATCATGTGCTTCTCTTGCTCCTTTGATTGCCGGATCCATACTCCATCTAGGCCAATTTTATTTATTGATTTATTTGCTAATTAATCCTCTAGAAGGTCCATACAAATTGGGCCATAGCTTGGGCCAATTAATTTCTTGTTTGAGCTCTCTAATTAAATTGTTTGGGCTATGCAAAAAAAAAAATAGCATGATCCCATAGATAAATTTTATCTTACCTTAATTATTTAATAAGGGCTTTCATTCCACTCATTTAGGAATTTAAATAATTATTTATGTACATTTAATTTTATAACCCAATTAGACTTACTTTAATTAGGTTTAAATTAAATATTAAATTGAGATAATAAAATTGATCTCTTAAGTTAGTATAATTTTAAATACTACTATTCTTCAATATCATAACCCTTAGGTTATTTAATTTCCGTACCTAATGTATAATTAGGTTATGTAACTTTTTCGTTTAATTCTCTTTATATATTTCATACATGCATATGTATTTAGAATATATATATTTATTTATCTATAAATATTTTTCACATAAATAATAACATATTTATTCACTATATGTCACAAAGTTTTCAATACCATTAATCTTTAATTATCACGTGACTTAAAATTCTTGGTTATTACATTCTCTCCCCCTTATAAGAATTCCGTCCTCGGAATTTCACATAAGGTTACTCAAAAAGATTTGGATAATTCTTCCTCATTTTTTCCTCGAGTTCTCACGTAGCTTCTTCAGCATTGTGGTTCCTCCAAAGAACTTTAACAGAACGAATAACCTTATTCCTTAGTTTCTGCTCTTTCCTATCTAATATTTCTACAGGAATTTCTTCATATGACAAGTCCTTCTCAACTTGAATTGGCTCGTGCGATATCACATGCTTGTAATCGGGCTTATATGGCCGCAACACTGACACATGAAATACATTGTGAATATGTTCCAGTTCATGAGGTAGAGCTACCTCGTAAGCCACTTCACCTATCCTTTTCAATATCTCAAATGGTCCAATAAATCTTGGACTCAATTTACCCTTCTTCCCAAATCTAATCTTCCCTTTCTAGGGAGATACTTTTAAAAACACATAGCTTCCCACTTCGAAATCCCTTTTCTTGCGATGTAAATCTGCATATTTCTTTTGACGATCCTGAGCTCCTACCAGTCGAGCTTTTATAACCTTAATGATCTCCACTGTCTGCTGTACCAATTCTGGCCCCAACAATCTTCGTTCACCTACTTTGTTCCAACATAAGGGCGTTCTGCATTTCCTTCCATACAGGGCTTCGTATGGTGGCATGCCAATGCTTACGTGATAACTATTATTATACGCAAATTCTACCAGTGGAAAATGATCTTCCCAGCTTCCTTTGAAGTCCATTACACAAGCTCTGAGCATGTCTTCTAATGTTTGAATCGTTCTCTCGCTTTGTCCATCGGTTTGTGGATGATACGCGGTACTCAACCTTAACTGTGTCCCCATTCTTTCTTGAAGACTCCTCCAAAAGTTTGATGTAAATCGCGGATCTCTATCAGACACAATTGATATAGGCACTCTATGTCTCGAAATAATTTTCTTGATATACAATTTGGCTAACTGATCCAAATTATACCTAATCCTGATCGGCAAAAAGTGTGCTGACTTTGTAAGACGATCAACAATTACCCATATCGCATCGTAACCTTTCTGTGTTGTTGGAAGTCCCACCACAAAATCCATCGTGACGTGCTCCTATTTCCATTCTGGAATCTCTAATGGCTGTAATAACCCGCTGGGTCGTTGATGCTCTGCCTTGACTCTCTGGCACGTTAGACATCTGCTGACGCATTCTGCAACTTCTCTCTTCATGTTCGGCCACCAATAATGTTGACGCAAATCTTGATATATCTTCGTGCTTCCCAGGTGTATCGAATATTTCGTACTATGCGCTTCTTGTAAAATCTCTTCTCTTAACTCTGGAACTGTAGGTACCCATACTCGTCCTTCAAATCTTAGCAATCCAATGCCATCAATCTTATACTTCAACTCTTCGCCTTTAGCTAATCGCTTCTTGATATTATGACACTCTTCATCATTTTCTTGTGATTCTTTCACCTTGTCCAATAAAGTTGGACTTGTTTCTATTTCTATTACTCTATCCGAATCCTTCGGATTTTTCACCTCCAACTCCATTTTCTCAATTTCTCTTACTAATTCTTCCTGTTTTGTCAATACAAATAATTTTTCCCAGCTCTTCCTACTTAAAGCATCTGCCACTACATTAGCCTTTCCCGGATGATATAGAATATCACAATCATAGTCCTTGATCAATTCTAACCATCTCCTCTGCCTCATATTTAACTCTTTCTGTGTAAAGATATACTTCAGACTCTTGTGATCTGTGTATATCTCACACTTTTCTCCGTAGAGATAATGTCTCCAAATCTTAAGGGCAAACACTACCGCAGCCAATTCTAGATCATGGGTAGGGTATCCCTTCTCATAGTCCTTTAACTATCGTGACACGTACGCAATGACTTTACCATTCTGTATCAATACGCATCCTAATCCTTTGTGTGACGCGTCACTATACACTGTAAAACTTCTTGTACTATCTGGTAAAGATAACACAGGTGCTTCGCTTAGTCACTTCTTCAATTCCTGAAAACTCTGTTCACACTTTTCCGTCCACACATACTTAACAATCTTCCTCGTTAAATTAGTCAATGGTGTCGCTATCTTTGAGAAATCTTGAATAAACCTCCGGTAATATGTAAGACCCCAACTTTTATAAATAAAGATGAATTTTCTATAAATATCATTTTTGAATATTATGGAGTTAATTTGATATAATGTTATAGTTGTGGGTAATATTTATAAATTTTGCAAAGTACGCAAGTTGTTATATAATATTCGATTGGTCGGGGAATATTCGTTTTAACAGGGAATATTCGTACAACGTCACAATCATTGGTGGACCCCACAACGGAATTATTGTCGGATTGAGAAAACGACAAAAATATTTTATTAAAAATAACGGCGGAAGTATTACCATTGATACTGTTGAACTACTCGGTAGTAAAAGTACAGTAATACGTGTGGTTGCATAGTAGCACACGGTATTGATTATTAATGCTTATGTGAGAAGTCACTCAGTTTGATTCAATTATTGTCAGTTAATTATATGAATTATTTAGCGATAATGACGTTTTGTTTTATTCGTATTATTAACGTAATAAAACAGAAATATCTTTTTATATAAAACAAAATACTTTATTAAAGTCATTCTATAAATAGAATATATTATATTTTATTTAAAAGATTTTTCTTTAAATATGGACCGTCAGATTAAAGTAATCAATCTGGACCGTTCATGGATTAGTTACTATGCATTCTATTTTTCTATAAATAGCAGCTCATTCCTTCATTATTTCTTACGAATTCACTGAACTCTAGAGAGAGAAACTATAGAGAGAAACTATAGAGAGAGAGAAGAAGAGTATTCTACTACTTAACTACTTTCTTATTTCAGCTCTTCTTTAAAACGGTAAGGGGTGTTATTCTTTCTTATTCATGAAGAGAACTGTTGTTGTTCCATTTCTTATTATTCTGTTGGAATAACCTGTATACGCGGTCTACCCTATACTTGGTGACATTTTTCTATTATTCTGTTGGAACATCATGTCTATGTGTTTTACACCGAACCTGGTTCCGTTTTTATTATTATTCTGTTGGAACATCCTGTCTGTGTGTTTTACACCAGACCTGGTTCCGTTTTTATTATTATTCTGTTGGAACATCATGTCTGTGTGTTTTACACCGGACCTGGTTCCGTTTTTATTATTATTCTGTTGGAACATTCTGTCTGTGTGTTTTACACCGGACCTGGTTCCGTTTTGTTATTATTCTGTTGGAACATCCTGTCTGTGTGTTTTACACCGGAACTGGTTCCATTATTTATTATTCTGTTGGAATAACCTGTCTGTGCGGTCTATCGCATGCCGGGTGATTTCTTTTGTTATTCAATTCTTTATTATACTCAGTTGGTTAAGTTTTAACTTCTATACTCCATGAAATTAGTGGAATATCCTTGATAATTGTGTTTCATCCAGTATTTTTTTTCATGAAAATATTATTCTAAGCATTCTTGAATTTTACTCCACAAAGCAGTATCATGTTGACAATTTGGACGTTGTTAATTCTTGGATAAATTAATTCTTGAACTTGTTTTATTGAATTCTTATATCATTGTCATCATCCTCATGTTTATAAAATGTTGAAAGTCATCTGTGGCCTGTAGTGCATAGATGGACTTGGTATGATTATGACCAGGGATTATTCGGTATAATCATGACCGTAATGTTACAAATGATGTGGTAAAAGTCCTCATTGGCCCGTAGTGCATTGATGGACAGTTGTTGGCATGATCATGACCATTAATGAATACACGAATATCCTTGGCCGTAGTGCAGGGGTGATTCGATGATGTGGATTATTTTATTAAGCTGAGTCCCAGCGATCACAATGTTGAAAAACCTTTTAAATCATAAAAGATAGTAGAGTTTATTTTCTACTTGACTTTTTTAATGGATTGCTTGTTCCGCTGCAGTTAAACTTGATGTCTATTATATTTTATCAGTTTAACATTGTTGAAGGCTAATGATAATTTATTCTGCATTATCTTAGTCATAATATTTCTTACTGGGCTAGTTGAGCTCACCCTTTCTTTCACTGTTCTCTTCAGGAAATGAGAACGTAGCTGGGGCAAGTCGGGGAACGGAGTGATGGTCCGAATGATAGTATTAGTTAGTAGTCCTCACTATTCTATGTAATGGTGTGTTAATAAATGTAATGAGGACTCCTTTTGAGTATGAATACTCTCTAGAAGATAATATTTGTATTCAAACTCACAGTTTATGTTTTGTCGTATTGTACACGACAGTTGTATTAGTAAGTTGTATTTGTATTCTGTACTATGTATCTGACGACCCAAGATGGGTGATATATACCTAATTTTGGGGGCGTCACAGTTGGTATCAGAGCTTAGGGATATGATCCCTGGCTAAGATGTGAGAATAGACCTAGGAGGGGAGAGACGGGGAATTCCTTCGCTAGTATGACCTACCTAAGTTTATTTGCATGGTATTTAATTGGTCGGTCATAATATAAGGATAATATATGATATATCAATTAACTTTTATTTTGTGGCAGTATCTGAAAATGGCATCTGAGAATGTTGAGAATAGCAATGGAGCACAGGCGACTGTTGATTCACCACATATCAATAATCAGGATAATGTGCATCAGGAAGGTGACAATCCTCATGCAAACAACAACACTGACCAGATAATGAATGATGGAATGTTCAGAAACTTTATGCAGTTCATGCAACAGCAGGCGAGAGCGGCTCCTGTCCAAAATATAGGTGGAAACACTGAAAACTCTCGGACGGTCACCGCTAAACAGTTCAAGGAGTTGGGACCACCAGAGTTTAAGGGAGAGCCAAAACCACTTATAGCGGAAACATGGATAAAGCAGATTACCAAGATATTTGATGTCTTGGGATGCTCCGAGGAGCAAAAGGTTCCCTTTGCCGCCTTTATGTTGCGAGGAGAGGCAGATTACTGGTGGGAATCGATTAAGCGTACTCAACCTGCCGCACTGAAGATGTCTTGGGAGAAGTTCCAAGAGCTGTTCAATGACAAATACTTTCCCGAAAGTGTTCGTCACATGAAGGAGGTGGAGTTCATCAAATTGGAGCAGAATAATATGACCGTGTCGCAGTATGAGGCTAAATTTGCTGAGTTGTCCCGGTTTGCATCCCACTTGGTGGATAATGAAGAGCGAATGACGCGAATATTTTTACGAGGTTTGAAACCTGAGATACGTCAACATCTTATTTCTCATAAACTGTGTTTGTATTCAGATGTTGTGAATAGGGCTCAGTTAGTGGAGCGCGATAACGAGTCAACGCAACCAAAAGAGAGCAGTCGGCAAAATGATAATACCAGTGAGAGCAGTCATCGAAGCGGTGACAACAAGCGTGGAGGGAATCAACAGGCCAGAAATGGTAACCACTTCGGTGGTAATCAGGGCCAAAATAATAAGAATGGTCATTTCAAGAAGAGGAGATTCAACAATGATGGAAAGACGTCAGCACCAGCACCCGTTGTTAAGGAAGGAGAACGACAACCTATCATATGTTTCAAATGCGGAGGGGAGGGGCACATCAGTCCAAACTGCGCGATGCCGTCTAAAGCATGTTATAATTGTGGAAGAGAAGGTCATTTAGCTCGATTTTGTCGTTTACCAAAAACAAGTTCAGCCAAGATGGAGACACCAAAGGCCGTCCCAGAAAAGTCAAAACCGGTAGTGCAAGGGAGAGCGTTTGTTGTGACCTCCCAGAAAGCAAGGAACCCGAATGAGGTCATCACGGGTAAGCTTATCATAAACTCTAACGAAGTCTATACTTTATTTGATACCGGTTCTACCCATTCTTTTATTTCTCCTACTTGCGCTCATCGATTAAATTTGACTCCGGAGAAATTAGACTTTGATTTATCTGTTGAAACTCCATTGGGAGAAACCTTCATTACATCCACGGTTTATAAGTCTTGTTTGGTTCAAGTTGGTACCCACACATTACCTGTCGATCTGATTTCATTAAAAATACTTGCATTTGACGTGATTCTAGGGATTGATTGGTTAACTACTCATCATGCAAAAATTGATTGTTTTCGTAAGGTTGTTAGCTTTCATATTCCTAATCGACCTATTATGCGAATTCAAGCAACCAAACCATTAAAATCAATCGCTGTCATCTCAAGCCATAAAGCTATTCGTTTATTGAAAAACGGATGTCAAGCTTTCTTAGCTCATGTCACGGATCTAAACAAAAATACGTCAGTTTTGAATGATATTTCTATTGTTAATAAATTCCCTGACGTATTCCCTGAAGAACTTCCTGGCCTACCCCCAGAGCGTGAAATTGAATTTTGTATCGACCTTGAACCCGGTACAAAACCCATTTCCAAAGCCCCATATCGAATGGCTCCTATTGAACTTCAGGAGTTAAAGATCCAACTGCAGGAATTGTTAGACATTGGCTTTATTCGTCCTAGTACTTCTCCTTGGGGTGCTCCTGTGCTATTCGTGAAGAAGAAAGATGGAAGTATGCGACTTTGTATTGATTATCGGGAGTTGAATCATGTCACCATCAAAAACAGGTACCCATTGCCACGTATTGATGACCTGTTTGACCAGTTGCAAGGAGCACAATTCTTTTCAAAGATCGATCTTCGTTCTGGATATCATCAGCTGAAGGTTAGAACTGAGGATATTCCAAAGACGGCTTTTAGAACTCGGTACGGGCATTATGAATTCCTAGTCATGTCCTTTGGATTGACTAATGCTCCTGCTGCCTTCATGGATATGATGAACCGGGTATTCAAGGAATATTTGGATCACTTTGTGGTCGTCTTTATTGATGACATCCTTATTTATTCCAAAAGCCGTGAAGATCATGAGCAACACTTGAGGCTGGTACTCCAAAAGCTTCGTGAATACAAGCTTTATGCCAAGTTGAAGAAATGCGAGTTCTGGTTGGAGGAGGTAGCATTCCTTGGGCACGTAGTATCAAGTCGTGGAATATCGGTTGACCCGGCAAAGATTGAAGCTATTCAAAGCTGGGAGCAACCTAAATCAGTGACCGAAGTACGTAGCTTTCTTGGTTTAGCTGGTTATTATCGGAGATTCGTGGAAGGATTTTCTCGAATCGCTACTCCATTAACTCAGCTGACTCGGAAAGATACAAAGTTCGGTTGGAGCAAAGAATGTGAGAAGAGTTTTCAAGAACTCAAGAGGAGACTCATTTCAGCACCTGTTCTAACAATACCATCTGGCTCGGAGGGATTTGTCATCTACAGTGATGCTTCGAGCAAAGGGTTGGGATGCGTTCTCATGCAACATGGAAAAGTCATAGCCTATGCATCAAGACAACTCAAGGAATATGAGAGGAATTATCCTACTCATGATCTAGAGTTGGCAGCTGTTGTCTTTGCACTTAAAATTTGGAGGCATTACTTGTATGGGGAGAAGGTGGAGATCTTTACGGATCATAAAAGCCTCAAATATTTCTTCACTCAAAAGGAACTCAACATGCGACAACGACGTTGGCTTGAACTGTTAAAAGATTATGATCATACCATTCAATACCATCCTGGAAAAGCGAACGTGGTAGCTGACGCATTGAGTAGAAGATCATATGCAAGTACGAGTGCGATATTGTCAACACAAAGGCCCATTTTGTGTGACTTGCAAAGGATGGAGATAGAGTTAAAGACTCCAGGGACCCATGTGATGATGACGAATATACGAGTAGAACCAACTTTAATCGATAAAGTTAAAGCTGCTCAAGCTACAGACCTGGAGCTGATGCGTATGAGGAAGAAAGTGCAAGAAGGTGCTATGCCGGAAGCAAGAATCGATGAAGAAGGAATACTTCGAGTCAACTCCAGACTTTGTGTTCCTAACAACCCTGATTTAAAGTATGAAATCATGATGGAGGCGCACAACACACCGTTTGCAATCCATCCTGGAAGTACCAAAATGTATCATGATCTTCGTCATACATTTTGGTGGAGCAATATGAAGAGAGAGATAGCGCTGTTTATCTCAAGGTGTTTAACTTGTCAACGAGTCAAAGCGGAGCATCAAGTACCAAAAGGTCCATTGCAACCACTTGAAATTCCAGAATGGAAGTGGGAGCACATTACCATGGATTTCGTTACCGGTCTTCCTAAGGTTTCTCAAGGTATAGATGCGATTTGGGTCATTGTTGATAGATTGACCAAGTCTGCTCATTTCTTACCGATACGAGAAACTTATACACTTGAACGTCTTGCTCGTATGTACATAAACGAGATTGTAAGACTGCATGGTATGCCAGTATCCATAGTTTCTGATCGAAACCCAAGATTCACTTCACGATTTTGGGTTAGTTTACAAAAAGCTATGGGCACAGATTTACGATTTAGTTCGGCATATCATCCTCAGACGGACGGACAATCAGAGAGGACTATTCAAACTCTTGAAGATCTATTAAGACTCTGTGTCCTTGATTTCAAGGGAAGTTGGGACAAGTTCTTACCATTGGTGGAGTTTTCCTACAACAACAGTTATCAAGCAAGTATTGGCATGGCTCCATTCGAAGCATTGTATGGAAGAAAATGTCGTTCTCCAGTATGCTGGGATGAGGTGGGTGAAGCAACGTTGTTGGGACCGGAGTTGGTACGTATGACTACAGAAAAGATTCAAACGATCCGACAACGTATAAAAACCTCACAAGATCGACAAAAGAGTTATGCTGATCTTCATCGAAAGGACGTGGAATTTGATGTAGGTGATCATGTGTTCTTACGTGTTGCTCTATGGAAAGGAGTTACGAGATTTGGAAAGAGAGGAAAGCTCAATCCTCGATTCATCGGTCCATTTTTAATCCTCGATCGAGTAGGAACTGTGGCTTATAGACTCGCTTTACCGCCAAGTATGTCTCGTGTTCATAACGTTTTTCACATATCCATGTTACGCAAATATGTGGAAGACCCGAACCACATTATTGAGTTAGAACCGGACGAAATAACGGAGGATTTGACGTATGAAGAAGTTCCTGTTCAAATCTTGGATAAGAAGGAACATATTCTACGCTCCAAGGTTATACCTCAAGTCAAAGTTTTGTGGAAAAACCACGATGTTGAGGAATTGACTTGGGAGTTAGAATCTGAAATGAAATCAAGGTATCCTTACCTCTTCGACATACCAGGTACGTACCTTAATTTCGAGGGCGAAATTTCATAAGAAGGGGAGGTTGTAAGACCCCAACTTTTATAAATAAAGATGAATTTTCTATAAATATCATTTTTGAATATTATGGAGTTAATTTGATATAATGTTATAGTTGTGGGTAATATTTATAAATTTTGCAAAGTACGCAAGTTGTTATATAATATTCGATTGGTCGGGGAATATTCGTTTTAACAGGGAATATTCGTACAACGTCACAATCATTGGTGGACCCCACAACGGAATTATTGTCGGATTGAGAAAACGACAAAAATATTTTATTAAAAATAACGGCGGAAGTATTACCATTGATACTGTTGAACTACTCGGTAGTAAAAGTACAGTAATACGTGTGGTTGCATAGTAGCACACGGTATTGATTATTAATGCTTATGTGAGAAGTCACTCAGTTTGATTCAATTATTGTCAGTTAATAATATGAATTATTTAGCGATAATGACGTTTTGTTTTATTCGTATTATTAACGTAATAAAACAGAAACATCTTTTTATATAAAACAAAATACTTTATTAAAGTTATTCTATAAATAGAATATATTATATTTTATTTAAAAGATTTTTCTTTAAATATGGACCGTCAGATTAAAGTAATCAATCTGGACCGTTCATGGATTAGTTACTATGCATTCTATTTTTCTATAAATAGCAGCTCATTCCTTCATTATTTCTTACGAATTCACTGAACTCTAGAGAGAGAAACTATAGAGAGAGAGAAGAAGAGTATTCTACTACTTAACTACTTCCTTATTTCAGCTCTTCTTTAAAACGGTAAGGGGTGTTATTCTTTCTTATTCATGAAGAGAACTGTTGTTGTTCCATTTCTTATTATTCTGTTGGAATAACCTGTATACGCGGTCTACCCTATACTTGGTGACATTTTTCTATTATTCTGTTGGAACATCATGTCTGTGTGTTTTACACCGGACCTGGTTCCGTTTTTATTATTATTCTGTTGGAACATCCTGTCTGTGTGTTTTACACCGGACCTGGTTCCGTTTTTATTATTATTCTGTTGGAACATCCTGTCTGTGTGTTTTACACCGGACCTGGTTCCGTTTTTATTATTATTCTGTTGGAACATCCTGTCTGTGTGTTTTACATCGGACCTGGTTCCGTCTTGTTATTATTCTGTTGGAACATCCTGTCTGTGTATTTTACACCGGAACTGGTTCCATTATTTATTATTCTGTCGGAATATCCTGTCTGTGCGTTTACGCCGGACCTGGTTCCATTATTTATTATTCTGTTGGAATAACCTGTCTGTGCGGTCTATCGCATGCCGGGTGATTTCTTTTGTTATTCCATTCTTTATTATACTCAGTTGGTTAAGTTTTAACTTCTATACTCCATGAAATTAGTGGAATATCCTTGATAATTGCGTTTCATCCAGTATTTTTTTCATGAAAATATTATTCTAAGCATTCTTGAATTTTACTCCACAAAGCAGTATCATGTTGACAATTTGGACGTTGTTAATTCTTGGATAAATTAATTCTTGAACTTGTTTTATTGAATTCTTATATCATTGTCATCATCCTCATGTTTATAAAATGTTGAAAGTCATCTGTGGCATGTAGTGCATAGATGGACTTGGTATGATTATGACCAGGGATTATTCGGTATAATCATGACCGTAATGTTACAAATGATGTGGCAAAAGTTCTCATTGGCCCGTAGTGTATTGATGGACAGTTGTTGGCATGATCATGACCATTAATGAGTACACGAATATCCTTGGCCGTAGTGCAGGGGTGATTCGATGATGTGGATTATTTTATTAAGCTGAGTCCAACGATCACAATGTTGAAAAACCTTTTAAATCATAAAAGATAGTAGAGTTTATTTTCTACTTGACTTTTTTAATGGATTGCTTGTTCCGCTGCAGTTAAACTTGATGTCTATTATATTTTATCAGTTTAACATTGTTGAAGGCTAATGATAATTTATTCTGCATTATCTTAGTCATAATATTTCTTACTGGGCTAGTTGAGCTCACCCTTTCTTTCACTGTTCTCTTCAAGAAATGAGAACGTAGCTGGGCAAGTCGGGGAACGGAGTGATGGTCCGAATGATAGTATTAGTTAGTAGTCCTCACTATTCTATGTAATGGTGTGTTAATAAATGTAATGAGGACTCCTTTTGAGTATGAATACTCTCTAGAAGATAATATTTGTATTCAAACTCACAATTTATGTTTTGTCGTATTGTACACGACAGTTGTATTAGTAAGTTGTATTTTTATTCTGTACTATGTATCTGATGACCCAAGATGGGTGATGTATACCTAATTTTGGGGGCGTCACATAATATCCTGCCAATCCTAAGAAACTTCTGACCTCAGTCGGCGTTTTCGGTTGTCCCCAATTTTTCACCGCTTCTACCTTAGCTGGATCAACATAAATTCCCTCGTTGTCAATAACATGTCCCAAAAATTGAACCCTCTTCAACCAGAACTCACACTTTGAATATTTTGCATATAGCTTCTCCCTTCTTAATGTGTCCAACATAATCCTTAGATGTTCAACATGCTCCTCTTCAGTTTTCGAATACACCAGAATGTCGCCAATGAACACAACCACAAATTTATCCAAATACGGTTTAAATACTCTGTTCATCAAGTCCATAAAAGCAGCTGGTGCGTTTGTCAGTCCAAACGACATCACTAGGAACTCATAATGGCCGTAACGAGTTCTAAATGATGTCTTTGGTACATCCTCCGTCCTCACTTTCAACTGATGGTAACCAGTCCTTAAGTCAATCTTCGAAAAACATCTCGCTCCTTTAAGTTGATCAAACAGATCGTCTATTCTCGGTAACGGATATTTGTTCTTGATTGTCACCTTATTCAACTCTCTATAATCCATACACAACCTCATCAAACCATCCTTCTTCTTTACAAACAACACCGGTGCTCCCCACGGAGATACACTAGGTTGGATGTACTTCTTATTTAACAACTCTTGTAGCTGGATCATCAACTCTTTCATTTCTACCGGAGCCATTCGATACGACGCTTTCGATATCGGCGCTGTCCCCGGTACTAAATCAATCACAAACTCTATTTCTCTATCTGGAGGAAGTCCCGGAAGTTCTTTTGGAAAGACATCCCCAAACTTATTAACTATAGGTATCTGCCCCATGTCCGAATTCACAGCCCGTGTATCCACTACATGAGCCAAATAACCTTCACATCCTTTTTGTAACATCCTCCTGGCCTACATCATCGTCAGACAACTTGTTTGCCTTGGCGACTTGCTACCATAAAATACAACCTTAGACTTATCTGGTGTCTTAAGGCGTATGCTCTTTTTCTGGCAATCTATAACTGCCTCATGGTTAAACAATCAATCCATCCCTAAGATAACATCAAATTCTCCTAAGCGTATCGGAATCAAATTCACGCTTAGCTTATGTCCCTTTATTTCCACACAACAATTTCTATGGATAAACACTACAGGGATCACTTCTTTGTTGTCAACTTCTATATTCATTGGGTTCTTTAATTTTTCACAGGGTAAATCTAATCTTTTTGCAAATTCATCGAACACAAATGAACAGGTAGCTCCCGAATCAAATAATACATATGCATTTATATTATTGATCAGAACAATACCTGACACAACCTCCTTTGATGCAACTGCGTCTTGCACAGTCATGTTGAATGTTCGGGCTGTCGGCTTGCTATGTTGCGTTGGCCCACTAATTGTTAACTTTGTGTTGCTGCTTCTGTTTCCACTTCTTCCATCTGAATTCTTCTTCAATGGACAATCCTTGAATCGATGTCCCGATCCTCCACAAGAAAAACAACCACCTTTCTTCGGCTTAGGACAATTTGGTGCCATTTGTCCTTCTTGCCCACAATTATAACATACATTTTTTCCTTTCATACACTCTCCCGAGTGATTCTTTCCACACTTTGCACACGCTGGTTTCTTCTGTTGTGTATTCCCTTGTTGCATTCCTGAATCGTGGCCACTGTTGTTCCACTTGCGTTTCTTGCTATTACCACCACCACTGCTGGCACCCTGATTTCCACCTTCAATCTTCTTCTCGTTCTTTTCCCTGTTGTACTTGGACACCGCTTTACTACCACCTTCTGCAATGATAGCCTTTTCCAACAACGTTGAAAACGTATTAATCTGTAAAACTTCCACCTTGCTGTATATCCACGGTTTCATTCCATTCTCAAACCTGCGCGCCTTTCTTGCCTCCGTGTCCACCTGATGTGGTGCAAATCTTGCTAGCTCATTGAATTTGGCGGCATACTCTGAAACGGTCATGTTTTCTTGCTTCAATTTAAGAAATTTTACTTCCATCCTGGCTTGCATACTCGTCGAGAAATAGTTCTCAAAGAACAACTCCTTAAACCTTGTCCAAGTTACTACTTCTGTTCCGACTCTAGCCTGGTTCGACTCCCACCAGTAATTAGCTTCACCTTTCATCAAGTATGTAGCAAAGACTGTCTTTTGTTCCTCTGCTACCCTGGCGATAACAAAAGCTTTTTCCATCTCCTTAATCCACGTCTGAGCTTCTATAGGGTCTGTGGTTCCCTTAAATTCTGGCGGTCCGACTGCTTTAAAGTCTTTGAAATTCGCCAATCTATTATCTGGTCGATTTCTAGCTACTAGTGATCTATTTTGCATAGCTTGAGCTAACATGTCTACAAAGTATTGCATTGGGTCTGCTTGACCTCCTTCATTATTTTCATTTTCAGTTTCTGTTCTATCAGTTACATTTCTCTGTGTTCTTGGTATTCCTCGTCCTCTCCATCTTGGTGGCATTTTCTGTTTAGACAATACCTTAAATTATACTTTGAGTTTTATTATATGCCATAACTTATTAGTATTTAAATAATAACACATAATTTTAAATCGAACAATAATATAATCAAAATGTTGGATTGCAATTCAGCTTATTGAATTAATTCTCAAAACTTAATCAAACATATGATTTTAATACTGCATTTATATTCATATACCAGATCGTAAAGTCATTCACTTACATGCTTGGTATATTTCTATAAACGTTAATTATTCCAGTTTAAACATCAAACGATGGGACGTACCAAAAGATATACTCCCCAATACACATTAAGGGGGATACATCATATTTACATACTAGCTCATAGCTATTGAGGTTTACATAAAACATATGACCCTAATAAACAAAAAGGGTACTACTGCATCTATTTTCATAACCTCCAAACTGACATATCACTGACTGCCTGACTGAGCCTCCTTAGTCTGATCATACTCATGAGGTATAACTCCATCCACGCAACGTCTAACGGAGCGGCTAGACTCGCCCATCCCGAAGTATGACCTCCTTTCTCCTACTTGGGGACTCGCGTATGCTGCATCTAAAGCCCGTCCCAAGGACTCCATCCTAACCCGTCCAGCCTTCGCCTCAATCTCTAACTGGTCCACTCTTTTCACTGCTCTGACCCAGGCATCCTCAAATCGGATCCTGTCAGCGATCTCTAAGTCAAACCTCAGGTGTAACGCCTGATGCTCAATACTCAATACTGCAAAATTATCCTCTTCTTGTTCTAGTTTGGCTTTCATCACTGCTAGCTCTTGTTGAGCCTGATATGCTAACTCTTTATACTGTGTCTCATTAAATTGATGGGTCGAATTTTCTTCTTCCAGTTGAACAATTCTGTTTCCCAATGCTACATTCTCCTCAAACAAATTGACCACCATCATATCCTCATCATAGTCATCACTCTCGATGTGCTCCTCAACATGATTCCTCTGCTCCTGCTCCACAGTATGACTATCTTGCCTCTCCTCAGACATCCTATAACCACAAACAATAACAACATCAGTACCACAATAAAATATATTCATTGATAAAATGAAAGGATATTTTATTAAGTACAACCAAAACTCGATGAATTTCCTTAATTCATCCCCTAACATACTCTATAAGAGTTTTCTTCTAAGGTTATAACCTAGGTTTCGCATCCTAATGTTTATAACCTACAGCTTTGATACCAACATGTGACGCCCCCAAATCCAGGTTCTCTAACCACAGATTCAGTGCTCACGACTTATCATTTATCATAAGCATTCTATAAACTATTGCGGAATAATAAACATACATTGTTCATTATAATAAAGTTTCATAACATAATCTCAAGGTCTTCTTTACCTTAACTTAAACACACCTTTAATATTACAAAAGGTTTACATAAATAATGCCATCAGATAATATAATAATTAACATTCATATTAAACTAGTCTTGGATCTTGCCCTTGCCTTTGTCTTTCTTATTCAATCCTTCGGGCATGGCTAAAATAAACGTCATGATATAGCAAGGGTAAGCAACTAGTTTGCTTAACAAGTTTAAATACAAGAAAGGTATATCATGATTAGAAAGGAATTTAGCTTTCAATGTTCAATAATAGAATCGATTGTGAAAGAACATGAATTAAGTTTCAATAATTGAATATTCGAATAATTGAATAATAGATGCTGAGTGGTTTGAAATAACCATGAACATATACTAAGGTTGTCAGTAGTTAAACTGGTCCTTTTAATAAGTTTTGGTAATTAAGGGGATCAGCCTTTCATACCCGGTGTATTATGCATAAACACTTAATAGTCGAGCAACAATTATTTTACAATATAATGCTTTAATAAAATTGTTCTTTTTCTCAGTCTCGAGTTCTTACTAAATCAATTGGTTAAGAACAGCTTTTACAACATATTTGATTTAACAAATTTAGATATATTCAATCTAGCTGATACAACTAGCATAGATCTATCTCACAAAAAGTTCAAGAATGAAAGAACTTTAATTAATTCATAATTCAATAATAATTGAACAGGAATTCGATTTCGCAAAATAAGATTCACAATAATCGTTAAAGATGTGGAGTAATCAACAATAATTATCCACTAACATGCTTTGAAAATAATAACTCAAGTTTGAGTTAGAGAACTTGCCTGTTTGATGAGCTACAGCTAACTAGCTTTAATTAAAACTCTTTGAACGACCTAGCATTGACAATGTTGTCTATTAATTAGTACTGCGTATAATTGTATGTCTATACGCTTACTTATGCTATTAACAAATAATTCAATCACAAAGTACACATAATATAATATACTATCATTAGTCCTATAAGATATTAAATAAATCTTAGGTTAATGATTTAATTAATTCATAAGATTTTTCTTAAGTAATAAACACTTATTAGATCTTTAAACAATTTACTATAATTGTTTAATTAATGATTTATTTAAATTCTCTTCATTTATTAACTCTATCTTTATTTAATTACCATTTAATATTAGTTAAATAGTAATTAATTAATTACCTTTAATTATTATTTAATAAATAATAGCTAATTACATCTACTTATTATTTAATATTAATCAAATAATAAATAATTAAATTATTAAGATTATTTGTCTTTAATTATTATTTAATTTTAATTAAATAATAATTAATTAATCATTATCCATGAATAATAAATAATTAATTTATTTACTTCATTAATCTTTAATTATTCATTACTATTTATAAATGAATAATTAATTAACATTTGTCATTATTTATTATTTAATAAATAATAAATAATTATTCATTTATCAAATAATAATTCACTTCACAAGTCTTTAATTATTCTTTCTTGTTAATCTAAGAATAATTAATTATCACTTGTTCTTATTTATTATTTAATATTAATTAAATAATAATTTAAAAAAAATTATTTTATAAATTTTATGCCAATGTAAGTAAGTACTTACATTATTATTACATAATCTTACTTAAATTTTCTTTAATCATTATTTAATATTAATTAAATAATAATTAATCAATGGTTTAACTCTATTTATTATTTAATCTTAATTAAATAATCAATAGTTAGTTTATTACCACTAACTCTACTAAATTATCACTTAAATAATAATTAAATAGTTAATTACAATTAGATTATATTTAATTAGTTTAATAATCATTTAGTGGCATTATTAATTATTAATAAGTAAGTTTTAAATGATTTAAATGAGTTTAAACCATTAATTACTTAGTAATTACATAACTGTCCAGAAAAATTCGGAATTAAATATTTTAATATTCTTCACAATTTTAGAAAATTTTTGGTCCCAAACCCACCATCGGAACCGGCAGGAAACTGGGTGAACCGGTCACCGGAAAGTTACTCCGGTTCGCGGGAAACTGAACCGGCAGTTAATATTTTTTTTTCCTGATTTTCCAGATTTGGGATCCTTTACTAAAATTTGAATAAAATGAAATCTACAACTCCGATTTAGGTCCAGTTGGTCTCGTTGGATTCGTATCTTCCCGAACTACAATTTTCATTTATCAAAATCAAATTTGGACATGTTTTGGTTACTGAAAATGGCCAGAAACCATACTATTTTGCACAGTCCTACAACAATGAGGTGTTTTTAGAAAAAAAAAAATCATATCTTGCTCATTTTAAAACATTTTTGCATGCTTCAAAAAAAATTTTGTTCTTAACTTACATATCTAACATAACAAGAAAGAAAATCATAAAAACTATTAGTAAGTTTCAAAATGAAAAATCTTCTATCACACCTTTCGATTAGGTTTTTCGGTAAAACTCATTTTCATACATTTTACCAAACTTTTCTACACAAACACATACCAATACACAAGTTAAATCCATTAAACTCTATATCTATCATTCTAGCATGCTTCTAGCCATTTAAAGCTTGAACTCCAAGTATCTAACATAAAATACACTAAGCATGCAAGATTAGGATGTTTTTTTTAAAAAAATTTGTACATAATTTCTTTTCTTTCCTTTTTGATCAACTTTTAAACACCCAAAAATGTAAGATCCAAACATGATGCACTAAAAAGAAGTAAATCAAAAGTTTTGAAAGTTCATGAGCATAGGTTCTTTATTTTTTATAAAACCAACAAAATACATGAAATTAAAGCTTGATATTTAATATTTTTACCTTGATCTTAATGCTACTTTTCTTGTCTTTCCAAAGTATGTGATAAATCTAGGTGGCATCAAGGAAATTTCTTTCCCCTCTCCTTCAAAGTTTCCCACGTCTCTCACTCTCTATCTCTTTCTTATGCTTTGCTTTTTGCTTGTTGCTAGATAACTAAGGAGTGAAAAGTTTCTTTATAAAAATATGTGGGAGTATTTATAGGCAATTAGTATATATAGATATAACTTGTATATATCTATTAATCTTCCAATATCTTGCTTGCCTTGGTGGACAATAAATTATTAAGCTAAAAAAATAGGGGACAATTTAGGTGGGTTGGTAAACAACCCATTGACCAACAAAATTGAAAGTTAAATGAAATGAATCATGCTTCTCTTGCTCCTTTGATTGCCGGATCCATACTCCATCTAGGCCAATTTTATTTATTGATTTATTTGCTAATTAATCCTCTAGAAGGTCCACACAAATTGGGTCATAGCTTGGGCCAATTAATTTCTTGTTTGGGCTCTCTAATTAAATTGTTTGGGCTATGCAAAAAAAAAATAGCATGATCCCATAGATAAATTTTATCTTACCCTAATTATTTAATTAGGGTTTTCATTCCACTCATTTAGGAATTTAGATAATTATTTATGTACATTTAATTTTATAACCCAATTAGACTTACTTTAATTAGGTTTAAATTAAATATTAAATTGAGATAATAAAATTGATCTCTTAAGTTAGTATAATTTTAAATACTACTATTCTTCAATACCATAACCCTTAGGTTATTTAATTTCCGTACCTAATGTATAATTAGGTTATGTAACTTTTTCGTTTAATTCTCTTTATATAATTCATACATGCATATGTATTTAGAATATATATATTTATTTATCCATAAATATTTTTCACATAAATAATAACATATTTATTCACTATATGTCACAAAGTTTTCAATACCATTAATATTTAATTATCGCGTGACTTAAAATTCTTGGTTATTACACATGATTTGAGCATGATATTATGTGCTATATGATGCACGAAAATTGTTAGATTTGCTGAGCTGTCGATCTCAATCTTGCAAAAATAATCTTTTTGCAGGTTAAGAATTCAAATAAAGATTATCTGCTATCTGGATAATAAGGAAAAGAGGGCATACAAAGGAAAAATATTTTCTTTACTTGAAATAGAATCCATATGTTAAATTGTGAATTGTTTAATGAATGGGAATGTTTGTTTTGAAATGAGAATGTATTGCAGTAATTGTTTGTATGTAGATCTATATAGGTGAAACATCAATATAAAAGATGTTAAGCATTGAGGTTGGACCTGAACTCTTATAGTTCACTTACTTTGATAATACAGTGGATCATAAAGGTTGCAATTCAAGGAACACATGACAAAAGGAAGAAATTTTTTATTTATTCGCATTTTCAGCCGATATTGCATCTAATTTTGAAGTAAGGCTAAACTTAGATAATTTCTAATGCACAAGGTCGAGATTAATTTAGTTCTAATTCTGGATTAAGTTGGTCTCGAATTTGGGGTTGTGACAATTGCAACTTCTGTTAGTGTATAACATCTGATAATTGTTTTAATTTGCTTTTCATTATCCAGTTGCAACTTATTACAGTGTATTTATACAATTACAGTGTATGATCATAATTTGATATATTGAGGGTTATATATATGCCAGTTAGGCCTGGAAAAATATGATTATGGGTTGGTTTTGGTTTTTAAAATATAGTTATGGTTCCATTTAAGAACTAAAATCATATTAATTATTTTTAATATGGGTTATGTGGGTTGAAACCATATGGTTATAGTTCAAATATAGGTCGACCCATATTTTAAATTTCAAACATACCATTATTATGATTCAATTAAATAAATTATTATTAGATATATCATTTATACATAATCACTAAATATTATTTTTTTTAGAGGGAGTGAGGGTGGGGTGGGTGGAGGTGGGTGGGGTGGGGTGGGTGGTGTATACATAATCGCTTAATAAATTTTTTTGGGAGGGAGTGTTGGGTGGGTGAGTGGGTGGGTGAGTGGGTGGGTGAGTGGGTGGGTGGGGGTAGAGTGGGGGGGTAGGGGTGTATACATAATCGCTTAATATTATTTTTTTTTGGAGGGAGTGTTGGGTGGGTGGGTGGGTGGGTGGGTGGATAGATTGGTGGGGTGGGGAGATCACATGGTCAAATCCTACCTACTCCAAGGTTATCGTCTTTATGGCTGATTTTCCTGAACTTCCAATTTCGTCTGCTAAATTGGGACTTCATGGGGAAAATTTGATATCATGGTTACTGCATCATTGTCATCTGACAAGTCTCCTGTTCTTCATGCATAAAGTTTACTGTTACTATCCGTACTTTTTAAGTTTTTTATGTGAAAAAAGTTACAACTTTTCATTGAGTAACTACTGACATCCAATAATTCCATAGATATTGCTTGATACTTCTCTGTAAAAAGTTTAATAATGTTTCTCTTCTCCAAATCTATTTTCTACTATTGTATTATTATTTGATTTTTCTTCCATCATTTCTTGATGTTTATTGTCCTTTTTATTCCTTCTCTAATCTTAAGGTGTAATAATGTAGAAATTTAGAAGCTGAATTTTTTTATTTTTGGAGAGCCAACTAATGAGATCTTGTAGATATATATAATTATATATTTAAAGCATTTCTTTAAAACTTTTATACATAGGCCAGAAAGTATATGCTAGAGATTATTATATAAACTATTGCATACTTTTTCATGTGTTAGTTGGATAGCCACACAATTTTTACTCAAGAGTTGGTATAAAATGGAATAGAGGATCTCATCATCAGAAACCAAACCAAACCAAAGATTGAGGGGTTGGTTAAAATTTTAGTTAACAATAAAAGAATCATTTTATTGCTTACCAATTAAGATGATAGAATGAAACATTTGCACTCTATTATATATAGCTTTATGTGGTGAAATTCACAAAAAAGGAGAGGAACCAATTTTAAGTTCCATCTGCTCTTACTTACCTTACCTACGGCTACAAAAAGGGAGAAGAATTGGCAGGTGAGCAAATACAATAGAATATGGAGCAACACTTATGGGCTTCGATGAATTTACACTTTGAGGCTCCAAAGGAGGTATTCCCCCAGATGAATTTAATGTTAATGGGATCCCATTAAGCAGCATAGTTCGGCTGTGTAAATTCCCATCTTTTGCTGTCAAATGGTATTCCTCTCTTGTAGCACTACAAGGAAATCGACTAATCCCAACGGAACTAAGTTCGACGGACTGTATTCAGTCGAAATTAATGTAATTTTGACGAAATATTAGGTCAAAAATAATTCCGTCCAAAATAGTTTATTTCCGAGAAAATTCCTTCGGGAATATAAGACCTCATATGGCGCCAAATTTCCGCCAGCGTGAAACTTAAATTCGACGAAACTATGGTTATTTTCGAGGGACTGTACGTCGAAGATAAGTTAATTCCGAGGGACGTAGATCCGACGGATATTCCGTCAGAAATATCTTATAAAACCTATTCGACTGACTCAGGACAGCGTCTCCCCGTATTCTCTCAGTTTTATATCTCTCCTCTCTCACTCTCTCACTCTCTCACTCTCTCATCTCAGTCTCTCCTCTCTCACTCTCATCTCCAGCGCCCACCTGCCACAACACCTCCACCGCCGACCAGCAGCGCGCCCCCTTCTCGCGATCGATCAGTTCTCCCCCACCGCCAGGCGCCCCTCTAGCCGCCGACCACCACCACCAGCATCTTAGTTCTCTGCCTTCTTCCTCCAGCCGCCGACCACCACCACCACCACATGCCGGACAGTTTATTAGCTCCAAAAGGTATGAGTTCAAATATTTCAATTAAGGCTAGTTTGTTAATTCTCTCTCTCTCTCTCTTCTCTCACACACACACACACACACACACACACACACACATATATATATATATATATACGGACTAATGATTTATATTTTTGATTCTATCAACAGGGTGGCAATGGCGAGCAGGCTGGCGATGATGAGCAGGAGCACGACGCTGATTTTCATACCAGAGCAGCGTCGTTCACCTCTGCCCGATGATGATACTTTTACTAGTTTATAGTTCATTTGTATATATTCATGTTATTGTAGAACTTTTGTATATATTGTATTGTCTAATTGCATCTGTACAAGTATTGTAAATTATATTGTTTAACATTTATGGATCATTAGCTTATATTTGTAATTGGTTAGCTTATAATACGTTTTGGTGGATATTTGAATGTGAATGTGAATGATAATGAGTTGAAGATTATGTTTTAGTGCTACGTTGTATATTTGAATGTGAGATACAAGTTTATATTACTGTGTATTGGGATGTGACAGGTTACAGGTACATTAATAGATTTAAACACCTGGAAACTGAACTTTTAAAATCTGTATCTAAAAAAAATTAGTTACTTCCGACGGAATTGGGTATGCTCGACGGAACTTCCCTCAGAGTTAACAAATAATCAATTTTTAATAAATGCCGAAATGTCCTAATTTTCAGTCGAACATACGTTAACTTCGACGGAATATATTCGTCGTAACAACTATATCTCCGACGCAAAGTTCGTCGAAGATAATAATTAGCCAATTTTAATAAATATCTGATTATTTTAGTTTTCAGTCGAAAATAGTATAAGTCCGAGGGAATAAGTCCGTCGAATATAGGTACTATTATATTCGACGAAAAGTTTCGTCCTATATATTCTGTCGAAGATAGTTAATGTTCGACGAACATCCGTTGGAGATACGTTCATCGAAGATAATGAATATTCGACGGATTTTTTGACGGATCTTATTTTCGACGCGAATATTTACGACTAAATATCTGACGGATATTTTCGTCGGGAATAATATATTTTTGACTGAATAGGCTTATGTCCGACGAAATCCGTCGACTTAAGGTTTTTTTTTGTAGTGTAGGCAATCGGGTACGCTGGTGATGGTGATGGTGATGAGGCCGGTGTTTGCTTTGTTGACGTGAACTATTATTGAACGTGGGTTTAACTTGAACTGTTGTGCTATTGTCAAGATTGATCAATAGTATGGTGATACCATTCTGCAATATAAAGAGTTTAATCAGATCACCAAAGTTACAATATTTAGTTGTTATCATTGTTACAATAATACATTGTCCCCCATTATAAGGGGAGATCACATGGTCAAATCCTACCTACTCCAAGGTTATCATCTTTATGGCTGATTTTCCTGAACTTCCAAATTCGTCTGCTAAATTGGGACTTCATGGGGAAAATTTGATATCATGGTTGCTGCATCATTATCATCTGACATGTCTCCTCTTCTTCATGCATAAAGTTTATTGTTACTATCTGTACTTTTTAAGTTTTTTATGTGAAAATAGTTGCAACTTTTCATTAAGTGACTACTGACATCCAATAATTCCATAGATATTGCTTGATACTTCTCTGTAAAAAGTTTAATAATGTTTCTCTTCTCCAAATCTATTTTCTACTATTGTATTATTACTTGATTTTGCTTCCATCATTTCTTGATGTTTATTGTCCTTTTTATTCCTTCTCTAATCTTAGGGTGTAATAATGTAGAAATTTAGAAGCTGAATTTTTTTATTTTTGGAGAGCCAACTAATGAGATCTTGTAGATATATATAATTATAGATTTAAAGCATTTTTTAAAACTTTTATACACAGGCCAGAAAGTATATGCTAGAGATTATTATATAAACTATTGCATACTTTTTCATGTGTTAGTTGGATAGCCACACTTTTTTTTACTCAAGAGTTGGTATAAAATGGAACAGAGGATCTCATCATCAGAAACCAAACCAAAGATTGAGGGGTTGGTTAAAATTTTAGTTAACAATAAAAGAATCATTTTATTGCTTACCAATTAAGATGATAGAATGAAACATTTGCACTTTATTCTATATAGCCTTATGTGGTGAAATTCACCAAAAAGGAGAGGAACCAATTTTAAGTTCCATCTACTCTTACTTACCTTACCTACGGCTACAAGAAGAGAGAAGAATTGGCAGGTGAGCAAATACAATAGAATATGGAGCAACACTTATGGGCTTCGATGAATTTACACTTTGAGGCTCCAAAGGAGGTATTCCCCCAGATGAATTTAATGTTAATGGGATCCCATTAAGCAGCATAGTTCGGCTGTGTAAATTCCCATCTTTTGTTGTCAAATGGTATTCCTCTCTTGTAGGCAATCGGGTACGCTGGTGATGGTGATGGTGATGAGGCCGGTGTTTGCTTTGTTGCCGTGAACTATTATTGAACGTGGGTTTAACTTGAACTGTTTTGCTATTGTCAAGATTGATCAATAGTATGTTGATACCATTCTACAATATAAAGAGTTTAATTAGATCACCAAAGTTACAATATTTAGTTGTTATCGTTGTTGAAAATTTTACCGATTCTCTTGCACAATGTGCATAAGCATGTATTTTCTTTGTTTCGGAGAAGCTTGTGGAGAGAACTTTTCTTCCCATCAGTCTGTGCCAAAGAAGGGCATTTCCAAGAAAGAAAGCATCCTTAAATAGGAATATTTGTGGCACAAAATACATGGTTCTGTCCACATGCTTCATTGGTGGCACAAAATACATGGTTCTTCAAGGTGAGCCAAGAGTTGTTGTTAGAGTATGATGTTGTGGTTATACCATTCACTTTCAGTATTAAAACATTTGTCTCTTGGATTGTTCAATGCCAAAATGATTATTTTCAGACATGTCTTCTAATGAATTGTTTATCAATCCAGATCTTGATTAACTCACCATAAAGGTGGGCTAAGCACTTAAAAATCTGATATGTGTGCTTCTTAATTTTTATTCATTATATTTAAATATAGTAAAAAAACTATATACAATTGCAATATGTATATATTGTATTATCAACTAATGATATATGTATTGTACATGACTTTCCTTAAAATGATGATTTATTGTTATTAGATCATGTAATATATTATATGTGACATATATGTCCTCTGAACATGTAATATATTAATATATTTCTAATTCGGTTTCTTCTTTTTTGCAATCTGTATATCTAGAAATGTTTTCATAGTTACTTTTATACATTCTATTGCTATTTGATAATTAATTATTGCTTTTTGAATGTAAATAATGGATTCTGAATATGTATCATATGATATTGAACAAATTTGGAGGAGGAGGAAAGGTAAAAAAGATTTAAATCACGATGAAGCATTAAGCGAGATGTGTCATCTCTACGATGTTGTTCATGTTGATGTTGTGGAAACAACTAATGAGGTGAAAGAGCAGGAGTAAGTACATGTAATGATATAATCTAAATTATTACTTTTACTTGAAACTTCTTGCTGATATTGATCCGATTTTTAATAATTTTTTGCAGAGACTCATAATTGGAGGATCACAGTATTATGTCATCTTTTCTGCCTCTGTTAAGAGAGTTCATTCCAAGTGCTACTTCAGAAATAGGATCTTAAATTGACGATTACATGTCCAAAGGAGGTATATCCCTGTATAATGTTTCATTTCATTTCTTTTTCTGTTTTGTGTTTGGGATCATCAAAATTTGATATTCTTAAATACACTTTTTCTATGTTTAGCAATCTTTCACTAATAATTTGCTTTAGCTTGGTGTAACCATGTGAAACAGCCTGCTGGGCGATAAAAAAACTGGATTGATTAAAAACTTAAAACGTATAGTTTTTCTGTTTTCCTTTTCAAGGAGTGGGCTATAATTACACCTGTGGGAATTTGCATCATTTTATAATATATATGACATATCGTCACCCTTTTCTTGGTCTTAAGACAGCCTATCACTAATTTTATTCATATTTTTGTTTTGGTTATTGTAATCGGAGCATCTAAAGATGAATTTGTATATGACTTACATGTTGTGAAGGATGATATTACCATGACTGCTTAAGATGCTTCAAATTCATTTCCTTTGTGAGCTTTTACTCATTGTTTCGTTTATTGGTTGACCTCTTTTTGCCAAGTTGATGACGACGATGGTTTTTATGATGGCCTTGATGAATCAGAAAATGAAAGTTATGATTCAAATGGTATTTTCCATTTATATAGGATTGTTGAAGATAACCCTCTGAACGAGTATCCTGACGAGGAGACATCTTCAGTAGTCATGAGGAGGAAACTGAGAGCAGAACCTCTGCTGATTTATCAGAAGAAGATAAAAGTTCAGTTACCACTGATGAATTTCCAGGACCTGAAAGGTCAGGAGACAAAGATTTCTTTGAAGGTGAGATTTATGGCGCTGATGATTATGAGTATGATGATGAAGACGATGATGAGTAAATTTATAATTAGCTTTTTGATATTCATATAGCTTAATTTCTCCTTTCCTTGGACATTAGGAAAAGAAGTATGTGAATATTTCCCTACATATTTGTATGTTATTCTTTTGTGTGATCTTAATGTTCTCATATAATTCTTGCTAGAAATCGCACCTTTTTTTAATGAAAAATAAAATAAAATACTTACACCCCGGTATTTATTGCTTTCAGAGTAAGTTTCAATACACTACGATTTGATTTGATGAATGACAATTATTAGCATGAATGAATCTGCAGGCAACTGTAAGAGCTGGATTACCATTGTTAGGAATTTAAACAGTTTCACCTCTCTTTTTCTATCTGAGTCAATAATTAAGTGATATATTCTCCCTCATCAAATCTTTCTCAGGGGAGAAAACAAGAGGTTATTTGTAATAGCAACAGGTAAATTTCAGCGAGCTGGAGTTCAACATTGGATGGAAACTAGATACAAAGCAGATAAGTTTATACAAATTAGATACAATAAAAAATGGATGGAAACTAGATACAAAACAAATGAATATACATTTTTTGTTTTGTCTTTCTTGCTTTGTATCTTTAGATTTTAGACTTTATAATAAGTTCGAAATTCTTAATTCATGCACTAAATATACCTGGAAAAAAACAAAGAAATTACTCAAAAGCCTGAAACAATTGTTACAAAAAAAAACCTTGGAACAAAGCAGAAGATGTAATGCATAAACCGGTAAACTCTCAACACTACCCCATACAATGTATATTTATTTGTTTTTCTGTATAAAATTTGATCATCGCACAACAATTTACCATCTTCTTATTATATTTTAATTTATTAATTGTACGTACACATTTATTATTAAAAAAATAAATAATCTCGCCGCAACGCGCGGGTTTGTATCTAGTATCTTCACTATTTTTGTTTTCTATGGTTCTAAGCTCCAATTATAATCTATCCAAGATTTGAATTTAGAGGATTTTGAATAGTGTGTGAACGATTGGAAAAATGATTTTAAATCCGCATGAACTTTTGATGATTTCAAGATTTTTATGTTTTGGGGGTCAAAGTAAATATAATTATATAGATGGGTGATTGTTGTATTATTATTGCAGCAATTGTTTCCTTGAAGGAGGAGCTAATTCAGGAAAACAGTTCGTTAGTTATTCTAGCGTACGTTGTGAATTTTCTATCCTCGTTCACTTGTTGTTATGGGGGTATTATAGTCCAAATTTTTTTAATACAGTCCGCTAGAAATACTAGTGGACACTAAGGTAACATTTTTAATCCCAACTGTTGATCATTGTAACGGACGCTAAAGATGTTATTTGTTCATTTTTAATCTATAGCAAATACATGTTATGAATCATTGCCCATATATATATATATATATATATATATATATAATAATAATAACGAAGATAGTAAAGAGATAAACTCGGACAGAGTTTAACCAATAATAAATAAAAGTAAATGAATTCATAAAGTAAAAGTTGAAATATAATCATAAAGATTCAAAGTAGAATGTTGAAGAGCTATAATAAAAGTAAAAGAAGAGGATCAAGGAACACCTAACTCGAATGATAGAAATTTAAAGAAATAATGATAAACATAAGCTAAGAAACGTAAAGGAAATCATAATATAACATGATTAAGAAGAAAAGTGAGAAGATCGTAGGACAAAACGATCGTAGGCTAAGGAAGATCATAATGTAAAATAATTGTAAAATATGATCACGATGTGATCGAATTGAGTTATAGAATGACATATGATTTGTTAATGATTGAGCAGTATAGTCTAGTGATATAAAGAGAATGTACTGGAGATAGTACAAGGTAAACTTAGAAAGAGTTGTAGATGATGAAATACGGATTAAAGAAAATTCATACTGAGCAAAGAGAAAATTTAAGATTTTTTGGGATTTCAATTGAGGACTCGTGTGATAACTGAGTTGTACAAACCTTTGTATGGGTAGGGGTTTTGTACTTGGTTTAACTACCACTCAGTTTATCATGTTGATAATTGTTGAAATGTTGGAATCGTGTTATCGATATAGTTTTAACGAGAAGGTGATTCTTTCCTCATATTTATATTTGATAAGTAGAGAATATTAAGATTAGGTGCAAGTTCTTGAAACTCATGCTTATAGTAAGTTTGTGACTCATAATCATATGGTATGTTTTGAGTCCTAAGCGTATAGACAATCCCAATTTGTTCTTGGACTACGTATAGCTAAGACAAGTTCTTAAACTCATATTGATGTGGCAAGTTCCTGTACTCATAACGTATGGTTAGTTTGATGAACTATACAGGGGTATAAGAAGATTGTAGATTAAGAACTAAGAATTTTCAGTATAATGAGCATTGATAGTGCTAGAGATAGATAAAAATTATTAAATAGTAGGTCAATGGAGGAAATTGAAATTGATAAAGGAGAAATGGATACTCCAAATCTTCTAGCTATGTTAGATTTTGAGATTTATTGACATCGTGCTGATATTTATATTTTTGAAAAATATTGAATCAGATTATTGAACCAATAAGTTTTAAAAACTCCTATTATTCATATGTCTATGCTAATTCATTCGGCTAGACAAAAATAATTTGAAATTATCAAAATGTATTTTATATAATCATATACATCATTTGAATATGGTTTAAAAATGATAAATGATGGAGTCATCAATGCAATCTAACCTAGTGTGGATGTGATCATAAGATGGTTAACCTATTGTGGTATGAGGTAGTATGACAAAGTCATAAAATGATTTTCAATATTTTGAATTATTTTAAAGATAATATGGCAGTTGAGTTGGCTAAAATATTTTGATTGATGTCCGGATTGTTGATTCAAGTCTAAGCTATCTGATTTGACTAGACGAATGATGGAATATTTTTATGAACACTACAAGAAAAAGTGATAAGATCGATGGAATTATCCTCGACGGACTAGATTTCGTTGATATTAATGTATTGCCGACAAAATTATCCGTCGACGATAAGTCCCTCGAAAATACCCTAATTCCGAAGGAATTCAGTTGAAAGTAGAAAACCCTCTTTGGCGCCAAGTTTCCCGCCAGCGCGAAACCTAACTTCTATGGAACTTTAGTTTTTTTCGAGGGAAGTTCCTTTGATGTTAATTTAATTCTGAGAGACTTATTTCCGAAGGATATTTCGTTGGAATTAACTTATAAAACCTAGTCAGACTTCGTCTTCTTCCCAGTCGCCTTATTATTCATTTCTCTCACTACAAGAAAAATGGTTAAGATCGACGGAATTATCCATAACAGATTATAATCTGTCGTAATTAAATTTTTTTTGATGGATTAATCCGTCGTGGATAATTTTGTTAGAAATTTACTAAGTCTGACGGAATTCCGTCAGAAGCAGAAGCCCCTCTTTGGCGCCAAGTTTCCCGCCAACGCGAATCCTAATTTCGACGAAAAATAGTTATTTCTGAGGGAATTTGCATCGACAATTACATATTTTCAAGGGAATTAATTCTGACGGACATTCCATCGGAAACACCTTATAAAACCTACTCGCTTCATCTCATTCAGCCGTCGCTCATTTTACACTCTCATATCTCTCTACATCTCTCGTCTTTCACTCTCATCTATCCCACTATGTCAACCCTCATCACCCCCACCTGCCACTTGCCACATGCCACCCACCACCCACCATCACCACCTCCTCCAGCCGCTGGCTTCAAAGGTTAATCAGTTTCTCTCTCTTCCTCTCGTCCTCTTACCAACCTCACCTCCCTTTCACTCCAACCACCACCACCAGCCGAGCGTCAAGAGCACTCCACCACCACTACCGTTAGGACTGAGTAAAAAATGGGTATAACCGAATTACCGAACCGAACCGAAATAATTTAATCGAAATTTTCTAATAATTCGATTTTTTTTAATATTTCGGTTATACCCGAAATTTATTACGGTTTTCGGTTAGGTTGTACGGGTATTACTTTTGGGTTATTCGGGTAAACCGAATAACCGAATAAGCCTTGATAAGTAAATAACTGATAAGCCTTGCTACTTGAAATAATAACTTCACATCTCAAATTTTCATTTCTCGCTTTTCTCAGTCGTCACTATCTCTTCGACCCATCAACAAAACCCTAATTTCTCTCTCTATCAATTGATAGAGAAAGAGAGAGCTACTCTTCTCCTCCCTCTTCTAGGTATACACAGGGGAGACTATGCAGATTAAGTCTTAAGTATCTCAGATCTATTTCGGATTTTCAGATCTATTTCTATTCTCACGATTCATGAACTTTGCCCCCTTCCTTCTCTTCCTCCTGCCTTCTCTCTCCACTAATATGTGCTTGTTGTCCTCTTCCACTAATCTGTGCTTGACTGCTTGTTGTAATCTCTCCACTAATCTATTTCAGACCAGCCAATGATGAAGATTGAATGCAGAAGGCGTATGAGTTGGGGTATTCCTAGCTTGACGTCAGCGGGTGTCACCGCCGTGGCCTAGCTTGGCGTCGAGTATGTAGGAGCGACTGGGGTGACTGGCAGCGTACTTGATGTCATCGGCGGTGGCGGAGTCGTCCAAGATCTCAGCCATTTCCCCCCTCTTTTTCTACCACCATGACTGAATGCAAATGTAAAGCTATTCATATATATAAAATTTCTCAGATCTGTTTGTTACCTTGTGGAGTTGTGGTCTTGTTTCAGATCTGATATATTGTTTTATCTTTGCTGCTCTGATTTTATGCAAAGTTGCAAACCATCATATTCGGTTATTAACCGATTAACCGTATAACTTATTCGGGTATTTGGGTATTCGGTTATTCGGTTATTGTATATTTCGGTTAGTAATTCGGATACTTAAAACAGTTGAATTCCGGTTTTCGGTTATACCCGAAATGCTTATTCGGTTCGATTATTAACCGAATGATCACCCCTAACTACCGTGTCGTGCCGCTAGTTGTTCTTCCTCGATTATCCTCCTTTAATTTAGATAAGCACAATAATTCCAGTTTAGTTTTATTAATTTTTGTTTTAAGGGTTAATTTGTTGCAAAGTGTTGAATAAATAAAAATGATTTTGGGATTACTGAAATTTAGAGCTTGTTACTGAAATTGGCATCATACTGAATTTGTTGCAAAGAGATTTAAGAGATTAATGAAACTTCTGGGTTAAATTCTTTTTAGGGTTTTTATGGGTTTTAATATGAGATTAGCTCAATTTGGATAATTTGTTCTTATTGAATAACAGTTACTGAGATTTAGATAATTTTTGAATATAACATTACTACTGAATATATTGTTACTGAAATTTAGATAAGTTGTTGATATTGCTGAAATTGGGACAAATTTTGGGCTTCTTATTGTTGTTACTGATATTGGATTCTCCTAAATTATGCCATGAATTATAGTTGTGCACATTCTGATTTATTGTTGGGATTAAATTTTGCTAAAATTGGGATTCACATCATTTGATTCGGGACTTCATATTATTTGGAAATTTGAAACTTCAGAACATTGATATTATTGCTTCAATTTGTATATATGTTAGTTTATAGTGGTTAGATTGGGATAAAAAATATGTGATATTTGATATTTCCGACGAAATTTCTGTCAGAATTCTTCTATTGCAAAATTTGTGGGCCCTACTAATTATTTATATATGTTACTTAATTTTTCAATACTAAAATAAACTAAATAGCATTTACTTAGTTTTCGACTAATAAAATAAAACAAAATGAACCAAGTAGAATTTACTTAATTTTTTTATTATTAAATAAAATAAAATAATATAATAAATAAACAAAATTTAAATAATATAATATAAAATAATAAAATTAAATAACATAAGATAATTAAGATAAAATGAAATGAAATAAAATAAATTAAATTTAATAAATTAAATTTGATTTAATAAAATTAAAAAATTATAATATAATATAATAAAAAATAAAATAAAATAAAAAATTCAAAATAAAATCTGATAAAATAAAATAAATTAATTAAAATAAAATAAAAGAATTAAAATAAATTATAATAAAATAAATAATATAATATAATATAATGTGATACAAATTAAATTAAAGAAAATAAAATTAAACTAAATGGAATAACTTAAATCATATCTAATTAATAAATAAATGAAAAAAAATTAATTATTTTGAATTAATGAATATAATATAATATAATACAATTAAAATAAAATAAAATTTAAATTAATAATAAATTAGAATAAATAAATAAATTTAAATTTAATCTAATAAATTTAAAAAAGAGATATTATAATATAATAAAAAATAAACTAAAATAATAAGTAGTATAATATATTAGAATAAAATAAATTTAATAAAATAAAATAAAATATTTCAATAAATAAAATTAAAATTTTACAAATTATATAATATAATATAATTGAAAATAGAGACAAATAAGATATATAAAATAAAATAAAATCACATAAAATAAAATATATAGCTAACATAAAATAATTGAAATAAATTAAGTAGCAATTGATTAATTTGCCATAATTAAAATAAACTGAATAAAGTACTATATGTATATATACATATATGTACTACACTTTGGAACTTAGAAATCCGTTTAACAAGTAGGAGTGAATGTCGAATAGCAGTCCCCATATTCAAATAACAGTTCTCATAAACTGAGTAACATTTGCTTAGTTTGCCACAATCACTATAAGAAAAATCTTAATCCCGACACAATTTTCAGTCGGAATTAAGACTATTCTGTCAGAATCAGCTTATTTCAAAGGGACTATTCCGTCGAAAATTCAGTCGTATATACACGCGTCGAAGATATGGTCCGTCGAAAATTCCGTCGCAATGTCCATATCTCCGACTGAATTATAACCGACAGAGTATAGTCGGAAATAAGATATTTTTGAGGGAAATAGTACGATCGACGAAATTAATTCGTCGAATATGGGGTTGACTTATCTCTGACGAATTTTCTCTCAAAAATAAGATATTTCCGACGAAAAATTGAATTTTGTAAAAACCATTTAATTTCTAATTTCGACAGATTCTCTCGAGAATAAATTAATTCCGATGGAAAATTAGCATTTTTATAAAGTATTTAATTACTAATTCCGACGGAATATTCCCTCGAAATTAAGTTATTTCCGACGAAAAATATGATTTTTGAAAATTGTTTGAAAATATAAATTCGACGGAATATCCGTAGGAAATACCTTATTCCGTCGACAATAACCCTTTTTTTAATACTAATTCTAAAAGTGCAAATTTCAGGTGTTTAAATCCATTTCTGTATCTGTAACTTGTTTTATTCCAATACAGACAAGCATTTATATATATATATATATATATATATATATATATATATATATATATATATATATATATATATATATATATATATATAGTCTGTAACTTGTATCATCTCATCATCAACAACTAAGCTAACAATTACAAATGATCTAATAACTCATCAACAATTACAAAACTTGTATAAACGCAACTAGACTACAATATGTACAAATACTACTTAGTTGAATGAATAAAATGAATACAAATGAACTATAAACTAGTAGTCGAATCATCATCGGGCGGAGGTGGACGACGTTGCTGCTCTGGTGTATGAAAATCAACGACGTCGTCCCCCTGGTCGCCATCGTCACCCTGTTGATAGAATTAAAAATAAAAATCATTAGTCCATATATATGTGAGAATTAAAAAGATAATATTAATTGAAAATAAGATAAACATGTAGAATATATACCCGAGTAGGCGGGGGCTGACTATAAGCCTGCTCTAAGAGGGTAACTACCATTCGGAGCATCTCGTCGCTCAACGCGTCGAACTGCTCCTACGATAAGCCCTCTGCAGAGGCCCCTGCTAGAACCTCATGATCGAGTTGGTGAAGACGAGACCTGCTAGGAAACTGTTGACGAAGATAAATCGGATCGGCATAGAACCTATCCAACACCGCTGCTATCAGTTTCTGGAATAACTCGTCGTCCAAGGCAGCGCCCGTATAAGATGGTCCAACAGGTGATCTAGGACGCTGGCGCTGGCTATAGCCCGTAAATATATATATATATATATATATATATATATATTAATAATAATAATTTATATTCTGTGATAGGTTATGATAAATCCGTGAAAGGTTTGTTTAGCGACCAGGTCTAGTATAATACAGTAAAAATATAACAATATGTGTTACGTTAATTGTATCATGCAATAAATTAAATAGGAACAATTAAAAGTTTTACTACAACTATAGATTAACACTTACTGTCCAGACTGAACATCCACTAGGACTATAAGTGGAGCAGCTGGCGGCCGACCAAAGATACCGAGGTTAGTCCCACGGTGTCATCGACAAGGCGCATTTGTAATTAATAAAAAAATCGAGTTAATAAACATAAACTAATGCAAGTTGAGCTATAAAACTATATCATGGCTAGAGTCTTCCAATCCGGATCACCCAAGATCACCCAAGATCGCGGCGACCTCCACTGTTATGTCTTGCTATGAATATGCTACTAGAGTAACCAAATTAGAGCATATGAATTTAAATGTAAATTATTTAAATATATGAATATATATATATATATATATATATATATATATATATATATATATATATATATATATATATTACTACTGCAGTTTTTACTAATTTAAAATAAGTTTAGATTACGTACGTACGTCATCAAACCTGTCAGATTCAATATCGGTATCATTCTTAGATTTTGTATCTTCCTCATCCTCAATTTTGAGATCAGTTTCGTCGTCGTTCTCATCCTCGACGACTACATAGTCATTCACGACGACGTCTTCCTCGTCATCCTCATCGTCTGGTACGTCAACCACATGATTTGTCATCACATCTTTAGCATTTAGAACTACCTACATGGGATTGTTAACATCTTCTTGCACATTGACGGTGGAAGATTATAAGCTACCATAATGACTAGCCACATAGAGCAAGCCTGGGTAAAAATATTAAAAGGGCAAAAGTTATCCGTAGCCATACCGACTGTGAAAAATTTTCTTTAAATCTCTTCCATTCATCTCCATCTACTGGTGAGTCAGCTGACCAGGCACGACGTTAATGGAATGATATATGTACTATAAAATGTATTGTCATAATTATTTATTGAGGCCAGATAATGTCAAACTAAACGATCTATTGAGCGTATTGAAGATTTAACAGAGAGTATTATTGAGTTTATTGAAGATTGTGGCAAACTAAGCAAATGCTACTTAGTTTATTTTACCAATGGAAAACTAAGTAAATGCTACTTAGTTTATTAGAACTGTTATTTGAATATACATGGGGAATACTATTCGACATTCACTCCTACTTGGCAAACGAGTTTCTAAGTTCTAAAGTACAGTTCAGCATATATATATATATATATATATATATATATATATATATATATATATATATATATATATATATATATATTCAGTTTGTTTTAATTGTGTCAAACTAAGAAAATGCTACTTAGTTTATTTTATCAACGAAATATTAAGTAAATGTTACTTAGTTTAATAAATGCTACTAATTGAAGTAAATTTATTTTATATATTTTTTAATATTAGAATATTTAATTTAATTGATTTAATTGATTTATGTTAATTAATTAATTTCATTTTATTTTATTTTATTTTTATTTTCTCTTATATTATATTATATTAATTACTTATGTTTTTTAGTTAAATTTATTTTATTTATATGCTATTATATTAATTTAATTTATTTAATTTTAATTTATTTTGTATTATTCTGTATTATATTATATTATTTAATTTACTTTAATTTAATATAGTTAAATTAAATTAAATTATATAAAAATTTATTTATTTATTTATTTTACTTTTATTTACAATTATATTAATTACTTAAGTTTTTTAAATAAATTTATTTTATTTATATTCTATTCTATTCTATTTAATTTAATTTATTGTGTATTATATTATATTATATTATTTACTTTAATTTAGATAAATTAATTTATATTAAATTTATTTTATTTTTTTATTTTATTTTATAATATATTATATTATTTAAATTAATTAAATTTGATTTAATTTAAATTTAATTATATTAAATGAATTTTTTTTAATTTTTATTAAATTTATTTACTTTAATTTAATTAAATTAAATTTATTAAATTTATTTTATGAAATTTATTTTATTCTAATTTATTATTAATTTGATTATATTTATTTATATATATGATTTAACTTATTTCATTTTGTTTTATTTTATTTTTTTTATTTTTTTTTGTATTACACTATAATATATAATTTATTTTCATTAAATAATTTTATATCGATTAATTTATTTTAGTACTAACAAACTAAGTAAATGGTACTTAATTTATTTTAATATTGGGAAACATAATTGATATATAAACATGAAGGAGGGTCTCGAAATTTTGGAATTGAATAATTATGATAGAAATTCTGTCCAGAATTCCGTCAGAAATAGCAAATATACCTACCATCATCAAAATGAACATGCTGAGCCAAAAAAACAAGAAAATAAATAAAAATATATTTAATTATTTTTGTAATTAATATCAAATGAATTTTTATTTAATTGTTTACAAATATAATAATATAAATTAGAAAATTTAGCCAAAATATAAGAAAATAAATGAAAAATATATTTAATTATTTTTGTAATTAATATCAAATTACTTTTTATTGAATTATTTACAAATATAATAATATAAGTTAGAAAAGTTTGCCAAAAAATAAGAAAATAAATGAAAAATAAATTTAGTTATTTTTGTAATTAATATCAAATTAATTTTTGTTTAATTATTTACAAATATAATAATATAAATTATAAAATTTTACCAAAAAATAAGAAAATAAATGAAAAATATATTTAACTTTTTTATAACTAATATCAAATTAATTTTCGTTTAATTATTTATAAATATAATAATATAAATTAGAAAAGTTTGTCAAAAAAACAAGAAAATAAAAGAAATATATATTTAGGGGGTGTTTGATAAAAATTGAATGATTCTGATTCTGAATCTGAATTTGAATGAACTAAATCTGAATCTGAATGGAAAAAATTGTTTGATAATTAACATGTCTGAAACATCTGAATGACATAATTTTATTATCTTACCCCTTTGAAAAAATTCAAAGTTGTTGTAAATTTATTTAATATTACTTAATATAATAGTTAATATTTTTTTAATTTTTTTTACTTTATTCAGCAAAAATTTTTTTGACTTAACCATTCAACTCAATCATCTGACCGATTCATCCATTTGGACGATTTTTTTTTCAAAACAAACGCACTTAATGGCTGACCGATTCAATCATTCATTTATTCAGATGTATTCAATCCTAAACAAACAGCGGCTGACCGATTCAGTCATTCATTTATTCAGATGTATTCAATCCTAAACAAACAGCCTCCTACTTATTTTTGTAATTAATATCAAATTATTTACAAACATAACAATATAAATTAGAAAAGTTTGTCAAAAAAATAAGAAAATAAATGAAATATATATTTAGTTATTTTTGTAATTAATATCAAATTATTTTTTGTTTAATTATTTACAAATATAATAATATAAATTAGAAAAGTTTGTCAAAAAATAAGAAAATAAATGAAAAATATATTTAGTTATTTTTGTAATTAATATCAAATTATTCTTTTTAATTATTTACAAATATAATAATATAAATTAGAAAAGTTTGTAAAAAATAAGAAAATAAATGAAAAATATATTTAGTTATTTTTGTAATTAATATCAAATTATTTTTTGTTAAATTATTTACAAATATAATAATATAAATTAGAAAAGTTCGCCAAAAAATAAGAAAATAAATGAAAAATATATTTAGTTATTTTTGTAATTAATATTAAAACAAAGTTCGTCGGCGAACTGCATCTCACCGGAGCACCAGAAGCCTCCCCATCCGACCTTCGGTTGAGACAAACAATCCGGCGGTGAAACAAAGTAATAACCCCAATAAACCCCCTAATTATGCCTATGTTAACCGGCAAGACATCGGATCCCATAGTTATCAGGTTTTTCGCAACTAATTTTGCCAAAGAATAACGATAGATGCATAGGAATCAGTAGGTAAGCCGAAAACTCCATTAATTCCGACCACATACAAATCAGATCTAATATGAGGAAGAATGGGCATATCAAAACCCAACATAACATATCGATTTCCCAACAAACGGACGAAATAAAACAAAATTGCATCCATTCAAACACCCATGAACATAGGAATAATAGATCAAAGCATCCAAATTTGTACAATAAAATAGATATGCAGTAAAAACCATAAAGACAGATCGGAATACACAAATAAACAAGTCATCCGAGTTATAGATGAAAATATATTTAGATATAGATTGGCGATTCAATTATATTGGAAGAGATATATAATTTATCCGAAGACTGTGACGCCCCCAAAATAAGTATACAACACCTATTCTGAGTCGCCAAAATACATGGTACAGAAACAACTACATCTTTACTGTTACAACATAAGAACTGTGAGTTTAAATACAAATATTGTCATCTAGACAATATCCACACTCAAATAAGTCCTCATTACAATTATTGATACATTATTTCACAAAAATGGTGAGGACTACTAAAATAACTTCTAGAACCATCATTCCATACCACAACTAGTACTCGCTACATTCTCGCCTCCTGAGAAAAATAGAACAAAAAGAAAAAGGGTGAGCTCAACTAGCCCAGTAAAGAACATTATGACTAAGATAATACAGAACAAATTATCGTTAGTCTTCAACAGAGAAAAATCTAATAGAATACAATAGACAACAAGTTTTAAATCAATAACTGCAGCGGAAACAGCAAACCATTAGAAGAGCCAAGTAGAGAATGAGTTCTACTATCTTCTAAGATTTAAAAGTCCATCATCAATTTTTTATCCCTGTAACAACAATCAATAACCATCTTTAATCAAATATTCATCTTTGCACTACAGGCCAAAGATATTCATTTGTATCACCAGTCGGTCATGTTCATCTCAACACCTGTTCATCTTTGCACCATGGGCCAAAGATATTCATCAGTTAATCATTCATCTTTGCACTACAGGCCAAAGATATTCAGTAATATCATCATTTAGGACTGAGGGTGATGAAAAATATCTTAAAGAAAACGAATCCAGTGAAATAAAATAACAAATATTAAGGATTCGTATTTCGATTTATCCATGTCCAAAAATACCTTATAATTATTCATAGTGAAGTAAAATTCAAGAATGATCAAAACATGGATACAATCAAAGCTAGTACCCAGAATAGATATTTTGGAAGAAAAGAAGAAAATTTTATTTTTCGGTGAATAGTAACTCGTGAATAGTAACTCATGAATAGTAACCCCGACGTGAAAAGTTCCAAATTTGATAAAAATTTTCAACCAATATTTCGGCAAAATGATATTGAAGAAATAATATCATTTTTGAATAAAATAGCATCCCTTACCTCGTAAAGACAGTACTTCTGGTCGGAATACCAGTATAAGGTTGAAAGAAACTTGCTCTGATGAATAGAAACTCTCAAAGTATCTAAATACTCACAAAATACACTCAATAATCTAGAGAGAGAAAGAGAGAAAACTTGTTTCTAGTGTGATTTTCAATTCTAACTTAGCCCTCTATTTATAGAAAAATGTTAGCACGCCGAAGCAGACTTAACCTGCAACCTGATGGCTTTACCTGCTACTATTCAAGCCTACCACATTTGAATAAAAATCTCAGCACATTTCTTCACCAACCAAGAGTGGGGCCCACCAATTTTAGAATTTTCCATCAAAATGATAAACTCCGAAAATTCAACAATTCCTGAACCAGTCATCTCGTAAAATTCATAATAAATCATACGTTTATTTTTAATGGTTCAAAATTTGTGGACATATACTCAACTTATATATGTATAACATATCCAAAAATTACCACGATCCAACAGTCGGATTAAAAATTATAACCCCCGCAAAATATCTCAAAAACCCTGATTTTTAATACCTCCATTCCGACAAAAATACTGATAAAAATCTCAACATTAACTCCTTCATTTTTAACCACAAAAATATATCCCTCATTTATATCCACATAAAATAAATATTTCCTTATCATATGAATCAATAATTAATTATTTACAAATAATATTACAGAATCACATTTATGACAATCAGGTCGTTCCCAGGAAAGAGGGGGCTTTTCAATAAGGATTTTTTCTTACTGGCGCGCAATTAGATGACCAAACCTCTCCTTAGATAGAACTTTCTAGACATTGCCAATAATGTTATCTAATAATATTATTCAAATAATATGAATTATTGATCTGATAATGGAAAATACTGTGTAGTGACAATTATTGAAACAACAATAATATAAAATATCAACGCAACAATTATTGAATCAATAAAATAAAATACTGAACAGTAATTACTGTAACCATTATTGAGTAGTGCCTTCTTACGTAAGAATCAATAATTGGTGCAATACAGTGTGCTACTGTGTAACAACGCGTATTACTGTGTTTTAACCACCGGGTATTCCAACAGTATTAACGGTAACAACTACGCCGTTATTTATAAACAATTTATACTTGTCGTTTTTTCATCCAATCGCTTTCCGTTATGGGGCACACAAAAGACTGCGCCGTCGTAAGAATATTTCCCGACAGGAAGAATATTTCACGACCAAACGAATATTCCCCGACAACAATGAATATTTTATAACCACCTGCTTATTTAAAATATTTGCGCATTTTACCCATAACTAACCTCATTAATCAATTTAACCCTTATTATTTCAAAATAATAAATAGAGGGAATTTAAATTTTATTTATTAATAATTTGGGGTCTTACAACCTCCCCTCCTTATGAAATTTCGTCCTCGAAATTGACGTACGTACCTGGTGTTTCGAAAAGATGAGGATACCTCGCTTTCATTTTCGTTTCCAACTCCCAGGTCATTTCCTCAATAGCATGGTTTCTCCACAAAACTTTAACTTGTGATATGACCTTCGTGCGTAGGACATGCTCCTTTCTATCCAAGATCTTGACAGGTACCTCTTCGTACATTAAGTCTTCAGCTATCTCGTCCGGTTCTAACTCAATAACGTAGTCTGGGTCTTTCACATATTTACGTAACACAGATATATGAAAAATATTATGAACACGAGACATACTTGGAGGTAACGTGAGTCTATATACCACATTTCCTACTCGGTCAAGAATCTGAAATGGACCAATAAATCATGGATTAAGCTTTCCTCTCTTCACGACAAACGCTCTTCCAGGAACCGTTGACTTTATCTTTTTTGGGACAGCTTTTTGAGTCACCATCCCCGCTGGACTTGGTTTTGCTACAGTACAATCTCGAGCGATATGTCCTTCCTTTCCACAATTATAACATACCTTAAACTGTTGTGGGCAGTTTGGGCTGATATGTCCTTCTTTTCCGCACTTATAGCATATAACCGGTGGTCGTTCTCCTCCCTTGGAACCAGTTGCTGCTGGTGCTGACGTCTTCGTATTGTCATTGTTGAATCTCCTCTTTTTAAAATCTCCTCCCGACTCGCTTCTTCTATTTTCATAGCCACGATTACCACCAGAGTGGTTGTCGTTCTTGTCTATATTTTTCTTTCTCCGCTGGTTATCATTGTTCTGATGACTGCTGTCACCGATATGATCCTGGTTGTGGTCCTTCAGTTGACCGTACTCGTTATCTCGCTCTAATAATTGAGCCCTGTTGACGACATCTGAATAGAGAGAAAATTTATGAGAAATGAGATATTGACGTATGCCGGGTTTCAAAACTCTCAGAAACATCCTCGTCATACGTTCTTTATTCTCCACCAAATGAGGTGCAAACCTGGACAACTCTGTAAACTTCGCCTCGTACTGAGACACCGTCATGTTATTCTGCTCATGTCTAATAAACTCTACCTCCTTCATATGACGAATACTTTCAGGAAAGTACTTGTCCTTGAACAGTTTCTGAAATGTCTCCCAAGACATGCTGAGTGCGGCTGGATGGGTACGCTTCACAGACTCCTACCAGTAGTCTGCCTCGCCACGGAACATAAAGGTGGCGAATGAAACCTTCTGTTCCTCCGTGCATCCCAAGACATCGAATATCTTGGTAATTTGCTTGACCCACGTTTCCGCCATGATTGGATCCGACTTTCTCTTAAATTCCGGTGGTCCCAATTCTTTGAACTGTTTGGCTGTGACAAACCATGAATTGCTAATATTTCCTCCTGTATTTTGAACACGAGTCTCCCTCGTCTGGTTTTGCATAAATTGTAAAAAACTTCTAAACATTCCATCATTCATCATCTGCTCATTGGTGTTGTTCACATGAGGAACATTGTTAGCCTGTTGCACGTTCTCCTCGTTGGTAAGCACCGGTGTCTCCACGGTCTCATTTACTCCACTGTTAACATTCTCAGTCGACATTCTCAAATACTGCCATAAAACAAGGGTTAATTAAATAAATTAACAAATCACATAATATCCCTATATTATAACTGACCAATAAATAATCTTAGGTAGGACACACTAGCGAAGAATTTATTCGTCTCTCCCCTCCTAGTTCTATTCTCCGATGTCCGCCAGAGATCATATCCCTAAGCTCTGATACCAACTGTGACGCCCCCAAAATAGGTATACAACACCCATTCTGAGTCGCCAAAATACATGGTACAGAAACAACTACATCTTTACTGTTACAACATAAGAACTGTGAGTTTAAATACAAATATTGTCATCTAGACAATATCCACACTCAAATAAGTCCTCATTACAATTATTGATACATTATTTCACAAAAATGGTGAGGACTACTAAAATAACTTCTAGAACCATCATTCCATACCCTGACCAGTACTCGCTACATTCTCGCCTCCTGAGAAAAATAGAACAAAAAGGAAAAGGGCGAGCTCAACTAGCCCAGTAAAGAATATTATGACTAAGATAATACAGAACAAATTATCGTTAGTCTTCAACAGGGAAAAATCTAATAGAATACAATAGACAACAAGTTTTAAATCAATAACTGCAGCGAAAATAGCAAACCATTAGAAGAGTCAAGTAGAAAATGAGTTCTACTATTTTCTAAGATTTAAAAGTCCAAAATCAATATTTTATCCCTATAACAACAATCAATAACCATCTTTAATCAAATATTCATCTTTGCACTACAGGCCAAAGATATTCATTTGTATCACCAGTCGGTCATGTTCATCTCAACACCTGTTCATCTTTGCACTACGGGCCAAAGATATTCATCAGTTAATCATTCATCTTTGCACTACAGGCCAAAGATATTCAATAATATCATCATTTAGGACTAAGGATGATGAAAAATATTTTAAAGAAAACGAATCCAGTGAAACAAAATAACAAATATTAAGGATTCGTATATTCGATTTATCTATGTCTAAAAATACCTTATAATTATTCATAGTGAAGTAAAATTCAAGAATGACCAAAACATGGATACAATCAAAGCTAGTACCCAGAATAGATATTTTGGACGAAAAGAAGAAAATTTTATTTTTCGGTGAATAGTAACTCGTGAATAGTAACTCATGAATAGTAACCCCGACGTGAAAAGTTCCAAATTTGATAAAAAAAATTTAACTAATATTTCGGCATAATGATATTGAAGAAATAATATCATTTTTGAATAAAATAACATCTCTTACCTCGTAAAGACAGTACTTCTGGTCGAAATACCGGTATAAGGCTGAAAGAAACTTGCTCTGATGAATAGAAACTCTCAAAGTATCTAAATACTCACAAAATACACTCAATAATCTAGAGAGAGAAAGAGAGAAAACTTATTTCTGGTGTGATTTTCAATTCTAACTTAGCCCTCTATTTATAGGAAAATGTTAGCACGCCGAAGCAGACTTAACCTGCAACCTGATGGCTTTACCTGCTACTATTCAAGCCTACCACATTTGAATAAAAATCTCAGCATATTTCTTCACCAACTAAGAGTGGGGCCCACCAATTCTAGAATTTTCTACCAAAATGATAAACTCCGAAAATTCAACAATTTCTGAACCAGTCATCTCGTAAAATTCATAATAAATCATACGTTCATTTTTAACGGTTCAAAATTTGTGGACATATACTCAACTTATATATGTATAACATATCCAAAAATTACCACGATCCAACGGTCAGATTAAAAATTATAACCCCCACAAAATATCTCAAAAACCCTGATTTTTAATACCTCCATTCCGACAAAAATACTGATAAAAATCTCAACATTAACTCCTTCATTTTTAACCACAAAAATATATCCCTAATTTATATCCACATAAAATAAATATTTCCTTATCATATGAATCAATAATTAATTATTCACAAATAATATTACAGAATCACATTTATGACAACCAGGCCGTTCCCACGAAAGAGGGGGCTTTTCAATAAGGATTTTTCCTTACTGGCGCGCAATTAGATGACCAAACCTCTCCTTAGACAGAACTTTCTAGACATTGCCAATAATGTTATCTAATAATATTATTCAAATAATATGAATTATTGATCTGATAATGGAAAATACTGTGTAGTGACAATTATTGAAACAACAATAATATAAAATATCAACGCAGCAATTATTGAATCAATAAAATAAAATACTGAACAGTAATTACTGTAACCATTATTGAGTAGTGCCTTCTTACGTAAGAATCAATAATTGGTGCAATACAGTGTGCTACTGTGCAACAACGCGTATTACTGTGTTTTAACCACCGGGTATTCTAACAGTATTAATGGTAACAACTACACCGTTATTTATAAACAACTTATACTTGTCGTTTTTTTCATCCAATCGTTTTCCGTTATGGGGCCCACAAAAGACTGCGCCGTCGTACGAATATTCCCCGGCAGGAAGAATATTCTACGACCAAACGAATATTCCCCGACAACAATGAATAGTTTATAACCACCTGCTTATTTGAAATATTTGCGCATTTTACCCATAACTAACCTCATTAATCAATTTAACCCTTACTATTTCAAAATAATAAATAGAGGGAATTTAAATTTCATTTATTAATAATTTGGGGTCTTACAAAGACCACCAGAGAGAGTCCTTCTGTAATTGTTTTTGGATTCAGAAGGAGAAGCTTCAGTTAATTATAGCTTCCAACTCGGATTCAAGAAATATGTGGCATTTCCACGTCATTTAACCGTTAAAAAACTTAATCCCGCTAACGGATATTCAACTTTGTGTTAGAAAAGTCGAGTACAGTTGGTTGACTGTAAGAAAAAAAAGTTCAGTTATCCATTTGTAAGTTGACCTAAAGTACAATGACCAAAAAAGCATTTAACCCTTTCAAATCAAGAGCAATTAATAACTAATTTCATATTCTCAATTTCATATTCCAATTTCAGATTCAAATGAAGAACAATTTCATATTCAAATCAAGAATAATTTCAGTTTCAAATCAAGAAAATTTTCATTGTTTCAATTTCGGATTCGAAAATAAGCAACACCAATTCCAGTTTCTCCAATAATTTTCCCAATTTCCGAATTCCCAAATTAAAACACTATACGTACATTCCCAATATGTGATTGTACAACATCAATTAATTAATGACAAATTTTTTCTTCATCAAATTTAACCCTAACTATTGAATGACAAATTTTAACTTACCTTATGTATTGATAGAGTGAGATAGAGAGATGAGGTAGGCAGGGGCGGCGGTCCTCGGTGGACTGGCAGCTAAAGGAGGTGCACCGGCGGCGTAAGGAGGCGGTGAGAGATGCGAGTGAGAGAGTGCAGAGATTAGAGTGAGTGAGAGAAGAAGAGCTAGAGAGAGAAATGAATGATATGTGAGGCGGCTGAAGAGAAGACGGTATTGTTAGGTTTTATAAGTTATTTTCGATGGAATTTTCGTCGGACATACATCACTCGAAATTAGATTAAGTACAACAGACATTCCCTCAGAAAATAACCCATATTCCGTCAAATTTAGGGTTCGAGCTGGCAGGAAACTTGGCGCCACATATGGGCTTCTAATTCTGACGGAAGTGTGTCGAAAATGCCTTACTTACGAGGGAAATATGTTCGACTGAATAATCTATCAAAGTTATACTATATTCGACAGAATTTGTTCCGTTCTTATGTTTTTTTTGGTAGTGAATATTCAATAAACTCAATAATACTCTCTCTACAATCTTCAATACACTATGGAGCTCAGAAAAAGGGACCTCCGGCCCAACGTAGTTGGCGAGAATTCTATGCAATCTTGGATTTTTGAAAAGTTTCTAAAAACATATTTTGATAGCTTTTTACATGGAATTGGATTGATATTTATATTGGATTTAAGACTTCTTTAGAATGAGATTTACTTTCCAAATTGGATTATATCTATTTATGGAAACAAGAGTATGATTTGTAATTCCTTATAGGATTTGGATTTCTAGTTCTCATAAGATTTAGGACTTTGTCTAGAACTATAAATAGATGTAATAGTTAGGGTATTATTCATTCTATCATTCTATTATTCTATCGTCTACTATCATCTCTCATCTAAACCATTGGAGTGCAGACTTGGAAGCATGCCAGACTAGTTTTCTTTATTAAGTTCTAAGTGATATTTAACCTTATTTATAATTAATGGTTAATTAAGTATTCATTATTTATTCATTCTCGTATGAAATTCATTATTGATAATCTGATTTAATTTCTGAATTCTATTTGGCTTAACTAATTTGATTTCTGTAGGATTGAATTGGTTAACGAATATCATATATATGCTAGATTAAGAAATAGTATTACGTGTAATTGATTGTTCCTAATCACAACTAGTAATTAGTAATACCTGATTGTGGACAAACTTTTGAGTATTGCTATGATTATTAGAAGTTAGGTTAAACAATCCAAGTTTGTGTGATTGTTGCTTGGAATAGTCTAATTCTCTAGTTCTTAATACTACTATTATATTAAATCTAGAGAGCTTATTTTAGGTTGTATAATGGTTAGAATCTTGTAAATAGCTTGTTTCATTAAGTGATAATATAAGAAGAGTTTCGGGTAGCAGAACTTGCTGTTACCTAGGGCTATTAATTTTATTGAAGAGTAAATAATGTTTTATTTGATTAATCCATTGTTGTAAAAAGTTGATACTGAACTGAAGAACTGAAGTTTTTTCTTATTAGTTTATTCTTGTTAATCTAGTTTAATCAATTCAAAACCCCTTCTTATTGGAAACAATCGGATAAATATAAAATAAACCACTCTCTGTGGAATCGATCCTTGCTTACTACTGTACTAATTGTTTAAATTTTTAAAGTGAAAGTGAGGTTAATTGAGGAGTGTATCGCTCCCAATAAATTTCTTACTTTCTCCCATAAATTGTTTTTAAAAAATTTAATTTATATATATATATATATATATATATATATATATATATATATATATACACACACACACACACTTAATCACAATTCATTCAAATACAATATTTTATAATAAAATTTTATTTTATTTACCAATATATATAGTGCAATATCCTCGGATATCACGATTCAACTCAAACTAATTAATTTAATAGTTAAATCCACTATTAAATCTTACTTTTCAATAAATGTATATGTTTCATACTTATATATAAATTTAAATCTACCACATAAATCACATAAATATGTATAACACATATATTTTTATACATTCAAACTCAGTACATCTCACAATAAGAATTATATATATTAAATTCTTATTTTAATATTTTCAAAAAATCTGGGTCATCGCATTCTTCCTCTTTTATAAGGATTTTGTTCTCGAAATCACAAGCACCGAACATCCTTACTCGATCTACGTCTATCCTCTTCCGAAATCTTAATTGCCCGAATGATTTCAACATATCACGTTAACGTATGTATTACAATACCTATTCCTTCCATTTCCTCAATTAATACTTATAACTCTTTTTGAAAATGTCTAAACATGTATTTTGTATAACATTTCGAAGCATGCACTTCCAACAATTATCCTACTACCAATTACGTTTTAGATGTTTTGTTACGTAGTTGGCCTTTCTCTCTTTGATGAATTGTTTCTCAATAGCCTTCTGAGTCTTGGGTACAAAATCTTTCATGCTTGCTGAAGCATTCACATATAAATAAAAAAAATGATTCATACATTGACTTCTTCAGCAAAATACCTCTTTGTATATGCACATATCCATTTCTCCTTCACATCATACAAACTTATGAGCCATTCATTTTGATACAAATCATATTTCTTTCATCAGGATTTCCCTATACTCTTCAAACTCGCTGATGGACAATACATTATATACAATTATTAAAATCATCTTTGAACAATGAGTGTTCCGCATAAACATGATGCAATTTTTCTGAAAATTTATTGCTAATATGTTAAGAACACGATAAATAATGAGTGGATGGGAGTACCCTACCAATAACATTGCTCACGACTTTATCTTGGTCAGTGATGATGGTTACAAGAGTTTGTAGTCCATGGCTTCGAACCACGTCTCTAAGAGCCAAATGAAAGTGTCATCTGTCTCATCCCTTAACAGTGCAAATCCAAATAAAATAGAGTGATAACGGTGGTTGACCCTGGTAAATTAAAGGAACAAATGGCATATTACACCTATTTGTCATATACGTAGTGTCAAATGTAACCACGTCTCCGAAACGTTGATACATAAACATTGATTAGGCGTCTACCCATAAAATATAAGCTATACGATTGTCTTCTCCTGGTTTGACACCAAAAAAGAATTTACTGGCACTGCTAGAACAAAATTTTTTTCATATAAGTGACTGTATCTTGTGCATCATTTTCATCATTCGAGTCACGCCTTAAATTTCTAACTACATTACAAAAATCCTTGTCACTAAAATCTAAGTTTTGCATCCCAAACCCATTGTGCTCAAAACGTTCATCATCCTACTTGGTCTAATACCCGCCTTATTTAAGGTGTCAATTAATTTTCCTGCTATCGACATAATATTTCTATGTATCTCAATCAAATCTACTTTGGTAGGTGTCACTAAATGATGATTATGATCCAACTCAATAGTCAAAATACATACGTCAATTATCTTCTTTCTTAACGTGGACAACATACATTCTAGCTTTGCATAATGTTCGGCCTATTGAGTCTCGTTGTCTTCTTTTCTTAACTTTAACACATTCATCATCTAATGAACTCTTTACAACAGTTGGTCTACCAGCTTTTTTACAACAATATAACTTGGACGTCAAAACATTACTATGAGCATGTTTACGACTCGTAGCAATCCGAATCTCAAATCCATTTTTTTGTGCATAGGATCTATAAATATTTTCAGCTTCTTCCAATTTAGAAAATAATTGATCAACATAAGGAACCATTACCTCTTTACTACTACTTTCAACATCATTAACATACTCTGACGCATTTGTACAATCTAAACTAGTAAGAGATTCAGAAAAACGAGATAAAAATATCTTTGTAGCAGGCATGAAAGTCATTGATGAAAACTTACCAGAAACTGATTGCACCAAACAACTGATTTCTTCTAATCGTAGTAAAGCAAATTCTCTCAAAAACTAAATTTCTGCAGCTGTTTAGCACATATGGATGCGAATGGAGTACAATGTTAGATGTCCTAAAGCTTCATACTGGTCGTAGGAGGGACTAGCGTCCAGTCAAAACGCTGCCATTTTGACTAGTCGCTAGTCCCTCTTGCGGCCAGTATGAAAAGGCTTTTAAAATTAAGGGCATTTAAGGGATTTAGCTTGCTTGTAGGACAGAGTAGCACCAGAGGCAAGAGGGAATAGCAGTCGGGCCCAAACCTTTTTAAATCTAAGTCTTAGATTTTCTTTTGGATGGTCGAATATGGATTAGCTGGAATAGTGACCATAGCTAATGCAAGTTATGGAGCACTTTTCATATATATATATATATATATATATATATATATATATATATATATATATATATATATATATAATTTTTTTATTTTCAAGATGGGTGAAAGGACATAGAACTTAATTTGACTCTATAAGAACTCAATCCCTTATGTCCTTGCACACCACCTAATTGTTAGAGCATGAGATGAGTACTGCTAGACTAGAGCTCAATCCTATTACTAGCTAGTCTACCAGTTCAACAACACATGCAAATGTAACAAATCTACCAAAACAAATCCATGTTACAAGTACTTTAAAATAAGCTGAAAAATCCCAGCAACTAAATCAAAAGTATAATCTAGTAAACTGAAAATCGTCATAATATCATAGCGATGTGCTCAACAAGGAAAGTAGGAAACTGATAAGTTCACATCCCAAAAGAAAATTAATATCCTCACAGTTTTAACGAATAATTTGCCTCTCGAACTCACCGATCCAATTCATCGCAACCTAAAGCCTTCTTTATCTTCTGAGTAGCCGCTCGGGTAACAGCTTTGATAGTTGCAACTGACTGCTCGACTATCAGATTTGAGGGATCGCGGATTAGTACTTGGTAAACCATTGTCGTAAGTGAACAGTTGGAGCCCATAATATTACTGGTGCTGATGTGGCTGCTTGCAGGGCCGAAATAACCGTCACGAGAGACTAGGAAGCCTGACGGAAGTATTTGTATGTTAGGTGAGTGGTCCAGGCCAGTGCTTATTTCCCTGTTTAGGATTTCTAGGTCAATTGGGGCATAAACCTGTAAGGATCCCAAAGGACCAATGTAGGTTTCTTGAAGCATAGCATAATTGGGCTCACCAGGCATCTGAGGCTGCAACAAAAGAAAAACAAGTATGTTACCATTTCGCAAATGAAATTGATATTTCCACGTGACTTTTTGAAATTTTCACGTGAAAAATGTCGTTATAGATATATAGCGACGGTTTCATATGAAAATATCAAAAAATCATGTAGAAATATTAGTTTCTTTTGACAGATACGGAAATCAACAAAGGAAACTAGAAACATGAACACAATATCTTTACGTTAAAAACCCAAATTTTAAAAAAATCACAGGAAAAATAAAACTGTATCAAAATGTGAGAAGTACAATCTATGAGGAAAAACTCTAACACCCAAAACCTGATTCTTTAAATCGATTCTCTCTTAAGGCGGTAAGAAACTAAGAAAGAAGAAAGCAAAAAAAATACCGAAATCCCATCCACAATAACACATAGCCAAGAAAAAAATATAATGAACCCAAATAATATAATGCGTTGTTTAGGTAAACTAGACAATTTTTCATAAATAAATCTGTGAATAACAATTAGTGTTGTCCACATTATCTACAAATAAAATAGTGAAGTAATAACCTGGAGGATTGATATGCAATTTCCAGGTTGAGTTCCACATGATATATTCATCGTCTCTTGCAAAGATTTTCCACCGGAGAGCACATCCCACTATTAAAAAAAACCAAAAAAAAGTAAAACACTACACTTGCTAATTTCCCTCGACATGAATGAAAAGTTTATATTAATATTAATATCAAATGAAAAAAGTTAATATTAAAATTAAAAATACAAATAAGTATCAATACATTTCCCATTTGAAAACTGATAAATCTACAACAGAAAATGATATTTTCACATGAAAACTGTCGCTATAGATCCTATAGCGACGGTTTTCACCGTCGCTATATATCTATAGCGACACTTTTCATGTGAAAATATTAAAAAATGTTGTCGAAATATCAATTTTCTATTTTTACCTCTGGTCGCCTTTCTTTGTCCATCAAGAAATTAAAGACTGTTTGAAATGGTTGCGGGAGCCAGAACGACTCCGTAGCTGTGGCAATAATACGGTCAGGTTGGCCTTGGATGCTATTGTGAACAGAAATTTGAACACCGCTATCACTCGAGTTAGATACGTCTGGGAATTCAACTTCACTATTCATAGCCAAGGAGTCGCAAAAATTTTTAATCATTCTTTGTGCAAGGCTCATTATGGATCTCCTACCTTCAGAGCTTAACCCTGAGCATAAAAAAAAGGAAAAAAAATTGAGTAAAACCTAGTCTTGAGGGAAATCAATGTTAAATTAAAATGGGTACTTATATATGACCACAAATTCGTGTTGATATTAGATATCAGGAGGATGTAAAAAATGACTTATATATTCATGTTCTATTTTATAGCTTATAGTTTCACGTTAATCTCAATTCATAATCTACATAAAATTATTCCACATATAAATTATTTTTCAATTAAAATCATTAAACATGGAAATAGGAAAGGAAAAAAGAAGTAGAAGAAGCAAGCAAAGAGAAAGTAGGGAAATTTTTTGATACTAGAAATATCACCTCCAAGCGTTTGGTTTGGTTCGAGTTGGATCATTGAGCATGCAAATCTTTCGCAAGTTCTCTGAAGAGCGGCAAGCCATCTTTCAGCTCCATAAGCTGATTCATGATTAACATAATCTTTATAGAGTGGGTGTCTTGTGACATTTTCCTTGAAATTGGTATGTTCCATCCAAGTAACCTATTTATTGTGAAAAAAGAAAATGGATTGGTAGTTAAAAGTACTATTAATATTGTCAAAACAAAAATGATGTTTCCAGAATAAAAATGTATTTAGTGACACTTTTATACTTGATCTAACGACACCAATTATTAGGACAATATTATTTTTATTCTGGTGAAATTTACCCCCTATTTTTTTAGTTTAATTTTGTTATTATGAAAAATACATTAAAATTACTTTTCATTCCCTCCACATCCTCCCACTTTTTATGGGCAAAGTTTTGAGACAAAAGTAACCTCAACTTTATCTGCAAATTCCTCCCCTTCGCCTCTTAAAAAAAACTCATAAATAAGTGATTTGGAAGGAAAGATGCAACATTCCTTTCCCATCCATTTCCTTATATTCCCCCTCAAATTAACACTCAAAAACAATGCATACGCAAGTATTCACCTTGGACCAGCCATTGGACATGTCTTGAATCATGCAACCAGAAGGAAGCCTCCAACACCAGCTTGGAGAGGGATTCTGATTCGCCTTGAAGAAATAGTCATGTGTTACATCCGCGATCACCCAAACACCCTCATCGATTTGTTGACAATAACGGACGAAGAAAAGTTCTCGAGCCGCCACAAGGTGAGACAAAATATGCATTTTGGCATACATCTGCAGCAAGACATCAACTCATTGTTTAATTAATATTTGCAAAATGCTAGTTAACCGGACATAAGTTGTCTAGTTTAGCTAGACAAAACTTTATAGGGTTGTCCGTACAATCCGTAAAACTTTGCAAAATTATCGGTAAAACCTGTAAAGCTTTAATTGTTTACGTAGAGTAAAGATTTAAATACACTTTAAACCTTAAAGTTTTTTGTTGTTTATAACTTAAACCCTAATATTTTAACTTAATTTAAGACATTGAGCCTTCATGTCTTTAAATTTCTAAAAATTAAACATTTTGGTCACTAAATTTAGCATTTTTTATCGGAATATGTCACGTGATTAAAAATGAAAGGGAAATTAAGTCTTTTAATTGTATATATTACTTATATTGGCTCCACTTTTTCCTTCTTGTTTTCTTTTTCCTCACCTATTTTATGTGTTCTCAAAGATATCTAAGGTTTCTATTAATGTGGGCAATTAAGTTTATTAAGGGTATATATCTTTTATATTGGCTTCAATTTTTCTATACTTTTTCTTCATCACACACTAATCACGTGCTTACAATTTTTCCTGCTTCCACATATATTTAAGAGTGAAATTATCCAAAATACTCTTATTCAGATAAATTATTACACATCAGTGGCCAAAAAGTTTTATTTATAAAAATTTAAAAATATTAAAGTTCAACGTCTTAAAGTTGAAACATTAAATTTAAGTTGTAAAATAGGAAAAACTTTGTTTAAAGTGTATTTAAGTTTAAACTAAATAACTACTGTTTAGTTACCTAGTGTTTACTCTTAATATTTTTGTTCTCCCTATAGTAAATTAACCTTCTAGGAAAAGAAAATATGTACCAGTTTTAGACATCCATTCCTTATTTCTGCTGTTCCACTATCGAATTCTTGGATCGTCTCTGCTTTGATAAGGATCGTAGGAAAGAATGCCGCCCATTTACCCTGCAAGGCATCGATTTATAACCTCAAATCTCAATTAAAAAACGAAATGAAATACTAGTACAACTTGGAAAAGTTTATCAAATCTAACCGCGTCCAAAATAACGTCCACCAACTGTTTCCCAGACATCCTCACAAAACCATCATCTTTCGAGGATTCAAACGAATCGTTGAAATTTTCGAGGCCAGGCTTGGGAAAAATCCTTACGTAGCTGTTATGGTCAAGAACAAATCTCCCTGCAGGGTTCTTTACCCACAGAGGCTCATTGAATTTCAAGAGCCTGGTTGCTTCATCTATGGCATTTGCAGCAATTCCCAGCATTATTGATTTGTCGTGGCCTTGAAAATATTGAAGCTGGTTAGGCAATGTGGTCTGGCCAGAATTCCTGGACACAAGATTAGGGACTGGAAGAGGTTGTGGAGCAGAGAGCCGTCTTCGCAAGTGAAAAATCTGCAATACAGTAGGCCAAAAAAAGTCATGGAAATGAAATACTCCCTCCGTCCACTATAAGATGGGCATAAGTTGCAATTTATTTATATGATATTTAGTCGGTAAACAAGTATATAAAGTAAATGGTAAATATGTTATTTAGTAGGTTCACAAAGATTAAAAAAAACACACATCATTTTATCTAATTTTGTGAGACCACAAGGTTAAATTTGGAAGTTTTCCTATTCTCTTTCCTCTACTTTATTTTTCTTAATATATGGTTTAACCTGAGAGGATCAAGTGCATACCCCTTTATTTAACATACCTTGTTTTCCACCTTTAGCGACAAACATGTCGACGATTCGGTCTATCGCGTACATCAGAGAACCGTCGTCTTAGTTTTTAGCGACGCATCGAACCGTCGTCATAATATATAAACCGTTTTTCTGTTCTATAGCGACTGACCAAACCGTCGTCCGGTTCATCGCTAAAAGGTGGTGAGCAGGGTATGTAAAATAAAAGAGTATGCATCAGAAACAGAGCGATGGTTTACTGCTTAAGTACACAAAAATCTTACTCCCACCGTTCCCACAATTATTGCAACATAAATTTTTGTACAAATTTTAAGAAACTTTCAAAATCTCATTTGCTTAGGTTAAGAATACTTCAAAAATACGAACCACAAAACTTTTAGTAAATGGAGGGACACACTATATAATTAAAGGCTTGAAATGTTTCACTACCTTAAATTATAGGTCATATTCAATTTCGGTAATCTATCTTTTAATTTTGTCAATTAGATGATTGAACTATTAATCGATTTTTATCAATTTCATTCAATTGAGGCTGCCACGTTAGAAATTGTTGACGTGACTATTTAGGTGGGGTAGAATTCAGCTAATGTGTGTAAAAAAATACTCCTTCCGTTCCTTAATATAAGTCGTTTTAGAGAAATATTTTTGTTCCTAAATATAAGTCGTTTGAGAATTTCAAGTAAGCATTAATTGCTTAGTTTCTAATATTACCCCCAAGTAATAAATATAACTTTAGTTCTCTCACTATTTTTTGCCCAATAAATAACACTCTCTTCTTCCAATATAAGGGCAATGTAGACAATTGATAGTATATTTAATCATTTCTTTAATACTTGTGCACAACTCTAAAACGACTTATATTAAAGAACAGTGGGAGTAATTTTTTATTTTGAGATTAAAGTACATTTGTGATATACTAAAGGACCAACTCGTCACATCACTTTCTATCAAACATTTACACTAATCAAAAACAAGTGCTTAAAACACAATTGAACCGCAAAAAAAAATCCACCAAACAAATCCTTCCGATCCTCCGATGCAACAAAATCCCCAATAAAAACTCATTATAATAAAAATGCACATGATCAACAATCAAAAGCCCAGGTGACCAAATAACCAATACCCAGATCATAATCCTCTCCCTCATCCCTAAATTTCGAGTCAACCGATAAACTCCATAGATCAAAGTAATGACCGAGGCAATTACAGTGAGTCTTTGAAAAATAATGACTGAAGTTGAGTTCTAATTGAGACCCTTGTGGAGATCTTTATGGGGTCGATTAATTTGGCGAAAAAGATAGAACATGCTCGAAATAAGCGAAGATGGCAGGTAATCGAGAGTCCATGGGTTGGTTTCGCCGGAGTACCAGTGGGAAAGAGAGAGGGAGTGGGTGAAGGCTAGTCAGTGGTAGTGGACCTCGAAATCTGTGCTGCAGTAGGAAAGGATGAGGAGGATCTTGAAGAAGGCGGCGATGACAGTGAAAAAGATGAGTTCTTTGAGATTGTTAGTGGTAGATTTTGTGGTATTGTCCTGGGTTTGGGTTGAATGTTGCTTCTTTGTTCTCTTCTCTTTTATGGCTTCTAGACAGAAGGGAGAGTGAGGTTGAGAAATTTTTGATTCTGAGACCTAGGGATTTTTGATCGAATTTGGGGCTTCCAGTGAGTGAGTCTCTTTGATCGATTCTGATGGTTTTTAGCTTTTGAAGTTTTTTTATTAGTATTAATGTTTGATAGAGAGTGGTGTGACAATTTTGCCCTTTAATATATAACAAATGTTTAATCCCAAAATAAAAAACTATTTTTCACGTCAGCAATTTCTGACGTGGCTGCCTCAATTGAATGAAATTAAAAAAAATCAATAGTTTTATCATCTAATTGACAAAATTAAAAGTGAATCACCCAAATGGAATATGACCAATCGTTTAGGGTAGTGAAACATATTTAAGCCATATTTAAATAATAAAGTTGACAAGACTATGGGTAAATTGGTCATTTAAGTTCATAAAAGTTGCTCAAAAAGGAAATTTTGTAATTTTTTTGGGACATCCTAAAAAAGAATATATTTCAATAAATATAAGACGGGGAGAGGATATTTTTTTAAGCATAACCCTGGAATAAGAACAGGGAATCACTGATAAATGAATTGAACTACAAAAATATTAGTGTCGATGTGATATATCTTTCATTACTAAATTGAAACTCAAAACTCGAAAACATATATATAGATTTCTAAGAAATATACAAACTTTGTTCTCAAAAGTACTTGGGAGTGTATCAAGGATGCTCTTATATGCACATCCTATATTGATAGTTACTCACCTAAATATACCAAGGTGACTAATATACCCTTAATAAATGAAAAAGCAATTCATATATTTATTATTCGCCTTATTTACCCTTGAATAAAGATTTTTATTAGGATCAAGTCATAAAAACCTCACTTTTAAACCTATCTACAATTTAATATTTCTAATTAGTATATTGAACGATTTGATGTTTCCATCAGGCTTGATCTTAATAAAAATCTTAACTTTTTGGGCAAATTAGGGAAATAGTGATTGTGAAAATTGATTTCCCATTATGAAGGGTATCTTAGTCGCATTTTTATAATTGGGTATACATATATATATAGTCCGCTTCTTGTGCGAGTGGTCCACATACGGATCACCTTTAGCGGCGGACAAAATTATCGCTAAACCCGTCGCCATAAGATCTGAACGGGGCTATAGCGACAGTTCTGAGCTATAGCGACAGTTCTGAGCTATCGCAACGGTTCAGATCCTATGGCGATGAGTTTAACAACGGTTTTGTTCGTCGCTAAAAGTGGTTCGCATGCGGACCACCCGCATAGGAAGCTCTCTGTGCATGCATATATATATATATATATATATATATATATATATATATATATATATATATATATATATATATATCGTTCGGCTTTCTCCAGCGAACTGGAGAGAGCGAACTAAGAACGAACAGTGAACTGGAGGGAGCGAATCAAAAACGAACCGGCTATAGCGATGGTTTATATATATATATATATATATATATATATATATATATATATATATACACACACACACGAACATTTTTGTACTAATTTAAAGAGAGAAAAGATTGTCTCCTGTACTATATTGGGTTCAGTATGGGCAAAAATTAAACTATTTGATACTCTCTTCCGTATTTCAAGTTTTTTACTTTGCTCCAAAAGTGTACTTTTATTTTCTTTGGGACGGAGGAAGCAATACCTGTTCAACCAAAAATCTCATTTATCATTTTTTTTATTCAAAAGAGAAAGAGTTTTGTTCCTTTTGATGGTTGTTAAATGACACAATATATTCAAGTTTACGATCATAGTTCTATTAACCTTAGTATGCACACCTTTGCAAGGTAAGAACTTTTTTCTATTTCTTATTTTATTATTTATTTAAATAAAAAATTATCATATTGATACGTGCTAGGCCTAGGATCATGGGATTACATGGAGAGTGGGTCAAGTAATGTGCAGATTGTTTGGGATTTGTGGTTACATTATTCAAATAAAGTAGTTCCTATTTTCTGGCTAGATTTTATTTGATTTCAGTTGTTGTTTAATTTGTTTCCTGTTGTTGTGGCTGCTATATAAAGCCATATGTTATTTTGGAAAGCAAGGAATAATTTTGAGTCAATTCTCTTTTCTTCTGCTGCAATCTCCTCCTCACTTTCTGTCTATTTTCCTCTTTCTCTTCCTCAGTTCTTGGCTGCCAAATTCATCTATATCAGTGGTATCAAAGCTGGTTCCAATTATGGATACACGTGGCAAAACCAATGCTGAGTTCCGCAACGAAGTAAACGACATCCTAGCCAAACACGAGTCAACCTTTGATCAAGTTAATGGTACCTTACAAGTGGTGTTAACTGAGCTCCAAGCACTCTGAACCTCCCGTACTAATCAAAGCGACTTTAACCCATTTGGACGAGATGAGTCCTCTTCCCGCACCACCCAATCCACATCCAACAACCAACAAAATCACAACATCCTCAAATTATTCATTCCAAAATTCGATGGTGTAGACCCAACTAGGTGGGTGTATCAGGTTAAATAGTACTTTGATTTCAAAATCATAGCCTCGGAACAACAGGTACAACTCGCTTCTTTTCATTTGGAAGGCATAGCTCTGCAATGGCACCGTTGGTTAGCAAAGTTTCGAGGACCACTGACATGGGGAGAATTTACCAAAGCTCTCCTCCTCCGTTTTGGGCCAATTGGCTATAAAGATCCATCTGAATCTTTGAGCTGCCTTAAGCAAACCTCAACAGTAGCTATTTACCAAGAAGCCTTTGAGAAGTTCTCGCACCGCGTAGATGGGTTACCAGAAAACTTTCTCATTGGGTGTTTCATTGCGGGACTTCGTGATGACATTCGTATTGAGGTCAAGGTTAAACAACCAAAGACCCTAGCTGATACCATAGGCGTGGCCCGACTCATAGAGGAAAAGGCTCAATTGCAAAAGAAATCAAACCAACCACTCTGCTTCAGTCAAGCTGTCGCCATTCCCAAATTGAATCAGAACCAAACTACTAGTGTTTTAGGCCCTCCACCAAGAAGTAATAATTCCTACTCAACCTTCAGGAGAATTACCAATCAAGAAGCCAAGGAACGACGGGATAAGGGGCTGTGCTATTATTGCGATGAGATATTCACTCTGGGCCATCTTTGTGAAAAACCTCAGTTGTTCATGATGGAAGATATCTCACCCTCATTCATCGATGATAACAACCAAGAAGCAAAAGAACTAGAGTCAGTGCCTGAGATTTCTTTCCATGCAATTACAGGTACCAATCATCCTCAAACCTTGCGTGTGGACGAAAAAATAAAGAACAAGTTGATAACCATGCTCATCAATAGGGGTAGTACCCATAATTTCATTGATGAAGCTATAGTCTCGAAGCTTAGTTTACCGGTAGCCCGAGATAAGAAATTTGAGGTTATAGTGGCCAACGGAGAAAAGATAGTTTGTTCTGGGTAATGTCAGGCACTTACCATCACCATCCAAGGGCATGCCATAACAGCAGATTACTATGTTCTCCCAATGGCATTGTGTCCTTTAGTTTTGGGTGTTCAATGGCTTGAAACTCTCGGTCCAATTGACACAGATTACAAAAAGTTGACTATGACCTTCAAAGTTGGAGGAAATTCTCACACTTTTTATGGGTTGAAACAAAAGATTGTGGGTCCTCTATCCGAGAAAGAATGTTGCCATCTCTGCCATCTACAAGGTACATGGTTCTTTTTTCAAATTGTTCCCTATGTTACTAACCATATGCCACAAACACACCCACCAGAAATTAACCACCTCCTAACCAAATTTTTCCATATATTTGAACCCCCAAAATCCTTACCTCCAAAACGTTCACATGACCACCACATACCCTTATTACCTAAAGCAGAGCCAGTGAGTGTGCGACCCTACCATTACCCTTATTACCAAAAAAACAAAATAGAAAAATTAGTTAGAGAGCTGCTCGATTCTGGATTAATTCGGCCTAGCACAAGCCCTTTCTCTTCGCCAGTTCTTCTAGTGAAAAAGACAGATGGGAGTTGGAGGTTTTGTGTAGACTACCAGGCCTTAAACAACATCACGGTGAAGGATAAGTATCTGATTCCTGTTATTGATGAGCTCCTAGATGAGCTACATGGTGCCAAATATTTTTCCAAATTGGATTTAAGGGCAAGATATCACCAAATCCGAGTATATGACGAAGACACTCCAAAGACCGCTTTCAGAACACATGAAGGGCATTACGAGTTTATTATGATGCCATTTGGCCTTACAAACGCACCAGCAACATTCCAAAGTCTCATGAATGATCTTTTTCGTCCTTATCTCAGAAAATTTATTTTGGTTTTCTTTGATGATATTCTGATATATTCACAATCCTGGAAGGAACACTTGAAACATTTGCAGGTTGTTTTAAACATATTGTCATCTAACAGCTTATATGCCAAGGAGTCAAAATGTTAATTTGGAGTCACACAAGTTGATTACTTGGGGCATGTAATTTCGGAGCAAGGGGTAGCCTTTGATCCAACTAAAATCAAGTTCGTTCTTGAATGGCCAACGCCAACAACAGTCAAAGGGGTCTGCGGGTTCCTTGGTTTGGCTGGCTATTACCGAATGTTCATCCGTAATTTTGGAAGCATTGGTGCTCCTTTGAACCAGCTCCTATCCAAAGCAGGATTCAAATGGACTGAACAAGCTGAAACAGCCTTCAACCAACTTAAAAGCGCTTTAACTTCAGCCCCAATCCTTTGTCTACTTGATTTTACACCAAGGTTCGTAGTGGAGTGCGATGCGAGTGGCATCAGAATTGGAGCAATCTTAATGCAAAATGGTAGCCCGATAGCATATTTCAGCGAAGCATTAAAAGGTTTGACACTAACTTTGTCCACCTATGAGAAAGAGATGATAGCAATTGTTAAAGCAATTAAAAAATGGCGTCCCTATCTACTTGATAGAACATTCACTGTTCGCATAGACCAAAAGAGCTTGAAGTTTTTATTGGAGCAAAGCATCACTACTCCAGCTCAGACCCGATGGCTTCCAAAAATTCTTGGTTATGACTATGAGATTGAATATAAGAAGGGATCGGAAAATCAAGGTGCTGATTCTCTATCTCGTGTCGTTGAATTCCAATTTCTAGCTGCCAAATGCAGATTGGTGGTGTAAATTGCAAACAGAAGTCAAAGAAGATCTTTTTTATAAAAGATTAATGGAAGGAAATAAGTCTCAATTAGTTTCCAAGTTGATTCAAAGAGATGGGGTATGGTTCAAGGATGGAAAGATTTATCTCATCCCTTCTTCAACCTTAATTCCACAAGTACTTGCTGATAGTCACTCATCACCAACGGGTGGCCATTTTGGCTTCCATAATACTCTGGCTCGCATCAGACGCAGTTTTCTTTTGACAAATATAAAGCAAGCGGTGAAGGAATTTTTGAAACAGTGTGACACATGTCAGCGTTACAAGTCAGATTGTATGAAGCCGGTAGGATTACTTCAGCCTTTGTCAATTCCAAAGTAGATTTGGACTGATGTTTCAATGGATTTTGTGGAGGGATTGCCACCATCAGATAGGTGCACCGTGATCATGGTAATGGTAGACAGGCTATCCAAATATGGTCATTTTGTAGCCCTTAACCTTCCATTTACAGCCTCAGATGTGGCCAAGGCTTTCATTGCCAACGTAGTTCGACTCCATGGCATGCCCAGCTCCATTGTCAGTGATCGTGACAAGGTATTTATCAGCTCATTTCGGAAAACACTTTTTCATCTATAAGGAACCTAGCTTTGCATGAGTTCAAGCTACCATCCACAGTCAGACGTGCAAACCGAGGTCGTAAATCAAACTCTTAGGCAATATTTGCGCTGCTTTGCAGGTGATCAGCCAAGGAAATGGGTAGAATGGCTTGCTTGGGCTGAGTATAGTTATAATAGATCCATTCACTCTTCTACAAAGATGACCCCATTTGAAGCAGTATATGGAATTCCACCACCAAGCCTATTAACTTATGTTCCAGGAACAGCTCGTGTCCAAGCCGTTGATGAGTACCTTCAAGACCGCGATACCATACTAAGGGAGCAGCGACATAATTTATCACTTGCCTAGAATCGAATGAAAATTCAAGCTGATCAGCATCGCAGGGAAGTGTCCTTTGAAGTTGGGGATTATGTTTTCCTAAAACTATAGCCATATCGACAAACTTCAATTGCATTTCGAAAGTCCATAAACCTTGCACCTCAGTTTTTTTGGGCCATACCAAGTCGTGGAGAAGGTGGGAGAAGTTGCATACAGATTAAACCTTCCACCAGATTCTCAAATTCATAATGTTTTTCATGTCAGCCTGTTACGTAAGTATATTGGGACATTAGCTCCAGTTTCTAGCCAATTGCCACCCGTCTCTGATGATATTACCATCCTTCCACAACCCGAGACTATACTAGATCGACGAGTCATTACTAAGGGAACGTATCGACCCAAGCCAAAAATCTTAGTAAAGTGGAAGGAAGCACTAAAAGAGGACGCCACTTGGGAAAATAAATGGCGATTTTCCAAGTCTTATCCAGATTTAATCCTTGAGGACAAGGATCACTCAAAAGGGGGAAGGAATGATACGTGCTAGGCCTAGGATCATGGGATTACATGAAGAGTGGGTCAAGTAATGTGCAGATTGTGTGTGATTTGTGGTTACATTATTCAAATAAAGTAGTTCCTATTTTCTGGCTAGATTTTATTTGATTTCAGTTGTTGTTTAATTTGTTTCCCGTTGTTGTGGCTGCTATATAAAGCCATATGTTATTTTGGAAAGCAAGGAATAATTTTGAGCCAATTCTCTTTTCTTCTGCTGCAATCTCCTCCTCACTTTCTGTCTATTTTCCTCTTTCTCTTCCTCAGTTCCTGGCTGCCAAATTCATCTATATCACATATATAATATGTAAAACTAATTAACAATTTATAGTAACCCGCGGCTATTATATTAGTTAAAATTTTGAGTTTAAAAATTTTCAATTGACTTTTATTTTTATTTTTCTTCTGAAACTTAATGAGTATATAAAATTAGGAAATTGATATTTTTCCACAAGAAAAGTTGATAGTTCCACAATACTCCCTTCGTGTGAATATTAAATGGAACCCACATTCATCTGATTAAGACTTTGTAAAAATATTAAAATTCCCTTATGAAAATAACAAGAAGAACTCTATTATTAACTCACAATCTTATAATAACCAAATCTTGTATTCTACACAAAAAATAATCTTATTAGAGGAGAAGATATGTATTTTTAATACTTTAAGTATGGTCCTATAGAAGATGGAACTCTATTACCTCTTAAGTTTTTGGATAATGTTTTTAAAGTTTATATATATATATATATATATATATATATATATATATATATATATATATATATACGGAAAGGATCAAGGGCTTACCACTTGATCTTACATTCCTTGCATACCCCTTTTAGCGACGGACCGGATGACGGTTCTGTCTGTCACTATAACGTTCGGTTCGTCGCTAAAAACTAAAACGACTATTCTTTGATATAGTGACAGACCGAACCGTCATCCGGTCCGTCGCTAAAGGGACGAGCATGGTATGTAAAATAAAGAGGTGAACCCTTAAAATGGACTCTATATATAGGGTTAATTACATAGTTTAGTACATTTTTAAAAATAATTACAATAATAGTGCATCCAAAAAATAATTACAAAAGTAATACACTTTCTCATATTTATTTACAATATTAGTGCAATTAGGATTCCTTAATTTAGGGGATTAGTATTTTTTATTTTAGTGCAATTAGGATTTTTTAATTTAGGGGATTAGTATTGGGGATCATTTTGTCCCTTGCGACCTCCATTGTGATCGCCATCTCCTCCCCTCCCGATCCGCTTCCCCTTCTGCCGCTACCTCCACTTCCTCCTCCGCCGCCTCCATTATGGTCGCATCTTCCTCCGCCTCCACCACCTCTGTTATGACCATCTCCACCTCCATTATGGTCGCCTTCCACCGCCACCTCCACCTCCTCCTCTGCCACCTTCACCTCCTCCTTTGCCGCCTCCATTATGGCCGCCTCCTCCTCCGCCTCCACCACCTCTGTTATGACCACCTCCGCCTCCATTAACCGTCTTGCCACCTGCAACGCTTTCCACCACCCCACTGTTGGTTAAGTTACTTATGCAGTTGATAGCCAAACCTTCATCCAAAGGTAATCAATTCAGTTTTATTGGATTACTAATTAATTTAAGAATTGTTTCCAAGTGTTACCTGTATTTTTTTTCCATAGTGCAGTTGGTAACCAAACCTCCATACCAAGGTAACCTATTCAGTTTTATTAGGTTACCAATTTATTTTAAATGTGATGCAGTTGGTAGCCAAACTTTCATACCAAGGTAACCTATTCAGTTTTATTAGGTTACCAATTTATTTTGAATGTGATGTAGTTGGTAGTCAAACCTTCATGCAGTTGGTTGCCAAACCTTCAGACCAATGTATCGAATTCAGTTTTATTAGGTTACAAATTTATTTTGAATGTGATGTAGTTGGTAGCCAAACCTTCATACAAAGGTAACCATTTTAGTTTTTGTGGGTAACTAAATCGTCAAAAAAAATTCAGAACAGTAACTCTGGTACTTCCGAAGATTTGCGGCAGAGGAGGATGATGAAGGGGAGGAGAGGGCGATGTAGCGGCGGCGCAATCAAGGACTTCTAGAAATTCGCGGCGGAGGAGGATGATGAAGGGGAGGAGAGAGGAGGCGGTGATGAAGAGAATGAGCGGTGAGGGAGATGAAGATTATGATGGAGAAGATATTTTTTTTTGTTTTTCCCTCCTTTTGATTTGAATTATGGATTTGTTTTTGTTGTTAGATCCCAAAAATTTGATTTGAATTATTAATTATGGCGGTTATTTTTTCTTGATTTTAGGTTTCCTTATTAATATGAAATTGAATGGTTTAAATTTGAATTATTAATTATGACGATTATTTCTCCTTGATTTTAGGTTTCTTTATTAATGTGAAATTAAATGGTTTGAATTTGTTACCCTATTTTTGTAATTATTTTGTGGATGCACTAATAGTGTAATTACTTTCTAATTGTTGTATATTTCTGTAAATAACCCATATATATATATATATATATATATATATATATATATATATATAGGGATTCCATCCACAGAAACCGGTTGCTGTGGAGCAACCCCCTTTTTTGGCTTGTTGTAATTTTCGGCTGAAGCAAAAAAAATGACAACAAACCAAAAAAGGAGTTGCTCCACAACAACCGGTTGCTGTGGATGGAACCTCATATATATATATATATATATATGGGATCCAATCCACGACAATCGGTTGTCAGATCACTATTTATGGCAACCAAGTTGCAACACCATGTAGCGGCTTGCTTCACTCACTTTGGTTCTACTTGCACCGCTACACTATGTAGCGGATTTATTATTATTATTATTATTATTATTATTATTATTACTATATTAAAAATAGGACCGCTACATGGTGTAGCGGCTTTGCAATTTCATTCACTTTGCTTCACTTGCTTTGATTCAATTGCTTTGCTTTTGTTTGGTAACTTTATTAAGCACCGCTACACCATGTACAACGGCTTGCACATTGAGTATATTATTTTTATTTTACATTCCTTCCATTGTCCCATTATTAAGTCACTTGTTGTTAGAAAAAAGGTTTCTTTTTAAAAAAATAATCCAGATTTAATAATAATAATAATAATAATAATAAATTCAAATAATAATAATAAATTCAGATAATAATAATAAAGTCGAATTATTTTTATTATCTGAAATTATTATTATTATTATTATTATTATTATTATTAAAGTCGGATTATTTTTTAAAAAAGAAACCTTTTTTTCTAACAACAAGTGACTCAATAATGGGACAATGGAAGGAATGTAAAATAAAATAATATACTCAATGTGCAAGCCACTACATGGTGTAGCAGTGCAAGTAGAACCAAAGTGAGTGGAGCAAGCCGCTACATAGTGTTGCAACTTGGTTGTCATGAATAATAATCTGGCAACCGGTTATCATGGATTAGATCCTATATATATATATATATATATATATATATATATATATATATATATATACATATACAACCAGGATCCTATCAGGGATCCCGGATTTTAGTAAAAGACGGACTTTTTTTTTTTTTTTTTTTTTTTTTTTTTTTTTTAAAACAACTAAAAAAAAATTTAATATTTTATGGAACTGAAATTTTTCAATAATAAAGTGTTTTGGGCGTGTTTTGAATACCTATACCAAAAAGTGGTGGTACAGTCTGCACAGACTGTACCACCATATTTTGTTATACGTACTCAAATCACGCCCAAAACACTTTATTATGAAAAAATTTCAATTCCATAATTTTTTATTTTATTTTTTTTAGTTGTTTTAAAAAAAAAAAAGCAAAAAAAAAAAAAAAAAAAAAGTCCGGACGGTAGCTCCGTCCGGACGTCCGGACCAGATCTGCCCCCTATATATATATATATAAAGCAAATAACTCAACAAGAATATCTATTTCCTAGTCATATATGACCAACCAAAATTATCCAGTTGACCAAGCGAATATGGATATTTTTATATAGTACTCCCTCCGTCTCATGATAAAAGTCTTGGTAGATTTTTCACGCATATTAAGAAGAGGAATGAAATGATAAAATTGTCAATAATAATATGTCATTAATCATTTCCAATGTAGGTGAGAGAGTGACTTTATAGCTTTTCAATTCAAAATATTTTCACCACATAACTAATTATACTTATTAAATATGGAGAGAGAATTAGAACAAGAAAAATATGAAATATTTAATGCTAATGGTATAATAGAAAAAATTGCGTAAAAGTTTGATTATTAAATGAAAGTGGACATTTAACCTGGGACTACCCAAAATAGTAATAAGGACTTTTATCTTGGGATAGAGGGAGTAATATGTAATAATAGATATTATCAGTTTATCACTACTATACTAAACATTCAACAAATTTATGGAGAAACATGGAATAAAAAAATTAAGTAATATTTGCAAATGGGATTGTTTTTCTTGAATAGAGCTAATAATATTATTAAATTTAGAATGCCAAATTGAACTAGAACTAACCTTTAGATGCAATCTAGCATTTTGAACCTTTAGTTTGGCCAAACGACTTCGGTTGTTATCTTCCATATCAAGGGACGATAAGCACTTTCTGCACAGTGAATTTTCTATTGCCTTGCTCAGGTAAAAATTCTCCTGCTGAATCTTATCGTTTTCTATCTGAAGAGCGTTTTTAGAAGCTCTTTCATGTACTACCTGAAACATTAAATTAAGGAAGAATACTCAAATCACTTATGAGAGATATACATACACAATAGAATAAGGAAACTGATATTTTCACATAAAAAGTGTCGCTATGGATCCTATAGCGACGATTTTTACCGTCGCTATACATCAATAGCGACACTTTTCATGTAAAAATATCAAAAAATTGTGGAAATATCAATTTCCTAGAATAATAGTGTGATGTAACTCATGTATAATGTATCCACACATACACGTCGATAATATTTAATATTAACATAAATTTATTATCATATGCAGCAATACTCTAAACAATATCAAAAAAATAATAATAAGTACTCCCTCCTATTAATACTCTATACTTTTAAAATATAAGATTATTATTAATTTTTTTGAAATCAATTTAAGAAATTTTCAAACTCTAAATTAACATGGATTACTTTAATCTTAGTCTATACAATGATGAATATTGTAGACTATCTAAAAGATATTATTTATTATAAAATTTATTGGTTCATAATTTTAAGTAAAGCATCTAACTTTTGAATTTAAAAATATTTTAAATTAATTTTTAAAAATCAATAATAACCTTATAATTTAGATTAGAGGAAGTATATGATAATAAAAGGCTACTTTTGTGGGAAAAAATATATTATCAAATGGCAGACTTTGTGGAATAGAAAAATTATCAAGAGTACCTTTAGTTGTGTCCTTCTATTCTGAAACCAAAACTTAACTTTTTCAGGCGCTATGTCCAATTCCTCGCCTAGTTGACATTGTTGCTCATGGTCTGGGTGGCTGCTGTCCTTGAAAAACCTGTGTATATATGCATAAAAAAAATAATCCATTAGCACATATATTCACACACACACACACACACACATATATATATGATAAGATAGACAAACCTACGATGCTAAGCGATAAGATAGAATAAATAAATGCGGGACCCTTTTTTAATTTTTATCTGTCTCATGTATTCGTATACGTAAATATTTATTATTGACATAAATTTCTCGTCACATTCAGCAAGACACATATTTCTTGTAACATTATTTGGGCAAACTTAGCTTTGACTCTCCATGAAGAAATGTACGATACAAATTTAAAAAAGAAAATTCTATTTGCCACTAATATTGGCATAAGGGATTAAAAAATTAAATGTTGCGCGTCTATTTCTCCTATGAACGACTAGAGATGGATTTGTACAAATAGTATCATAGCAAATATTTTCTATGAAAAATAAAGAATGAAAAAGAACTAGCATTATTTTTAATGAAAAATAAAGATTGAAATTTGATTTCCTGATAAAAAAAATTGTTAACCATACAAAGTGTATGTTTGATTACACAGTGTTTGGACAATTTCAAAGTTTATAAGGAATTAAAAAATCTTTTTCGTCTAATAACAACTTATTAACTAACAAACACAGTGTTTGGTTCAAATACAACGCACCAAGAATAATTTAACCAAACAAAACCGGAGTAGATTGAACCAAAAATATATGAGAAGATGGAATAATCAGAAGGATTAATCAAATGGACAAAAAAATATTTTAATTAAGTATTAGTCTTACTCCTCTAATCTGTGAGTCTGTGTACGAGTGAAGCGCTGGTACGGAGTATTTCCAAGTGACCTATTAGTTGACGAGGATCTAGTGTTACTGCTAGAGCCTTCAGCATTCATCTTCTTGAATTTCTCAAAAATAAAGTTTCTAATATCAAAATGCAGTGTGTTTGTCTGTGCATATATAAGCTGCTTTTTTACTACTGTACTATTAGCTTTTATAGGGACCAATGGATTCACTTATTAAGGGAAAAGATTAAATCTTTGCTGGCCAAATTAATACCCTTTGACTATAATATATTAATTTTTTTTAGGACTTAATGATGTTATTAAACCATTAATGCTTCTCATTGTATAGATATTACAGTTCAGAGTGAATATAAAATTGGCCCACAAAAAATAAATAAATTAAGAGACTAAGGCTTTGTTTGTTTGTAAGGATTATAATCATGTGATTATATTCTCATGGATTATAATTCTAAGACTATTAATCCTATGATTAAATAGTTTTAGTCACGTGTTCCTTTTTATGAGATTATTAATGGGATAACTTAAAAAAAATCCAATGTTATGTTTGTTTTGTCCAGAATTATTTAAATGATTGGATAAAACTTACCGTTTGGACTATAATATATACCCTTACTACTAATAATAAAGATATAATATTTTCATTAGTTTAAGTATAGATAAACAAGATAAAATACATTAGTCTTTTTAAACAAAGTTATTGATTAATTTTGTCCACAAATTTTTAGTCTCAAATGGTAGGGATTATAATTTGAACAGTTCCCCCTTTCAAGTCATTTTATTATTCCGATTAATAGCTCTCAAGTCTATTTTTAAAAAAAGACTTGAAATTAATAGTCCACTCCCAAATATAATTCTTGCTAACAAACATAGCTTAAGTAAAATCTTTGCTGGCCAAATTAATACCCTTTGACTATAATATATTAATTTTTTTAGGACTTAATGATGTTATTAAACCATTAATGCTTCTCATTGTTTACATATTACAGTTCAGAGTGAAAATAAAATTGGCCCACAAAAAAAAAATAGGATACTAATTTTTCAATACGCCCGCATGTTGTGAACTTTTTTTCAGCAGAAAAAGTAATGACAGTATTTATGCTACGTTTGAATTGAAGAAATAGAATAAAAAGAATGGAATGAGTTTTTTCATATTCTCATTTTCTCAAAGAATAAAATTTATAAATTTGGGAGAAATAAGAATGGTTCAATGCATTCCAATCGCAACTAAACATAATTTTTTTCATTCCATAGAAATGAAAGTCATTTCATTCCTACCTTTATTACTCCAATCCAAACGTAGCATAGAGAATATGTATAGGCTAACTCTTTGCCCGACTTATCAATCTGGTCTTTTTTAATTCATTTGCCTTGCACTATGTTTCTGAGTTAATTTCGGACATAAATGGAAAAAACGGAAATCCTAATTTACAATAAAAAGGAAATATATATTTTTCATATTGTTACTAAAAAAAATTAGAAAAGAAAAGGGTTAAAATATTAAATTTTACATTTAGATTACTAGTTTACCTTTATATTAATTTTTTTGTGTTTGTAATGTAGTGGTTATGATAGAGCTTATAAAATTTGCTTATATTATTTAGTTTTTTTTTTTTGTCAAATCCGTTCATTTTTTGATGGAAAACTTTGGCAAAAAAGAGTGATCGAGTTTTTCGCCCATTTTTTTTTCTCATTAAAAAACTTAGTAAGAAAATAATTGGACAAAAAGCTTAAGTTTGTCAGTTCAATATTTGAGCGTTATACTTGACGAGAAAAAATGGACAAAAATTTAAGCTTTCAATCAGGAATTGATATTTCCACAAGTAAAAGTGATAGTTTCTCAATGTCTCTCTCACATTAATAATAAATAGGTCTCACACTCGTATGAGAAATCATGTAGAAATATCAATTTTTACTTTTCCCTTTTGAATAATCTGATTACCAATATTTTAGTTTTCATAATCTTATCATCATAAAGATGTGAAGTTTTAATTAATTAATTGAGCAGTTGGTCTCTTAATGTTTAAATAATCTGATGATGTGTATAGGTACGTATTATATCATGCATGTGTAGTAGCTAATATTGCAGTTCCTATTTATATTTTTTGGGTTTATGTGTCTTTTACAAAGGGGATAGATATAGATCTTATAGAGACATTTTTGAATTACACTGCTGTAGCTGATTTAATCAAATATGGATATGTATTAGAGATAGAGAACAGAGATATACAAGATTGAAGTAGGATTCTATTTGACACTAGGTGTTTTTTTTACCAAGTATTTATTTATTTATTAATACTAGTCAATTATGTCTCCAGTTTGATATGTCTCTTTGATTTTTTGACACACATAGTATTAAATTTGTTTAGATAAAATTATTTTTTCCAAATTTAAAATTTTTAATTCTATAATGTATTATTAAAAAACTATCATTTATACACTACTGATACTTTTTTTTACAGTTTTGACACCAGCTCTAACTTACTACTCACTTTTTATAATATTATTATATTTTTGTTAAGTAAGTCATCAATAATCTTAAAAGATATATTGGTAAAAAATTAGGGCTATTTTCACAAGTAAAAAGTGATATTTTTTACTTGATATACTCTTTCTTTTAAGGAGAACTTGTGGATATAGGCTTATATATCTCTTCTTAATTTATCAATTCTTGTAGAACCGTAGTCTTAATGTTTTTCTACAGATATTCTTAAAATCCGCACCTGTTTAACATCATCATTTAAGTTTTCGTTAATATATTAATTTCAAAATGTATTAATTTGTCCAGCAAATGTTCTCATCTTTACTAAATTAGTGAATCCGTTCACATGTGCTCTATAAAAGTAAAGGATTTTGACACTAGGCAGTTCAAAGTGACAATTTATGAAAACAAGTTATATTGATTTAGCAAATAATTGAATTTTATATAATTTTTGTTATACAAGTATCATATAATTGTAACCGTCTGCTATGTATATATAACTTATTTTTATAATCTGTTCAAATAGACTGTCCATTTTAATCTTTCTAAAATCAAGATCCAAAAATATTAACACTACAATAAACCATTATATATATATATATATATATATATATATATATATATATATATATATATATAGAATGGTTATTCATATCAATGAGAATGTATTCATAATTCTTCAATTTTTCTTTGACTTTAAATCTCTTAATGGTATTAGAGCCATAGAATCCTACAACAAGTTCTTCATTCCTTTGAATCAACTCACCATTCCATGGCCAATGAAAATAGCCAAATCACCATCCATAATGCCCAAGAACCCACAAAACACTTTACCATGATTATCATTAATAACTCTTTCAAACTCAACCATTCCTTGGTCACTATCAGTGTTGCAGTACTCAAGGCCATATCGTTTCACGATGCCCTCTCTTTCGACAACAGTTCCCACATGTACAACCACCTCCTCGACTTAATTGGCAATTAATCACACTCTTATCCATCGGACCCCTGCCAACCTCAAGCTCATGTTGCTCATAAAATATGATGCAAATTATATTTTATGTTATTAAGGCTAGTGGTAGTAGTGGGGTTATGTTTTTGTCTTATGTAGTGGCTTAGTGGCTTAGTGGTTTGATAGTAGCAGTAGTGGGTCTCTTCACTTTATTAATAGTGGAGTATGTGGGCATGTTCCATCAGTTTATAAATAGTAGTTGTAAGTAGCTTTAGCGGGATCATTATGATTTTAATTGAAAAGTGAAGGAGTTATTCCTTTGGCATTCCTTATTCATTTTGTTGCTATCTATTTTTTGCCTTGTTGCGTTACTTACTACTATTAGAAATATAGCAGATTTCCAACAGTTTTTGGTATTAGAGCCTCGTTCGATTGACGTTGGGCGTTGGAGTTTTCTGGATTGGTGTTATAGCATTATCAGTGGGTCTTATTATTTTGCACACAAGGTGTTCAGGTAAAACTTTTCGCAACTATGACAAATGGTAATGTTCTAAATCTTTCTCAATCCTTGATTCCTTCATTTACTGGAGAAAATTACGAGTTTTGGAGCAAAAACTTTTTTTATTGCACAAGAACTTTGGGAGTTGGTTGAGAATGGTTTTGCAGAGAATGCAACGAATGTTAGAGAACTTCGCAAAAAGGAAGCGAAGGCTCTACTTGTTTTGCAACAGGCTGTAACAGACCCTATATTTCCTTGAATTGCTGGTGCCACGAAGTCGAAGGAAGCATGGACTATTTTGAAGCAAGAGTTTCATGGAGACAACAAGGTAACAACGGTTAAATTGCAGACATTCCGAAGGGAATTTGAGACACTTCTTATGAAAGGTAACGAGTCCATTCAAGATTTCTTTTCTAGAGTATCTGGTATAGGTAATCAAATGAGAGCTTTTGGAGAAACTATCTCTGATCAGAAAATTGTGGAGAAGATATTAAGAAGTCTTCAGAATAAATTTGATCACGTTGTTACAGCCATTGAGGAGTCTAAGGACTTGTCTACATTTTCTCTTAATGAACTAATGGGTTCTCTTTTAGCATATAAAGAGAGAATTAATAGGTCAAAGGAGAAGAATCTTGAGCATGCCTTTCAAACCAAGGTGGAGGTCTCCAGTAAAGGAAGATTTGGCGAAGGCTCTTCTGGACAAAAGCAATTTGGTAGAGGCCAAGGTAGAGGTGGCTACCGTGGTCGTGGAAGAGGTCGAGGAAGGTCTGATATGGGGAATTTTAACAGGCAGGATAACAAAGGAATGCAATGTTATAATTGCAACAACTATGGTCATATAGCACGAAATTGCCCCGAGAAGATTGAGAAAGCCAAACAACAAGCCAATTTTGTTGAGGAAAAGGAAGAGGAAGGTTGCCTTTTTCTTACTTATTTAAATCCTAACATAAGTAAGAATGATGTTTGGTTTCTAGACAGTGGTTGTAGCAACCATATGATTGAAGAAAGGGGACTGTTTCAAACGATGGATGAATCAATTCAATTAAAGGTCGGGCTTGGTGATGGCAAGCAAGTACAAATTGAAGGAAAGGGGACAATTGCAATTAAGACCAAGTTAGGTATTAAAAAGCTAATTCATGATGTTTACTATATTCCTGGTTTGGCACATAACCTGCTTAGTGTGGGTCAATTAATTCAAAAGGGATATTTAGTTCATTTTCATGATGGAATGTGTGAAATTAAAAATAGAAAATCTGAAAATTCTATTTTTAAAGTCCACATGACTGAAAACAAAATGTTTCCTCTTGAGTTATCATGTTTGGATGATTGTGCAATGGTTACTAGTGTTCGCGACGAGTCTAGGCTTTGGCATTTAAGGTATGGGCATTTGCATTTTAATGGGCTGAAATTGTTGGGTTAGAAAAATATGGTGTCAGGATTGCCATCTATTGTGTCTGTTGATAATGTTTGTGAAGGTTGTGTTTACGGAAAGCAACACAAGTTATCCTTTCCAGTTGGTAAAGCTTGGAGAGCAAAGATGCCTTTGGAATTGGTTCACGCAAATATTTGTGGACCGACAAAAACTTTATCTTTAAATAATAGTAAATATTTTCTATTATTTACTGATTATTTTTCCCGTATGAGTTGGGTGTTTTTTCTTACTCAGAAATCCGAGGCGTTTGAAAGGTTTAAGGAGTTCAAAGCCTTTGCAGAGAAACAAAGTGGCTACGCAATCAAAACTCTCAGAACTGATAGTGGGGGAGAGTTTTTATCCGATGAATTTACTCACTTTTGCAAAGAGAATGGTATCCGGAGGCAACTAACAGCACGAAAGACCCCATAACAGAATGGAGTTGCTGAGTGGAAGAATCGGACAGTTGTAGAAATGGCACGGAGTATGCTAAATGAGAAGGAGCTTCCGAATAGTTTTTGGGCCGAGGCAGTAGCTACCACAATCCATCTTCTTAACATATCTCCAACAAAAGCAGTAAGAAATCAAACACCTTATGAAGCATGGTGGGGAGTTAAGCCCAATGTAAGTAATTAAAAAGTGTTTGGTTCCATTGCGTATGCCTTAATTGATTCTACTGATCGTACTAAGTTGGATAAGAAAAGCGAAAAAGTGCATTTTTGTTGGGTATAGTGCTGAAACTAAAAGTTATCGTTTGTATAATCCTCTTACTAAGAAGCTAATCATTCGACGAGATGTTATTTTCGATGAGAACAGTGTTTGGCAGCAAGTTGGTGACAAAGATCAGAATATAGCCTTTGTAGATGATGGGACAGAATTAACTCAACTACAAGAGGATGTGAATTCACCTCATATGTCTCCTATGCACAGTCAAACTAGAAGCTCAACTAGAAGCCCATCTAGCAACAGTGAATCATTGCAAAACAGTCCAACTAGAAGCCCATCTAGCAGCAGTGAATCATCGCAAAACAGTGAAACTCTGCCAACAAAGATGCGGTCTTTGAGTGATATATATGCTTCTACTTATGCTTTTTTGGTTGCAGAACCTTTAAGCTACGATGAAGCTTGTGGGAAAGAAGAGTGGGAGAATTCAATGAAGAAGAAGATGTCCGCCATTGAAAGGAATAACACATGGGAGCTTGTAGATTTGCCACCGGAGAAAAAAGCAATTGGCATAAAATGGATCTACAAAGTAAAGTACCAACCCGATAGAAGTGTGCAGAAGTATAAGGCGAGGCTGGTCGCTAAAGGGTATGTACAAAAGCATGACGTTGATTATTTTGAAACTTTTTCACTAGTAGCTAGATTTGAGACTGTTAGACTAATTTTGGCATTAGCGGCTCAAAAAATTGGAATTTTTTTCAATTTGATGTAAAGTCTACATTTCTAAATGGGTTCTTGGACGAGGATGTGTATGTTGAACAACCACAGGAATTTGTTATCAATGGTCAAGAGGAGAAAATTTACAAGTTAAAAAAGGCCCTTTATGGTCTCAAACAAGCACCGAGAGCTTGGTACAGCAGACTTGACTCCTATTTCCTTCAAAATGATTTCAGTCGAAGTGAAAGTGAACCCACCTTATTTGTGAAGGTAAAAGGTAAGGATGTGCTTATTGTTTGTGTTTATGTGGATGACATGATATATATGGGCTCCTCTAATGCTCTTGTTAGAGAATTTAAAGAAAGCATAATGAGTGAGATTGATATGACAGATTTGGGGTTATTACATTATTTTCTTGGTCTTCAAATTCAGCAAACTAATGAGGGTATTTTTGATTCACAAGAAAAGTATGCTCTAGACTTACTTAAGAAGTTTAATATGCTGAATTGTAAAGTTGTGTCTACTCCTATGAACACCTGTGAGAAATTGACTGTGAATGATGGAACACCGAAGGCTAATGAAAAGTGGTTTAGAAGTATTGTTGGTGGGCTGATGTATTTGACTCATACTCTCCCAGATATTATGTTTCCGGTCAGTTTGGTGTCAAGGTTCATGCACTGTCCGTCAATGCATCATCTTGGAGCAGCCAAACGAATTCTTCGCTACATCCGAGCAACTAGCCACTATGGAATCTGGTATAGTCCAACCTCCACGATGCAATTAATTGGTTTTACTGACAGTGATTGGGTAGGTTTTGTAGATGATAGAAGAAGCACAAGTGCCTATGTATAACCTTGGTTCAGGGGCTGTTTCATAGAGTTCAAAGAAGCAAGCTACCACTGCATTATCTTCATCAGAAGCGGAGTACATCGCAGCAGCATCAACTATTTGTCAAGGTATTTGGATGAGGAGAATTCTTGCAAATTTGCAGCAAGTTCAGTGGTTTCCACAGAAATTTATTGTGACAATAAGGCCACAATTGCAATGACGAAGAATCCTGTCTTCCACGGAAGAACCAAACACATCGAACTTCGTCATCATTTTATCAAAGATGTAATAGCAGGAGGAGCAATGTAATTGAAGTATTGTCCTACAATTGAGCAAGTGGCTGATGGTTTTACTAAAGTTCTTCCTTACTCTAAGCTTGTGATGTTCAGGTCTCTTCTTGGTGTATCCAGTTTTTGCATCAAGAGGGAGTGATAAAATATGATGCAAATTATATTTTATGTTATTAAGGCTAGTGGTAGTAGTGGGGTTATGTTTTTGTCTTATGTAATGGCTTAGTAGCTTAGTGGTTTGATAGTAGCAGTAGTGGGTCTCTCCACTTTATTAATAGTGGAGTATGTGGGCATGTTCCATCAGTTTATAAATAGTAGTTGTAAGTAGCTTTAGTGGGATCATTATGATTTTAATTGAAAGTGAAGGAGTTATTCCTTTAGCATTCCTTATTCATTTTGTTGCTATCTATTTTTTGCCTTGTTGCGTTACTTACTGCTATTAGAAATATAACAGATTTCCAACAGTTGCAACCACTAATCCTTCCACCACCACATGACTCTTTGAAAATGGCGCATCCCATCATGCCACCACGGACCTTAGTAATCTCGCCCTTCACAATCTTTATGACGGAACATATGACATCATAATTGGCGATGACTTCGGGCTTCCAATATCTCACACCGGTTCTACCTCTCTTTCCACTCTCTCTCATTCGTTTACTTTATCTAATATTTTATGTGTTCCCACCATGAAACGAAATCTCATCTCTATTTCTCAATTTTTCACATCTAATAACACTTCTATTGAATTCTCACCTACTTCTTTTCTTACGATGGATCTTCCCACGGGAGCAATCCTTTTGCAGGGTCGGACTAACGATGGTGAGTATGAAGGGCCAATCTCCACTCCAAAATCTCCTTTACCGGCTTTTTTAAGTGTCAAAACCACTTCGTCCGAGTGACATCATAGACTAGCTAGGTCACCCGTCTGTATCTATCTTAAAGCATATTATGTTATCCTTTCAATTAAAAGTATCTTGTCCTTTCAATTTCAACTTCAATTGTAATTTATGCCAATGCAATAAAAGTCACAAATTACCTTTTTCTATCTCTACTCTTACCATTAATTCACCTCTTGAAGTAATATTTACTGATATATAGATCTCGATCTCCCATTTACGCAGTTGATAATTTTAAATACTATGTCATTTTTGTTGATCACTTCACAATATATATATATATATATATATATATATATATATATATATATATATATATATATATATATATATATATATGACTTTATCCCCTCAAACGCAAATCAAATACACGTGATGTTTTTGTTCGCTTTAAGTCATTAGTTAAGAATCATTTCAAGAATAAAATCATCACCTTATACTCTCACAATGCAGGGGGACACCAAACATTATCATCCTTCTTAACTACCAATGAGGTCTCTCACCTTACCTATCCTCCTCATACACTTGAACACAATGGGTACCCCGAGCGTCGTCACCGTTATATCGTCGAAACTGGTCTCTCCCTTCTCGCCCATGCCTCTATGACTTTATCACACCGATTGTTTTCCTTTTCTACTACAATATCTACTTCATCAACCGTCTTCTTACTCCGACTCTTGACCTACTCTCACCCTACCCCAAACTATTTGACACTCCTCCCAACTACTCCAAACTTCACAGCTTTAGTTGTCTTTATTATCCATGGCTTCGCCCATACTCAACTCACAAACTCGCCCCTCGTTCTTCTCCATGTGTGTTTGTTAGTTCCTCCCCTGCTCAAAGTGCTTAATTATCTATGTCTCGATCTCCATCTCTCGCCTTTACACTTCTCGTAACGTCCGTTTCATCGAGTCTATTTTTTCCTTCGTCACCACTCACACCTTCCTTCCTCGTTTAACTCCATCCACCGTGTTTGAGTGGTTCTCTATGTCACTTTCGGTCATGGACACATCATTACTGACATCCGACTATACACCTCCTATCATTCTACCCTCACACAACTCCCCAAGCCCACCCCCCGTAGCCCCAGTATTTGGCACCGCGATGCCTAACATCCAGTGCAGTAATTTCATAGACACATGCAACTCATAGCACTGCACCACTAGAAGACAAGTGCTACAGTGTCAATACCCCACCTTCACAACCCAACCTAACCCCTCAAACCTATCCTTCTAAGATACCACCCTCGCTTAGTTTCATTGCTACCATATTTAAACATAATATCTATAAACCAATTCAAAAGCTCAACCTTACTGCCCAACTCCACCAACATCCTAGCTTTGAACTTACCACTGTGACCTAAGCCCTCAAGGACCCTAAGTGGCGAAAAGTTATGTTCGATGAGTATGATGCACTAGGTCGCAATGGGACTTAGGAATTACTGCCCTCTTATCCCGCAAAATATTTGGTCAGTTGCAAGTGGATTTTTCGCACTAAATATTTACCTAATGGTTCTATTAAAAGGTATAAAGCTAGGTTGGTTGCAAAAAGGATTCCACCAACGTCCTAGAATTGACTACACTGAGACTTTTAGTCCTGTTATCAAGCCTACTATTGTTCGTCTTATCCTTTGCCTTGTAGTTAGTCAGGGTTGGTCTTCTAGGCAACTTGATGTCAACAATGCCTTCCTCCAGGGCAATCTCACTGAGGATGTGTTCATGTCTCAACCCTTGGGCTTCCTTGATTAAGACCATCCTCATCATGTTTGCAAGTTATATAAGGCCATTATGGCCTTAAACAAGCTCCTCGTGCATGATATCATGAGTTGCGCCAGTTCCTTATCACCTCTGGTTCATCAACTTCATCACCGACACTTCTCTTTTTATTTTCAACAAACATGGATCCATAATCTATCTCCTTGTCCATGTTGATAATATCATTATAACTGGTGACAATGCTTGAACGTTCAATTTCATTTAACTTTCGACAGCTCCTCTGATCGGACCCACACCTCCGTCGTCAACGGCCTCCGCAAGAAGATCCAGGACTCTATGAACTCATTCAACGATCTCCGCTAGCGGATGGCCAAAAAGTATCGCAACACAATCCAGCACCGCTACTGCACTGTCACCGGCGAGAACGCAAATGATTCGACATTTAACTCCTTGATCACCACGGGACGGAGCGAGAGACATTTCTGCAGAAGGTGATTCAGGTGCAAGGCATGGGCCAAGTGATGGACACGATCATGGAGATCCAGAAGAGGCACGATGCGGTGAAGGAGATGGAGAGGAATTTGATAAAGTTGCATCAGGTTTTCATGGATATGGAAGTTTTTGTGGTGAGTCAATGAGAGCAATTGGATAATATACAGAATCAGGTGGATAGGGCTAGCGCTTTCGTTAGGGGTGGAACCCATCATCTGGAAGTGGCTAAGAAAACTCAAAGGCACACCAGGAAATGATATTGTTATGGTATTATTCTACTGCTTATCATTCTTCTCATTATTCTCCTCTCCATTAGGCATTGGAATGGGGCAATGACAACAACAAAAGTGGGGGATCCAACTCCAACTGTGGGTAATCCACCTCCAAGTGCGGAAAATCCATGAATAGATTCATCATCTCATTCCAATTTCATTATTCTTTAAATTGCTTTTGAATTAATTGGATGATGAACTGGAGGCGTTCGATTCGATTCCATTTGAGAGAGCTAATCGGAGGAGGGGTGTTACTATAATTACATTGGTCAATTATTGTTGCTGGGGTGGGTGACTCCGTGTTTATGTGGAGGTATAATGGACAGAATAGTTGCAATAACCAGTCTGTCAGTTTTTCTAGCAGATGACGAATTTTGTTTTTTAATCCTAGCCCTCGATAATTGTAATATTAGGTAGAGATGGTATTTGTCAATTTTTAATCCATAGTAAATATTCCCTCTGTCCTGTATTAACCGTTCTAATTGATTTCGGCATGCTAATTAATAAAATATTTTTTTAAACCTAAATTGTCCATTATAAATACTATTAATTGAAGTATTCATTCACTTTTTTATGACCCCAACACTAATTATTTCTTGATAATTCCCACATGAATTTTCTAAATAATTTTATTGTTATTCTGACATTCTAATAAGTATATTTCTCTCTCCAAACCCACCAACTAATTACATGCATATGTCTATACATACAAACTGTCCACATTTGTTGATATTAACTTCTTTTTATTGTTATTCTCATAATCTCATATTCCAATAAGGATATGAGAGAAAAAGTGATATAACAATATATCATTTCTCAATGTAAACTTTTTATCATTTCTTAAGTTTCCAGCAAAAGTTGACTAAAAAGATTATGAGGGTATAGGTGAAAAAATAAGATAAAAATAGTTACTAATGTAGAAATAAGACATTTATTTAGGAACATCTTAAAAACGAAATTAGGACGTTTAATACGGGACGGATGGAATATATGCTATGAATCATTGCTCTCTCTCAATATATATATATATATATATATATATATATATATATATATATATAGTAAGGATCAAGAGCATTCACCTTAAAGAGCATTCTTCCTTAAATAGCACTCCTTTATTAAAATTACGTTGTTTTGGAGGGGACGCGGTGACATTTTTGTAAATAAATGGAAAAAATGTCACCGCACCCCTCCAAAACGACGTAGTTTTAATAAAGGAGTGCTATTTAAGGAAGAATACTCTTTAAGGAGAATGCTCTTGATCCTTACCGTGTGTGTGTATATATATATATATATATATATATATATATATACACACACACACACACACACACACACAGCGGACTCCCGGACCTGATCAAAAACGGACCCCAAATTTATTTATTTATTTTGTTTTTTTTTAAATAACTAAAACAAAATATTTTATGTTTTATGCAACTGAAATTTTTCCATAATACAATGTCTTGGGCGTGTTTTGAATACCTATACCAAAAAATGGTGATACAGTCTGCACAGACTGTACATACATGTTTTGTTATACGTACCCAAATCACACCCAAAATACCGTATTATGAAAAAATTTCAGTTCCATAATTTTTTATTTATTTATTTTTAGTTGTTTTAAAAAAAAGCAAAAAATAAAAAAAATTCGGATTTTGGTCCGGTCCGGGAGTCCAGACTTGATCCGGTCCGGGAGTCAGGATCAGGTAAGGGATCCCTTACTTTCTTAAAATGAGGGACTTTTTTTTTAAATTTTTTTTAAAACAACTAAAAAAAAAGTTTAATATTTTATGAAACTGAAATTTTTTCATAATACAGTGTTTTGGGTGTGATTTGGGTATGTATAACAATACATGTATATATAGTCTGGGCAGACGGTACCACCACTTTTTGGTATAGGTATTCAAAACACGCCCAAAACATTGTATTATGAAAAAATTTCAGTTCCATAAAATATTAAATTTTTTTTTAGTTGTTTTAAAAAAAAACAAAAAAAAAATAAAATAAAAAAGTCCCTCATTTTAAGAAAGTAAGGGATCCCTTACTTGATCATTTCTGTATGTGTGTGTGTATATATATATATATATATATATATATATATATATATATATATGGAGAGGATCAAGAGTAGAACTCTTAAGCAGTAGAACTCCTTTAAATAATAGAATTGTATCAAAACGACGTAATTTTGATAAGATGCGGTGGCATTTTTGTAAATACGCGGTGGCATGGTATTTATAAAAATGCCACCGCGTCTTATCAAAACTACGTCGTTTTGATACAATTCTATTATTTAAGGGAGTTCTACTACTTAAGAGTTCTACTCTTGATCCTTTCTGTATATATATATATATATATATATATATATATATATATATATATATATATATATATATATATATATATATAGTAAGGATCAAGAGTAGAACTCTTAAGTAGTAGAACTCCCTTAAACAATAGAACTTTATCAAAACGACGTCGTTTTGTAATCACCACTATCTTTTTATATTATTTCTCTCTCTTCACCTTTGTACATTCTCTTATCAAAACGACGTCGTTTTGATAAAGTTCTATTATTTAAGGGAATTCTACTACTTAAGAGTTCTACTCTTGATCCTTACTCTATATATATATATATATATATATATATATATATATATATTCATGAAACAACGTACATAAAATAAAATAAATTTTTTTTACTGCAGAATAACAAAGGTGTCTGAAAAGTTATTAATAAATATTAATTACGACTTGTTCCAATCTTTATATATATATGAGTATCCTTTTCAAAATTAATAAGAAACTGATGGATGACAAATATCACTTTTTAATATATAATATACACTTTATCTATAAAAATATATGTTGCGATGAATATAAATATGCACTTTTTAAATTTATAATATATATATATATATATATATATATATATATATATATATATATATTATGCTTATATATTTGTAAAAAAAATATTATGCAGAATTAAAATGCTAGAAAAAACTTTTTTAAAAAAATTAAAGACTTAATAATTGATCTCAAATGAAAAAGGGAAACATGGTAGTAGTGTATAATGAAAGGAGGTGATATTTATTAAAAGAGAAAATAAAAGGAAAGAGAACAACAAATATTATGATCTAGATTCATAATATTAATAAATATTAATATTATATTATATATGTTTTTATTCTATATTTGAATTGAAGGAAGAAATTTTAAAATATTGGACTCTATAAGAATGCTCCATTTTTTGAGAGCTCGATTTCATGAGACTGAGCGTGGAGGCTTATTTCTTATGTCCGTTATATATTATATTGATATATGTTAATGATATTTTTATTTTTAATTTTAATAGTACAGTTAAATTTGTATTAATGGTAAAAAATTTTTTTTTTAATCTTTTTCAATAAGGGGGAAAACAAGAGAATTCCTAGTTGTTTGCGGGACTTTTATTACTCCTTTATGTCCCTAAAATACCGGTCTAGTTTGATTTTTTCAGTTAAATTGATCATTTTCGTAATAAAAATTTATATTATTTTCTTTTAAATATATGTGGGAAACTATAAGCATAAGAAACTATATAGAGTTTACTACTACCTTCAATTTTTATGAGTTCGAAAATATAAATAAATATGCTCGTTTTTAATTCTAAAATTCGTCAATTTGAACAGAAAAATTAAACTAAGCCAGCTTTTTAGGGATTGAGGTAGCATAATAATTTCATCTTAGATTTATTACAACACATCTTTTAATTTTTTAAAATGTTTCAAAAATATACTTAAATATTATACTTTTTAAAAACATGTAATATAATTAATCGTATAACATCTTAATATACCAAAAAATATATATATAACATTCAAATATAGTTTTAGCACATCTTAAATATCCGGCTACAAACATTAAAATGTGTTATAATAAATCTGAGTCAAGAAAATATTTAACAATATAAATGTTAGAATTTGAGCCTAGTGGGTTTCATTAATCATTTGAAATGAATCTACATATCAATGTGTTCTATTCCATGACTACATTAAAATTAAGTATTTGGAAGCTCAAATCCATATGATAATGAATGAGAAATTAACTCTCAAAGATCACCATTGAAAATAATAATAAATACTTGTGGGAAGCTTAGTCCCACATCGGTTAAGAAGTAAAATTTGAATGTTTTTATATACAATAAAGTTGCTCTTGGGTTTGGGCCTCAAGGGGCACCTTATTTTTGTGGAAGGGAGATGAACTAGCCAAGACTTAGTTTGAACTCACACACACACGCTGTCGCCGACCTGCTGGTCGAGCTCGTGGGTCATTGTATATATTTTTTGTTCTCTATCTGCCCGAACGACACCTCCCATTCTGATAGGCCCAAAACTACGTCGTTTTTGGTCTGAGTGGACGCGCCCATTCTGCGAAGACCCAAAACTACGTTGTTTTTGTAAGACCCCAACTTATTAATGAATAAAATCAATTTTTCTCTAAATATTATTGTGAATAATAAGGGGTTAATTTGATATAATACTTTGGTTATGGGTGAAATGTGCAAATTTTGCAAAATAAGCAAGTGGTTATAAAATATTTATTTTTGGTCGGTGAATATTCGGTTGGTCGTAGAATATTCTTGCTGTCGGGGAATATTCGTACGACGACGCAGCCTTGTGTGGGCCCCATAACGGAAAGCGATTGGATGAAGAAAACGACAAGTATAAGTTGTTTATAAATAACGGCGTAGTTGTTACCGTTAATACTGTTGGAATACCCGGTGGTTAAAATACAGTAGCACACGGTATTGCACCAATTATTGATTCTTACGTAAGAAGGCACTACTCAATAATTGTTACAGTAGTTATTATTCAATATTTTATTTTATATTTTTGTTGTTTCAATAATTGTTGCTGCACAGTATTTTCATTTATCAGATCAATAATTCATATTATTTGAATAATATTATTAGATAACATTATTGGCAATGTCTAGAAAGTTCTGTCTAAGGAGAGGTTTGGTCATCTAATTGCGCGCCAGTAAGGAAAAATCCTTATTGGAAAGCCCCCTCTTTCCTGGGAACGGCCTGGTTGTCATAAATGTGATTCTGTAATATTATTTGTGAATAATTAATTATTGATTCATATGATAAGGAAATATTTATTTTATGTGGATATAAATGAGGGATATATTTTTGTGGTTAAAAATGAAGGAGTTAATGTTGAGGTTTTTGTCAGTATTTTTGTCGGAATGGAGGTATTAAAAATCAGGGTTTTTGAGATAGTTTGCGGGGGTTATAATTTTTAATCCGACCGTTGGATCGTGGTAATTTTTGGATATGTTATACATATATAAGTTGAGTATATGTCCACAAATTTTGAACCGTTAAAAATGAACGTATGATTTATTACGAATTTTACAAGATGACTGGTTCAGAAATTGTTGAATTTTCGGAGTTTATCATTTTGGTGGAAAATTCTAGAATTGGTGGGCCCCACTTGTGGTTGGTGAAGAAATGTGCTGAATTATATTTCAAATGTGGTGGGTGGGAATAGTAGCAGGTAAAGCCATCAGGTTGCAGGTCAAACCTACCAAAATTTTCCTATAAATAGAGGGCTAAGTTAGAATTGAAAATCACACCAGAAACAAGTTTTCTCTCTTTCTCTCTCTAGATTATTGAGTGTATTTTGTGAGTATTTAGATACTTTGAGAGTTTCTATTCATCAGAGCAAGTTTCTTTCAGCCTTATACCGGTATTCCGACCAGAAGTACTGATATTTTGAGGTAAGGGATATTATTTTCTTCTTAATGATATTATTTTCTTCAATATCATTATGCTGAAATATTGATATGAGTTTTTATCAAATTTGGAACTTTTTGTGTCGGGGGTTACTATTCACGTATACGGCACTATTCACGTATACGGCACTATTCACGAATACGGCACTATTCACCGAAAAATAAAATTTTCCCTTTTTGTCCAAGATGTCTATTATGGTTACTATCTTTGATTGTATCCATGTTTTGATCTTTATTTTTGAATTCTGCTTCACAATTGATTATTATGAAGTATTATTGATCTTGGATAAACTGTTATACGAATCCCTACTATTTGTCCTTCTGTCTCATTGGATTCGTTCTCTTTAAGATATTTTTCATCATCCTCAGTCCTAAATGATGATATTACTGAATATCTTTGGCCTGTAGTGCAAAGATGTATAATTACTTGATGAATATCTTTGGCCTGTAGTGCAAAGATGAACAGGTGTTGAGATGAACATGACCGACTGATGATACAAATGAATATCTTTGGCCTGTAGTGCAAAGATGAATATTTGGTTAAAGATGATTATTAATTGATGTTACAGGGATAAAATATTGATGATGGACTTTTAAATCTTAGAAGATAGTAGAATTCTTTCTCTACTTGACTCTTCTAATGGTTTGCTGTTTCCGCTGCAGTTGTTGATCTAAAACTTGTTGTCGATTATATTTTATCAGATTTTTCCCTGTTGAAGACTAACGATAATTTGTTGTATATTATCTTAGTCATAATATTCTTTACTGGGCTAGTTGAGCTCACCCTTTTCTTTTTTGTTCCATTTTTCTTCTCAGGAGGTGAGAACATAGCAGGATCTAGTCGGGGTATGGAGTGATGGTTCTAGAAAGATGTATTAGCAGTCCTCACTATTTCTGTAAAATAGTGTTTGAATAATTGTAATGAGGATTTATTTGAGTGTGGATATTGTCTAGAAGACAATATTTGTATTTAAACTCACAGTATGTGTTGTCGTATTTTGCACGACAATTGTATTATTGAAGTTGTAGTTTGCTTTCTGTACCATGTATTTGGCGACTCAGAATGGGTGTTGTATACCTATTCTGGGGGCGTCACAGTTGGTATCAGAGCTTAGGGATATGATCCCTGGCTGAGATGTGAGACAAGAACTAGGAGGGGAGAGACGGGGAATTCCTTCGCTAGTATGACCTGACTAAGTTTATTTGGTGTTTATTTGGTCGGTCAGAGTATAGGGATAATATATGACATGACTATTAACCCTTGTTTTATGGCAGTATTTAAGAATGGCAGCTGAGAACGTTAATAATGGAGTAAATCAGACCGTGGAGACACCTTTGATCACTACCCAGGGGAACGTGCAACAGGAAGGCAATATTCCTCCTGTAAACAACGTTACCGAGCAAACGATGAATGATGGAATGTTTAGGAGCTTTTTGCAGTTCATGCAAAATCAGACGAGGGAGACTCGTGTGCAGAATACGGGTGGAAATGATAACAACGCGCGGTTTGTCACAGCTAAGCAGTTCAAAGAATTGGGACCACCAGAATTTAAGGGAAAGCCGGATCCGATCATGGCGGAAACGTGGGTCAAGCAAATTACCAAGATATTTGATGTCTTGGGATGCACGGAGGAACAGAAGGTTCCATTCGCCACATTTATGTTCCGCGGTGAGGCAGACTACTGGTGGGAGTCTGTGAAGCGTACCCAGCCTGACGCACTCAACATGTCCTGGGAAACATTTCAAAAACTGTTCAATGACAAGTACTTTCCTGAAAGTATTCGTCATATGAAGGAGGTTGAGTTTATTAGACTGGAACAAAACAACATGACGGTGTCCCAGTACGAGGCGAAGTTTGCAGAGTTATCCAGGTTTGCACCTCATTTGGTCGAAAATGAGGAACGAATGACAAGGATGTTTCTGAGAGGTCTAAAACCCGAGATTCGGCAATATCTTATCTCTCATAAATTTTCTTTATATTCAGATGTTGTAAACAGGGCTCAATTATTAGAGCGAGATAATGAGTATGTGCAACCGAGGGACCACAACCAGGGTCATACCGGTGGCGGCAGTCATCGAAGCAATGAAAACCAACAGGGAGGAAAATATTCGGACAAAAGCGGTAACCACTCTGGTGGTAATCGTGGTCGTGATAATAGAAGGAGCGAGTCGGGAGGAGATTTCAAGAAGAGAAGGTACAACAATGATAACGTGAAGACGTCAGCACAAACATCAACTGTTTCTAGGGGAGGAGAACGACCACCGGTCGTATGTTACAAATGTGGGAAAGAGGGACATATCAGCCCAAACTGCCCACAACAATCCAAGGTATGTTATAACTGTGGAAAGGAAGGTCATATAGCTCGAGAGTGTTCTGTAGCAAAACCAAGTTCAGCGGGGATGGTGACTCCAAAAGTTATCCCGGATAAGTCGAAATCAGCGGTTCCTGGAAGGGCGTTTGTCGTTACTGGCCAAAACGCGAGAAACCCGAACGAGGTGATCACGGGTAAGCTAATCTTGAATTCTTGCGAAGTTTATACTTTACTAGATACCGGTTCTACCCATTCTTTTATCTCTCCTGCTTGTGCTCAACGTTTAAACTTGACTCCGGAGAAATTGGACTTTAACTTATCTGTTGAAACTCCGTTGGGTGAAACCTTCGTTACATCTACAGTTTATAAATCTTGCATGATCCAAGTTGGCACTATCACATTACCTGTTGATCTTATCTCTTTAAAGATACTTGCTTTTGATGTGATTTTAGGAATTGATTGGTTAACCACTCATCATGCTAAAATTGATTGTTTTCGTAAGGTTGTTAGTTTTCATATTCCTAACCAACCTGTCATACGAATTCAAACTACTAAACCACTAAAATCAGTCACTGTCATATCAAGCCACAAAGCTATTCGTTTATTGAAAAACGGATGTCAAGCTTTCTTAGCCCATGTTATGGATTTGAACAAAGACAAGTCAGATTTGAATAATATTTCTATTGTTAGAGAATTTTCCGATGTATTTCCTGAAGAACTTCCCGGTCTACCCCCGGAACGAGAAATTGAATTCTTTATTGACCTTGAACCCGGTACAAAGCCCATTTCTAAAACCCCATATCGAATGGCTCCTATTGAACTTCAGGAGTTAAAAGTCCAACTACAGGAGTTGTTGGACATCGGTTTTATTCGTCCTAGTACGTCTCCTTGGGGTGCTCCTGTTTTATTCGTAAAGAAGAAAGACGGGAGTATGCGACTTTGTATTGACTATCGAGAATTGAACCATGTCACCATCAAGAATAGGTATCCGCTACCTCGCATTGATGACCTGTTTGACCAGTTGCAAGGAGCACAATTCTTTTCAAAGATCGATCTTCGTTCTGGATATCATCAGCTGAAGATTAAAACTGAGGATATTCCAAAGACTGCCTTCAGAACTCGGTACGGGCATTATGAATTCTTAGTAATGTCTTTTGGATTGACTAATGCTCCTGCTGCCTTCATGGATATGATGAACCGTGTATTCAAAGAATATTTGGATCAGTTCGTTGTTGTCTTTATTGATGACATCCTCATCTATTCCAAAAGCCGTGAAGATCATGAGCGCCATTTGAAGCTGGTACTGCAAAGGCTTCGTGAAAACAAGCTATATGCCAAACTGAAGAAATGCGAGTTCTGGCTTGAGGAAGTAGCATTCCTTGGGCACGTGGTGTCAAAACATGGAGTATCTGTCGACCCGGCGAAGATTGAAGCCATACAAAGTTGGGAGCAACCGAAGTCGGTAACCGAAGTACGTAGCTTTCTGGGCTTAGCTGGTTATTATCGGAGATTTGTGGAAGGATTTTCTCGAATCGCTACTCCGTTAACTCAGCTGACTCGGAAAGATACAAAATTCGTATGGAGTGAGGAATGCGAGAAGAGTTTCCAAGAACTCAAGAGGAGACTCATTTCGGCACCTGTTCTGACAATACCATCTGGTTCGGATGGATTTGTTATCTACAGCGATGCTTCAGGCAAAGGGTTAGGATGTGTTCTCATGCAACATGGGAAAGTCATAGCCTATGCCTCACGACAACTCAAAGAATATGAGAGGAATTATCCTACTCATGATTTGGAGTTGGCAGCAGTCGTTTTTGCGTTGAAGATCTGGAGACACTACCTTATGGGGAGAAAGTGGAGATCTATACAGATCATAAAAGCCTCAAATATTTCTTCACCCAAAAGGAACTCAACATGCGGCAGCGACGTTGGCTCGAGCTGTTGAAAGATTACGATCATACCATCCAATATCATCCTGGAAAAGCAAACGTAGTAGCTGACGCATTGAGTAGAAGATCATATGCGGGTACGAGTGCAATGTTTTTAACACAAAGGCCCATTTTGTATGACTTGCAAAGGATGGAGATAGAGATGAAGGCTCCAAGTACCCACATGATGATATCAAATATACGAGTAGAACCGACTTTAATCGATAAAGTTAAAGCTGCTCAAGCTACGGATATAGAGCTGATGCGTATGAAGAAGAAAGTGCAAGAAGGTGCTATTCCAGAAGCAAGAATCGATGAAGAAGGAATACTTCGAGTCAACTCCAGACTTTGTGTTCCTAACGATTTTGACTTGAAGCATAGAATAATGATGGAGGCACACAACACACCGTTTGCAATCCATCCTGGGAGTACCAAAATGTATCACGATCTTCGACATACATTTTGGTGGAGCAATATGAAAAGAGAGATCGCGGAGTTTATCTCGAGATGTTTAACTTGTCAACGTGTAAAAGCGGAGCATCAAGTACCAAAGGGTCCATTGCAACCACTTGAGATTCCGAAATGGAAGTGGGAACACATTACTATGGATTTTGTTACGGGTCTTCCCAAGGTTTCTCAAGGCATAGATGCGATTTGGGTTATTGTTGATAGATTAACCAAGTCCGCTCATTTCTTGCCGATACGTGAGACTTATTCCCTTGAACGTCTTGCTAGTATGTACGTGAACGAGATTGTGAGATTGCATGGCATGCCAGTATCCATAGTTTCGGATCGTGACCCAAGATTCACTTCACGATTTTGGGTTAGCTTGCAGAAAGCTATGGGCACGGATTTACGATTCAGTTCAGCATACCATCCTCAAACGGACGGACAATCAGAGAGGACTATTCAAACTCTTGAAGATCTATTAAGACTTTGTGTCTTAGATCTCAAAGGGAGTTGGGATAAGTACCTACCATTGGTGGAATTCTCCTACAACAACAGTTATCAGGCGAGCATAGGTATGGCTCCATTTGAGGCGTTGTATGGAAGAAAATGTCGTTCTCCAGTATGCTGGGACGAGGTGGGTGAAGCAACATTGTTGGGACCAGAATTGGTACGCATTACTACAGAGAAGATCCAAACGATTCGACAACGTATACAAACGGCACAGGATCGACAAAAGAGTTATGCGGATCTTCATCGGAAGGACGTGGAATTTAATATTGGGGATCATGTATTGTTACGTGTTGCACCATGGAAGGGAGTTACAAGATTTGGAAAGAGAGGAAAGCTCAATCCAAGATTTGTTGGTCCATTTGAGATTCTTGAGCGAATAGGAAATGTGGCATATAGACTCGCATTACCTCCAAGCATGTCTCGTGTTCATAATGTTTTTCACATATCTATGCTTCGTAAATATGTTAAAGACCCGAACCACATTATTGAGTTAGAACCAGACGAGATAGCTGAAGATTTAACGTACGAGGAGGTACCTGTTAAGATCTTGGATAGGAAAGAGCATGTCCTACGCACGAAGGTTATACCACAAGTTAAGGTTTTGTGGAGAAACCATGCTATTGAAGAAATGACCTGGGAGTTGGAATCAGAAATGAAAGCGAGGTATCCTCACCTTTTTGAAACATCAGGTACGTACGTCAATTTCGAGGACGAAATTTCATAAGGAGGGGAGGTTGTAAGACCCCAACTTATTAATGAATAAAATCAAATTTTCTCTAAATATTATTGTGAATAATAAGGGGTTAATTTGATATAATACTTTGGTTATGGGTGAAATGTGCAAATTTTGCAAAATAAGCAAGTGGTTATAAAATATTTTTTTTTGGTCGGTGAATATTCGGTTGGTCGTGGAATATTCTTGCTGTCGGGGAATATTCGTACGACGACGCAGCCTTGTGTGGGCCCCATAACGGAAAGCGATTGGATGAAGAAAACGACAAGTATAAGTTGTTTATAAATAACGGCGTAGTTGTTACCGTTAATACTGTTGGAATACCCGGTGGTTAAAATACAGTAGCACACGGTATTGCACCAATTATTGATTCTTACGTAAGAAGGCACTACTCAATAATTGTTACAGTAGTTATTATTCAATATTTTATTTTATTGATTCAATAATTGCTGCGTTGATATTTTATATTATTGTTGTTTCAATAATTGTTGCTGCACAGTATTTTCATTTATCAGATCAATAATTCATATTATTTGAATAATATTATTAGATAACATTATTGGCAATGTCTAGAAAGTTCTGTCTAAGGAGAGGTTTGGTCATCTAATTGCGCGCCAGTAAGGAGAAATCCTTATTGGAAAGCCCCCTCTTTCCTGGGAACGGCCTGGTTGTCATAAATGTGATTCTGTAATATTATTTGTGAATAATTAATTATTGATTCATATGATAAGGAAATATTTATTTTATGTGGATATAAATGAGGGATATATTTTTGTGGTTAAAAATGAAGGAGTTAATGTTGAGGTTTTTGTCAGTATTTTTGTCGGAATGGAGGTATTAAAAATCAGGGTTTTTGAGATAGTTTGCGGGGGTTATAATTTTTAATCCGACCGTTGGATCGTGGTAATTTTTGGATATGTTATACATATATAAGTTGAGTATATGTCCACAAATTTTGAACCGTTAAAAATGAACGTATGATTTATTACGAATTTTACAAGATGACTGGTTCAGAAATTGTTGAATTTTCGGAGTTTATCATTTTGGTGGAAAATTCTAGAATTGGTAGGCCCCACTTGTGGTTGGTGAAGAAATGTGCTGAATTATATTTCAAATGTGGTGGGTGGGAATAGTAGCAGGTAAAGCCATCAGGTTGCAGGTCAAACCTACCAAAATTTTCCTATAAATAGAGGGCTAAGCTAGAATTGAAAATCACACCAGAAACAAGTTTTCTCTCTTTCTCTCTGTAAGACCCCAACTTTTATAAATAAAGATGAATTTTCTATAAATATCATTTTTGAATATTATGGAGTTAATTTGATATAATGTTATAGTTGTGGGTAATATTTATAAATTTTGCAAAGTAAGCAAGTTGTCATAAAATATTCGTTTGGTCGGAGAATATTCTTTTTGTCGGGGAATATTCGTACGACGGCACAATCATTGGTGGACCCCACAACGAAATTATTGTCGGATTGAGAAAACGACAGAATTATCTTTCTATAAAAATAACGGCTGAGGTGTTACCGTTAAAACCGTTAAAACTGTTGAACTACTCGGTAGTAAAAGTACAGTAATACGCGTGGTTGCATAGTAGCACACGGTATTGATTATTGATGCTTACGTGAGAAGTCACTCAGCTATACTCAATTATTGCTACAGTAATTGCTGCATCATATCTCTTAAATTATTGTCATAGTATCATCTGTATAATATGTTATATTATTAAATCAATAATTGAGACGTTGTGGTAAGTTTGGTTATTTTATGGGGGGCCATATGTCATCATCTAAGAGTCTCTTCGTCAATAGTAATTACCGTCGTCAATAGTAATTACCGTCGTCAATAGTATTTACCTTGGTCAATAGTAATTACCTTCGTCAATATTATTTACCTTGGTCAATAGTATTTACCTTGGTCAATAGTAATTACCTTCGTCAATAGTATTTACCTTGGTCAATAGTAATTACTTTCGTCAATAGTAGTTGTCCCTTCAATATTACCAAGAGTCATTTGACCCTTCGTTAAGACCAAGAGTCATTTGACCCTTCGTTAAGACCAAGAGCCACCCTCAGTTTTTCTATAAATAGAGGCCTAGGGCTTCATTATTTTTCACGAATTCATTCAAGCTATAGAGAGAGAAAGTATAGAGAGAATAAGAGAGAGAGAGAATAAAAGTATTCTGCTACATCACTTTTCCAATATCCAGTTCTTTTAAGGTAGGGAGTATTATTTCTTTTATATTCATGAAGAGAACTTCTGTTATTCCATTCGTTATTATTCTGTTGGAATAACCAGTATACGCGGTCTACCCTATACTTGGTGACATTCTTCTATTATTCTGTTGGAACATCCTGTCTGTGTGTTTTACACCGGACCTGGTTCCGTTTATTATTCTGTTGGAACATCCTGTCTGTGTGTTTTACACCGGACCTGGTTCCGTTTTTATTATTATTCTGTTGGAACATCCTGTCTGTGTGTTTTACACCGGACCTGGTTCCATTATTTATTATTCTGTCGGAATATCCTGTCTGTGCGTTTACGCCGGACCTGGTTCCATTATTTATTATTCTGTTGGAATAACCTGTCTGTGCGGTCTATCGCATGCATGGTGATTTCTTTTGTTATTCCATTCTTTATTATACTCAGTTGGTTAAGTTTTGACTTCTATACTCCATGAAATTTGTGGAATATCCTTGATAGTTGCGTTTCATCCAGTATCTTTTCAAGAAAATATTCTTCTAAGCATTCTTGAATTTTACTCCACAATGCAGTATCATGTTGACAATTTGGACGTTGTTAATTCCTGGATAAATTAATTCTTGAACTTGTTTTATTGAATTCTTATATCATTGTCATCATCCTCATGTTTATAAAATGTTGAAAGTCATCTGTGGCCTGTATTGCATAGATGGACTTGGTATGATTATGACCAGGGATTATTCGGTATAATCATGACCGTAATGTTACAAATGATGTGGTAAAAGTCCTCATTGGCCCGTAGTGCATTGATGGACAGTTGTTGGCATGATCATGACCATTAATGAATACACGAATATCCTTGGCCGTAGTGCAGGGGTGATTCGATGATGTGGATTATTTTATTAAGCTGAGTCTCAGCGATCGCAGTGTTGAAAAACCTTTTAAATCATAAAAGATAGTAGAGTTTATTTTCTACTTGACTCTTTTAATGGATTGCTTGTTCCGCTGCAGTTAAACTTGATGTCTATTATATTTTATCAGTTTAACATTGTTGAAGGCTAATGATAATTTATTCTGCATTATCTTAGTCATAATATTTCTTACTGGGCTAGTTGAGCTCACCCTTTCTTTCACTGTTCTCTTCAGGAAATGAGAACGTAGCTGGGGCAAGTCGGGGAACGGAGTGATGGTCCGAAGAATAGTATTAGTTAGTAGTCCTCACTATTCTATGTAATGGTGTGTTAATAAATGTAATGAGGACTCCTTTTGAGTATGAATACTCTCTAGAAGATAATATTTGTATTCAAACTCACAGTTTATGTTTTGTCGTATTGTACACGACAGTTGTATTATTAAGTTGTATTTGTATTCTGTACTATGTATCTGACGACCCAAGATGGGTGATGTATACCTAATTTTGGGGGCGTCACAGTTGGTATCAGAGCTTAGGGATATGATCCCTGGCTAAGATGTGAGAATAGAACTAGGAGGGGAGAGACGGGGAATTCCTTCGCTAGTATGACATACCTAAGTTTATTTGCATGGTATTTAATTGGTCGGTCATAATATAAGGATAATATATGACATATCAATTAATTTTTATTTTGTGGCAGTATCTGAAAATGGCATCTGAGAATGTTGAGAATAGCAATGGAGCACAGACGACTGTTGATTCACCACATATCAATAATCAGGATAATGTGCATCAGGAAGGTGTCAATCCTCATGCAAACAACAACACTGACCAAATGATGAATGATCAAATGTTCAGAGGCTTTATGCAATTCATGCAACAACAGGTGAAAGCGGCTCCTGTCCACAACGTAGGTGGAAATACTGGAAACTCTCAGGCGGTCACCGCTAAACAGTTTAAGGAGCTGGGACCACCGGAGTTTAAGGGAGAACCCAAACCACTTGTAGCTGAAACATGGATAAAGCAGATCACCAAGATATTTGATGTCTTGGGTTGCTCCGAGGAGCAAAAGGTTCCCTTTGCCGCCTTTATGTTGCGAGGAGAGGCAGATTACTGGTGGGAATCGATAAAGCGTACTCAACCTGCCGCACTGAAGATGTCCTGGGAGAAGTTCCAAGAGCTGTTTAACGACAAATACTTTCCCGAGAGTATTCGTCACATGAAGGAGGTGGAGTTCATCAAATTGGAGCAGAATAATATGACCGTGTCGCAGTACGAGGCAAAATTTGCGGAGTTATCCCGGTTTGCGTCCCACCTGGTGGATAATGAAGAAAGAATGACGCGGATGTTTTTAAGAGGTTTGAAGCCGGAGATACGTCAACATCTTGTTTCTCATAAACTGTGTTTGTATTCAGATGTTGTAAATAGGGCTCAGTTGGTGGAGCGCGATAACGAGATAACGCAACCAAAAGAGAGCAGCCGGCAAAATGATAATACCAGTGAGAGCAGTCATCGAAGCGGTGACAACAAGCGTGGAGGGAATCAACAGGCCAGAAATGGTAACCACTTCGGTGGTAATCAGGGCCAAAACAATAAGAATGGACATTTCAAGAAGAGGAGATTCAACAATGATGGAAAGACGTCAGCACCAGCACCTGTCGTTAAGGAAGGAGAACGACCACCTATCATATGTTTCAAATGCGGAGGGGAGGGGCACATCAGTCCAAACTGCGCGATGCCGTCCAAAGCATGTTATAATTGTGGAAGAGAAGGTCATTTAGCCCGATTTTGTCGTTTACCGAAGACAAATTCAGCTAGGATGGAGGCACCAAAAGCCGTCCCAGAAAAGTCAAAACCGGTTGTGCAAGGGAGAGCGTTTGTTGTGAACTCCCAGAGAGCAAGGAACCCGAATGAGGTCATCACGGGTAAGCTTATTATAAACTCTAAAGAAGTTTATACTTTATTTGATACCGGTTCAACCCATTCTTTTATTTCTCCTACTTGCGCTCATCGATTAAATTTGATTCCGGAGAAATTAGACTTTGACTTATCTGTGGAAACTCCGTTGGGAGAAACCTTCATTACCTCCACTGTTTATAAGTCTTGTTTGGTTCAAGTTGGTACCCACACATTACCTATCGATCTGATTTCATTAAAAATACTTGCATTTGACGTGATTCTAGGGATTGATTGGTTAACTACTCATTATGCAAAAATTGATTGTTTTCGTAAGGTTGTTAGTTTTCATATTCCTAATCGACCTATTATGCGAATTCAAGCAACCAAACCATTAAAATCAATCGCTGTCATCTCAAGCCATAAAACTATTCGTTTATTGAAAAACGGATGTCAAGCTTTCTTAGCTCATGTCACAGATCTAAACAAAAATACGTCAGTTTTGAATGATATTTCTATTGTTAATAAATTCCCTGACGTATTCCCTGAAGAACTTCCTGGCCTACCCCCAGAGCGTGAAATTGAATTTTGTATCGATCTTGAACCCGGTACAAAACCCATTTCCAAAGCCCCATATCGAATGGCTCCTATTGAACTTCAGGAGTTAAAGATCCAACTGCAGGAATTGTTAGACATTGGCTTTATTCGTCCTAGTACTTCTCCTTGGGGTGCTCCTGTTCTATTCGTGAAGAAAAAAGATGGAAGTATGCGACTTTGTATTGATTATCGGGAGTTGAATCATGTCACCATCAAAAACAGGTACCCATTGCCACGTATTGATGACCTGTTTGACCAGTTGCAAGGAGCACAATTCTTTTCAAAGATCGATCTTCGTTCTGGATATCATCAGCTGAAGGTTAGAACTGAGGATATTCCAAAGACGGCTTTTAGAACTCGGTACGGGCATTATGAATTCCTAGTCATGTCCTTTGGATTGACTAATGCTCCTGCTGCCTTCATGGATATGATGAACCGGGTATTCAAGGAATATTTGGATCACTTTGTGGTCGTCTTTATTGATGACATCCTTATTTATTCCAAAAGCCGTGAAGATCATGAGCAACACTTGAGGCTGGTACTCCAAAAGCTTCGTGAATACAAGCTTTATGCCAAGTTGAAGAAATGCGAGTTCTGGCTGGAGGAGGTAGCATTCCTTGGGCACGTAGTATCAAGTCGTGGAATATCGGTTGACCCGGCAAAGATTGAAGCTATTCAAAGCTGGGAGCAACCTAAATCAGTGACCGAGGTACGTAGCTTTCTTGGTTTAGCTGGTTATTATCGGAGATTCGTGGAAGGATTTTCTCGAATCGCTACTCCATTAACTCAGCTGACTCGGAAAGATACAAAGTTTGGTTGGAGCGAAGAATGTGAGCAGAGTTTTCAAGAACTCAAGAGGAGACTCATTTCAGCACCTGTTCTAACAATACCATCTGGCTCGGAGGGATTTGTCATCTACAGTGATGCTTCGAGCAAAGGGTTGGGATGCGTTCTCATGCAACATGGAAAAGTCATAGCCTATGCATCAAGACAACTCAAGGAATATGAGAGGAATTATCCTACTCATGATCTAGAGTTGGCAGCTGTTGTCTTTGCACTTAAAATTTGGAGGCATTACTTGTATGGGGAGAAAGTGGAGATCTTTACGGATCATAAAAGCCTCAAATATTTCTTCACTCAAAAGGAACTCAACATGCGACAACGACGTTGGCTTGAACTGTTGAAAGATTATGATCATACCATTCAATACCATCCTGGAAAAGCGAACGTGGTAGCTGACGCATTGAGTAGAAGATCATATGCGGGTACAAGTGCAATATTAACAACGCAAAGGCCCATTTTGTGTGACTTGCAAAGGATGGAGATAGAGTTAAAGACTCCAGGGACCCATGTGATGATGGCGAATATACGAGTAGAACCGACTTTAATCGATAAAGTTAAAGCTGCTCAAGCTACAGACCTGGAGCTGATGCGTATGAGGAAGAAAGTGCAAGAAGGTTCTATGCCGGAAGCAAGAATCGATGAAGAAGGAATACTTCGAGTCAACTCCAGACTTTGTGTTCCTAACAACCCTGATTTAAAGTATGAAATCATGATGGAGGCGCACAACACACCGTTTGCAATCCATCCTGGAAGTACCAAAATGTATCATGATCTTCGTCATACATTTTGGTGGAGCAATATGAAGAGAGAGATAGCGTTGTTTATCTCAAGGTGTCTAACTTGTCAACGAGTCAAAGCGGAGCATCAAGTACCAAAAGGTCCATTGCAACCACTTGAAATTCCAGAATGGAAGTGGGAGCACATTACCATGGATTTCGTTACCGGTCTTCCTAGGGTTTCTCAAGGTATTGATGCGATTTGGGTCATTGTTGATAGATTGACCAAGTCTGCTCATTTCTTACCGATACGAGAAACTTATACACTTGAACGTCTTGCTCGTATGTACATAAACGAGATTGTAAGACTGCATGGTATGCCAGTATCCATAGTTTCTGATCGAGACCCAAGATTCACTTCACGATTTTGGGTTAGTTTACAAAAAGCTATGGGCACGGAGTTACGATTTAGTTCAGCATATCATCCTCAGACGGACGGACAATCAGAGAGGACTATTCAAACTCTTGAAGATCTATTAAGACTCTGTGTCTTTGACTTCAAGGGAAGTTGGGACAAGTTCTTACCATTGGTGGAGTTTTCCTACAACAACAGTTATCAAGCAAGTATTGGCATGGCTCCATTCGAAGCATTGTATGGAAGAAAATGTCGTTCTCCAGTATGCTGGGATGAGGTGGGCGAAGCAACGTTGTTGGGACCGGAGTTGGTACGTATGACTACAGAAAAGATTCAAACGATCCGACAACGTATAAAAACCTCACAAGATCGACAAAAGAGTTATGCTGATCTTCATCGAAAGGACGTGGAATTTGATGTAGGAGATCATGTGTTCTTACGTGTTGCTCCATGGAAAGGAGTTACGAGATTTGGAAAGAGAGGAAAGCTAAATCCTCGATTCATCGGTCCATTTTTAATCCTCGATCGAGTAGGAACTGTGGCTTATAGACTCGCTTTACCGCCAAGTATGTCTCGTGTTCATAACGTTTTCCACATATCCATGTTACGCAAATATGTGGAAGACCCGAACCACATTATTGAGTTAGAACCGGACGAAATAGCGGAGGATTTGACGTATGAAGAAGTTCCTGTTCAAATCTTGGATAAGAAGGAACATATTCTACGCTCCAAGGTTATACCTCAAGTCAAAGTTTTGTGGAGAAACCACGATGTTGAGGAAATGACTTGGGAGTTAGAATCAGAAATGAAATCAAGGTATCCTTACCTCTTCGACATACCAGGTACGTACCCTAATTTCGAGGGCGAAATTTCATAAGAAGGGGAGGTTGTAAGACCCCAACTTTTATAAATAAAGATGAATTTTCTATAAATATCATTTTTGAATATTATGGAGTTAATTTGATATAATGTTATAGTTGTGGGTAATATTTATAAATTTTGCAAAGTAAGCAAGTTGTTATAAAATATTCGTTTGGTCGGAGAATATTCTTTTTGTCGGGGAATATTCGTACGACGGCACAATCATTGGTGGACCCCACAACGAAATTATTGTCGGATTGAGAAAACGACAGAATTATCTTTCTATAAAAATAACGGCTGAGGTGTTACCGTTAAAACCGTTAAAACTGTTGAACTACTCGGTAGTAAAAGTACAGTAATACGCGTGGTTGCATAGTAGCACACGGTATTGATTATTGATGCTTACGTGAGAAGTCACTCAGCTATACTCAATTATTGCTACAGTAATTGCTGTATCATATCTCTTAAATTATTGTCATAGTATCATCTGTATAATATGTTATATTATTAAATCAATAATTGAGACGTTGTGGTAAGTTTGGTTATTTTATGGGGGGCCATATGTCATCATCTAAGAGTCTCTTCGTCAATAGTAATTACCGTCGTCAATAGTAATTACCGTCGTCAATAGTATTTACCTTGGTCAATAGTAATTACCTTCGTCAATATTATTTACCTTGGTCAATAGTATTTACCTTGGTCAATAGTAATTACCTTCGTCAATAGTATTTACCTTGGTCAATAGTAATTACTTTCGTCAATAGTAGTTGTCCCTTCAATATTACCAAGAGTCATTTGACCCTTCGTTAAGACCAAGAGTCATTTGACCCTTCGTTAAGACCAAGAGCCACCCTCAGTTTTTCTATAAATAGAGGCCTAGGGCTTCATTATTTTTCACGAATTCATTCAAGCTATAGAGAGAGAAAGTATAGAGAGAATAAGAGAGAGAGAGAATAAAAGTATTCTGCTACATCACTTTTCCAATATCCAGTTCTTTTAAGGTAGGGAATATTATTTCTTTTATATTCATGAAGAGAACTTCTGTTATTCCATTCGTTATTATTCTGTTGGAATAACCAGTATACGCGGTCTACCCTATACTTGGTGACATTCTTCTATTATTCTGTTGGAACATCCTGTCTGTGTGTTTTACACCGGACCTGGTTCCGTTTATTATTCTGTTGGAACATCCTGTCTGTGTGTTTTACACCGGACCTGGTTCCGTTTTTATTATTATTCTGTTGGAACATCCTGTCTGTGTGTTTTACACCGGACCTGGTTCCATTATTTATTATTCTGTCGGAATATCCTGTCTGTGCGTTTACGCCGGACCTGGTTCCATTATTTATTATTCTGTTGGAATAACCTGTCTGTGCGGTCTATCGCATGCATGGTGATTTCTTTTGTTATTCCATTCTTTATTATACTCAGTTGGTTAAGTTTTGACTTCTATACTCCATGAAATTTGTGGAATATCCTTGATAGTTGCGTTTCATCCAGTATCTTTTCAAGAAAATATTCTTCTAAGCATTCTTGAATTTTACTCCACAATGCAGTATCATGTTGACAATTTGGACGTTGTTAATTCCTGGATAAATTAATTCTTGAACTTGTTTTATTGAATTCTTATATCATTGTCATCATCCTCATGTTTATAAAATGTTGAAAGTCATCTGTGGCCTGTATTGCATAGATGGACTTGGTATGATTATGACCAGGGATTATTCGGTATAATCATGACCGTAATGTTACAAATGATGTGGTAAAAGTCCTCATTGGCCGTAGTGCATTGATGGACAGTTGTTGGCATGATCATGACCATTAATGAATACACGAATATCCTTGGCCGTAGTGCAGGGGTGATTCGATGATGTGGATTATTTTATTAAGCTGAGTCTCAGCGATCGCAGTGTTGAAAAACCTTTTAAATCATAAAAGATAGTAGAGTTTATTTTCTACTTGACTCTTTTAATGGATTGCTTGTTCCGCTGCAGTTAAACTTGATGTCTATTATATTTTATCAGTTTAACATTGTTGAAGGCTAATGATAATTTATTCTGCATTATCTTAGTCATAACATTTCTTACTGGGCTAGTTGAGCTCACCCTTTCTTTCACTGTTCTCTTCAGGAAATGAGAACGTAGCTGGGGCAAGTCGGGGAACGGAGTGATGGTCCGAAGAATAGTATTAGTTAGTAGTCCTCACTATTCTATATAATGATGTGTTAATAAATGTAATGAGGACTCCTTTTGAGTATGAATACTCTCTAGAAGATAATATTTGTATTCAAACTCACAGTTTATGTTTTGTCGTATTGTACACGACAGTTGTATTATTAAGTTGTATTTGTATTCTGTACTATGTATCTGACGACTCAAGATGGGTGATGTATACCTAATTTTGGGGGCGTCACACTCTCTCTAGATTATTGAGTGTATTTTGTGAGTATTTAGATACTTTGAGAGTTTCTATTCATCAGAGCAAGTCTCTTTCAGCCTTATACCGGTATTCCGACCAGAAGTACTGATATTTTGAGGTAAGGGATATTATTTTCTTCTTAATGATATTATTTTCTTCAATAGCATTATGCTGAAATATTGATACGAGTTTTTATCAAATTTGAAACTTTTTGTGTCGGGAGTTACTATTCACGTATACGGCACTATTCACGTATACGGCACTATTCACGAATACGGCACTATTCACCGAAAAATAAAATTTTCCCTTTTTGTCCAAGATGTCTATTATGGTTACTATCTTTGATTGTATCCATGTTTTGATCTTTATTTTTGAATTCTGCTTCACAATTGATTATTATGAAGTATTATTGATCTTGGATAAACTGTTATACGAATCCCTACTATTTGTCCTTTTGTCTCATTGGATTCGTTCTCTTTAAGATATTTTTCATCATCCTCAGTCCTAAATGATGATATTACTGAATATCTTTCGCCTGTAGTGCAAAGATGTATAATTACTTGATGAATATCTTTGGCCTGTAGTGCAAAGATGAACAGGTGTTGAGATGAACATGACCGACTGATGATACAAATGAATATCTTTGGCCTGTAGTGCAAAGATGAATATTTGGTTAAAGATGATTATTAATTGATGTTACAGGGATAAAATATTGATGATGGACTTTTAAATCTTAGAAGATAGTAGAATTCTTTCTCTACTTGACTCTTCTAATGGTTTGCTGTTTCCGCTGCAGTTGTTGATCTAAAACTTGTTGTCGATTATATTTTATCAGATTTTTCCCTGTTGAAGACTAACGATAATTTGTTGTATATTATCTTAATCATAATATTCTTTACTGGGCTAGTTGAGCTCACCCTTTTCCTTTTTGTTCCATTTTTCTTCTAAGGAGGTGAGAACATAGCAGGATCTAGTCGGGGTATGGAGTGATGGTTCTAGAAAGATGTATTAGCAGTCCTCACTATTTCTGTAAAATAGTGTTTGAATAATTGTAATGAGGATTTATTTGAGTGTGGATATTGTCTAGAAGACAATATTGTATTTAAACTCACAGTATGTGTTGTCGTATTTTGCACGACAATTGTATTATTAAAGTTGTAGTTTGCTTTCTGTACCATGTATTTGGCGACTCAGAATGGGTGTTGTATACCTATTCTGGGGGCGTCACAGTTTTGACCGAATGGATGTCATGTCATACCTTTTTATAAGCATCTCTTACCTTTTCAAGTGGTTGTGTCTCATCAGATGGGTCACTAAACCCTCTTATAAGTAGGCTAGGGGCAGCCATTTTGATTATTCAATTTCTAAGCATTCAAGCATTCTAGTCTTCATTATTACATAAATTATTCATAGTTTATTTGAGAGAGAAGTTCAAAACATTTTCTTTGGTTCGTTTTTGTATGCTATTTGTAGTGCTGCTATAGCATACATTGTCATTGTATCCTGGGAGATAAGTGCTATTAACTCTGAGCATAGTAAGGAGGTCATAATTGTCTTAAGGACATAGTATCAAGTACTAACTTTAAAATATTCTGCATATCAACTTTGATATATATAATATATATATATATATATATATATATATATATATATATATATATATATATGCAATTAATATGGCTACCAATTCTTTAACTATAGTCAGTTCTTCTTCTACACCTGTGATACCAATTTTTTTTGTGAACCATAGTGAAAAATCAGAAAAGTTCAATGGAACAGAGTTTAAAAGATGGCAACAAAAGATGTTGTTTTATCTCACTACACTCAACTTAGCAAGGTTTCTTTATGACGACCACCCTTATACTTAATGATAATGAAACAGATAAACAAGTTGTTGTCGTTATTGATGCATGTAAACATGCTGATTTTTTTGTGTCGAAACTATATTCTTAATGGATTGGATAACACATTATATAATGTGTATAGTTCTCTCAAAACAACAAGAGAACTATGGGATTCCTTGGATAAAAAGTATAAAATAGAAGACGATGACACAAAAAAGTTCGTAGTTGGCAAGTTTTTGGACTATAAGATGGTGGATTCCAAGTCAAAGAACTACAAGTAATCTTGCATGAAATACATGTAGAAGGTATATCCTTAAGTGAATCATTCCAAGTTGCTGCTATTATTGAAAAACTAATACCAATATGGAGAGATTTCAAGAATTATCTCAAACATAATGTAAAGAAATGAAATTTGAAGATTTAATCGTGAGATTAAGGATAAAAGAGGACAATTGTGCTTTTGAGAAGAAAGCAAAAAAGACTTTTGTGGAGTATAAAGCAAACATAGTGGAACAAGGTCAAAAGTCTAAAAAGAGAAAGCTCTCCGGCAATGGGCCTCAACATGGAATGAATAAAAAGTTCCAAAGCAAGTGCTACATTTTTAACAAGACCGGACATAGGGCGAAGGATTTTCGTAAACGCAAAGACTAAAACAAGAAGTTTACACAAACTAATGTAACGGAAGTGGATGGGCTACTTAAGGGTGTTTCTGAAATGAACCTATCAACGGTTGTTTCTGAAATAAACATGGTTGAAGATACCAAGTAATGGTGGTTAGATATTGGAGCAACCCGACATATGTGTTCTAATAGGAAGATGTTCTCCACATATTAAGAAATTGAGAATGGAGACCAATTGTACATGGGGAATTTTTCCACATCCAAGATTACTGGATAAGGAAAGGTGATACTGATGATGACATATGGCAAGGAACTCACCCTCAACTACGTGCTCCATATTCCTGATATTAGGAAGAATTTAGTGTCAGGATTTCTTCTTAGTCAAAAGGGATTTAAATTGGTATTTATATCGGACAAGTTTGTCCTAACTAAAAATGGGATGTATGCGGGGAATGAATATATAAGCAATGGGTTCTTTAAAATAATATAATGACAATTGTACCTTCCAATATTAATAAAAATAAATCTTCTGCTTATATGATTGACTAATTTATGTCATGTTAATTATAATACTATATGTAGATTAATTAATATAGAATATTTACCAAAACGTGAGATTAACTCCAATCATAAATGTGAAGTTTACGTTGAAGCAAAACTTCGAAAATCTTCTTTTAAATCAATTGAAAGAAGTACGAAACCTCTTGAATTGGTACATACTGATATTTGTGATTTAAAGTATGTACAAATAAGAGGGGGTAAGAAATATTTTCTTACTTTTATAGATGATTGTACAAGATATTGTTATGTTTACTTATTGAGAAGTAAAGATTAGGCTTTGGAAATGTTTATACATTACAAAAATGAGGTTGAGAATAAAATTGATAAAAGGATCAAGATAATTTGAAATGATAGAGGTGGTGGGGAATATGAATTTTCTTTTGCTGAAATTTGTTCACAACATGGTATAATACACCAAACAACTGCACCTTATTCACTATAACAAAATGATCTTACTAAAAGAAAAAATAAAATTTTGAAAGAATGATGAATGCATTATTGTGACAACCCTAAAATTTAGAAGATCTTGAATGCTTAAAATAAAGGTTAAAGAATAAAACTTAGATGGGAATTAGAGGATTAATTAAAATTTTTAAAGAACCTATATGGTTTGATTTAAATTTTTAAGCAATGTAAAGAAATTAAATAAGAATGATAGAAATTTTGAAAAGAAATAAAGAGATTATGTATGTGGAATTTTTTTTAAGGAAATAAATTTTAAATGAAGAGATGCTATAAGGTTAAAGAAAATGTGTATATGTATAGATACATATATATACTTAGTGATGTGTTATATATATTTTAGGAAGAGGAATGATAAAGATAAATACATGATGACTTATATGGGACATGTGTGAGATTAAGTAAATATATATTGTAAATATGTATATATATTTATTCTTTATATAAGAGAATTAAAGAAAGCTTTGTAGCCTAATGTTATAAATTAAGTATTGGAATTAAATAACCTAAATAATTATATTTATTGGCCTCAGTATTGTAATTATATACTAGTGACCTAATCTAAGAGATTTATTTTATTATCTCAATTAATTAATTTTATAACTTAATTAAAGCAAGTCTAATTGGGTTATAAAATTAAATGTACATGAGTAGTCATTTAAATTTCAAAATGAGTGAATGAAAACCCTAATTAAATAATTAGGGTAGGATAAAATTAAAAGTATTGGACTACATTAATTTTCATAGCCCAAACAATTAATTAGAGAGTCCAAACAAATTAATTTGAAGCCCAAACTTTAGCCCAACAAATAGATTACAAAGTAAGCTAAATAAAGCAATTAAACAAAAATAAAAATTTGGGCTAAAAAGGAGGGGATGGATCCGGTCAAATAAGGGAGAAAGGAGAGGAATTGAGCACATGTTATTTGCTATAATTTTGAAAAGATTTTGGAAGATTTTGTTGAGATAGGAGAGAGAAAGATGAGATATGGAAGAGATATGCTAGGTTTTGCAAGATTGGAAAGTGAAGATGTGGGAGATTTTCTATACTTACATATGATAAATATATATATACATCTTTCCTACTATAAATAACCCTCCCTTCATTCCAATTAAAGAGTTTTCTTCACTTTTATTTCATTCTCCACCAAAAAGCTAAAGAAAGAAAATTAGAGAGAGAAAGAATAAAGGGGCTGCCATGCTAGAGGAAGAGGAAGGAGAGGAGATCAAGTTTCAAGCGTCATTTCATACTTTATAAGAGAGAAGGAATTGAGCATCCAAAACCAAAGGTTCAAAAGTCCCTTAAACTTAAACCCTAAGTTAGATCTATGTGATTTATTGTGGTTGTTTTTGAAAAAATAATTAACTTGTGATCTTGAACTCTAGAGTAATATATCTACATGTTTTAAGGTGTTTCATGCTTAGATCTAACCATTTTAATTGATGAAAAGCTTGAAAACCAAAGATGCACAAAAACTAACTTTTTGACCATAAAAACCATAGAAATCAGCCCACTTTCAAGCTTTACCAATTGAAATCTACAACTTATTTTTGTGATCTGTCAAAGACGTATGTTAGATACATGAGTTGTTTGTTAAAACCAAGTGGTAGCACTCAAAAATATTAAACGAGCAAGTCGTTACATGCGTTTTCCCAAAACCATCCAAACAACAACAAAAATCTGGAAAATAGAAAAGTTTCCTGGCTAGTTTCTTGTAGGGGCTGTTTCGTCCATTTTTTGTGACTTGAAAATTCTGGAAAAATTTGGTATGAGAAAATGATGAGTTATGAAGGTCATGTCCAAAGATGACTATTTTTGAATGTGTAGAATTAAAGTTATGGATTTTACAAGAAAATACTATTTTAAAAGTAAACTTGAATAACTTTTTGTGATTAACTTTAAAATTATGAATTGTTTACAGGAAGTACATGTATATGATAAGAACATACCCTGAATGTTTTAGAAGTTTTGGACAAAATTTTGATTTATAAAAATTGCTGCAAGATTCAACTAATTTGGTCATTTTAAATATAGTAAATGAAATTCAAAAATTCCAGAAAAAATCTATGTTCATAAGGGAACTATATTCTGATATTTCTCAGGAAAAAAAGTTTTAAGAGTTTTTTTTGATATTTTTCATGGATGTGCTTGAGTTATGAATAAATAAGAGTAATAAGTTATGTGATGTTAAAATTTGTGTAAATGTGATTTTCTTGACAAAAGACCCTTATTATGATACAAACAGATTTTTAAAGGGTATTTTGGTCATTTTTGATAAGATGTTATATTTATGAAATTTTAGGTTTATTAAATGAATGAATTAGTAAAAGGTAAGCAATTAAAATAAATTATTTATGAGTTTAATAAATGATTAAAATATTATTAAATGCTTAATAATATTAAATTAAGATATTATTAATATAATTAAAAATATTATATTAAAATATTATTAAATGATTATAATATTAAATTAAAGTATTATTGGCAAATGATTAAAATATTTTTAAAGAATTAATAATATTAGTGATTAATTAAAATATTATTAAATAATTAATTATATTATATTAAATTTAAATTAAAATAAATGGTTAATAATATCAGAAGTTAATTAAGATATTATTAAACGATTAATAATATTAAAGTGTGATTAAAATAGTATTAAATGATTAATAATATTAGTAAATGATTTGAATATTATTAGAGTGTGATTAAAATATTATTAAATGATTAATAATATTTATAAATGATTAAGATATTATTAAATGATTAATAAGATTAGTAAGTGATTAAAATATTATTAAAAGGTTAATAATATTTGTAAGTGACTAAGATATTATTAAATGGTTAATAATATTAAGAAGTGAATAAGATATTATTAAGTATGAGACATAATTTTAAGATGATGATTAAGTGATTAAAATATTATCAAAGGACAATAATATTTCTAATAAGTTAAGGAATTATCTGATGTTTGATTATATGGCTAAATCTTAGATAATTTAATTATGAAGTAATTGTATTATGAGGTATACTATGATATGCTGATTGAAAGATCAATCTTAACAATGATAGGTCTTTACAATAAAGAGATTAAATTAGATTGAGTAGCAGTACTCGACGGTACAGGTAAGTTCCCTAACTCAAACTCGAGTTATTATTTCAACGCATGTTAGTGGATAATTATTGTTGATTATTCCACATCTATGATTATTGATTCGCAGTTAGTGCATGTTGCATATGTTCATCAGGTATGAAAGGCTGATCACCTTGATTACCATAAGGTTCAGTTAAATTTGTTCATGGTCATTGTTGACCACTCCGCATTATTGATTTAGTCATTCAATTATTGAAATTGATTCATGATTGATGAGTAGGTTTTATACCTATAATTTGGATACTTTTTTTAGGCTTAATTCATTGTTAACTTTAAATATTTTTCGTGTCATTTCACTTATTTTTGTGTTTGTGTTGTAGGAAACGGCTTCGGAGGGTCAAAACATGAAAAATGGAGCTTAATGACATTTTTATAATTTTTGGCATTGTTTATGCGTCGGGGTGAGTTTTCCTAGTGTAAAATCTGCGCCGGGGTGAAGTTGTCGGAAAAAAAATAGAGTTTTTAGAAGTTAAGTCCAAGAAGGATTGGTTTTCAAACTTTGAGCAAGACTTAAAGACTCATGAATAGATATAAAAGGAGGAGTATTCACAAGGATTAGGAGAGGATTTCAATTTCATTATATTAGAGTAGAGTAGATTAGGTCAAAATCCTAGTTTTTATTAGATTTGGGAGATTGAAGCAACTTAGAGACCATTGAAGATCAAGAGCAGGAGCAAGAGGGAGAAGGAGATTTGCTGACAACGGATTTTATTCTTTTCTCTACTCTTATTTTTATCTTTTAATATTTATTCAATTGTGGATTTTTTGTTTTAATTCAATAATCATTAACTAAAGATTACAATGGAACTTGTTGCATAGTTTATTTTAATATGCTTCTCTATTAATTATTGTGATTATTATAGATTGTCTATTATATTGTTTAATTGCCTAGCTAACAATTACCATGATAATCTATATGAATTCGGGAGATAAAATATAGATTTAGATCTGGTCATAATAGCATGTGATTGTGTTTTCTGCATGGCGATAAAATTCATAATTTGTGTTTAGGATAAAGATATACCTATACACCGCATGTAATCTGATAAAAAACTTGTGTGTAAAATCCTCTTTAATTGTAATTCACATAGAGATATAGTGAATTAGTTAATTAGAGTGTTCTTCCTAATTCTATCATCTGTGGATTTAAGTTGATTTGAGTATGATGCATTGAGAGATGGTCATATATATTTATGTGTTCTTGGTTAACAGTTCAGAATAGTACTGAGGCATAATGGATAAGAATTGTATTAATTTAAGTGAAGCAATAAGTAAAATTGTGATCTTAAATCTCCATAATCTGATTTTTAACTAGTGGTAATTAGAATTAGTTTAATTAAATAATTTAATTCAAAAACTTAAATTGATTGTTTAAATAAAATTAGTTTGGTTAAGAGTTAGTATTTGGTAAATTTTATTAATAATTTCTCGTCGGAAAGATACTTTACTTTCACTTTATTACTTGTTGACCACATATATTTGCGTGTTGTGCGTAACTAGATTTTACCCAACTAGATATTACATTGTTGAAAATTTAAAATCTTATTCCTTTTCAATCATGATATATCCTTCTTATATTTAAACTTGCTGGGCAAAGTAGTTGTTCACTCTTGCTATATCATGATAATATTTTCAGGTTAAGACGAAGGTCCGAGGAAAGACAAAGACAAGGATAAATTTCAAGAGTAGCCTATTATGCGATTAGCTATTATGTTACCTTAAATAGGTTGATTATGTAAACCTTTTTAATTCTTTAAGGTATGTAATGAGTTAAGGTTGTAGACCTTGGGAAAATATTGTAGAATCATTTGAAATGAACAATGTATGTTTATATATATTCTGCATTAGTTATTGAATGTGTAAGAAAATGTTGTACCATGACGCACCTGGTCCGAGGTTAAAGGGGCCCAGATTTGGAAGCACATCAATTATTGTTAATTTCTGGGCTACATCATAATTTGTGGGGGGGGGGAACAAATCTTTCAGCAAATTATATTCTCAACCGAATACCTCAAAAGAAATCTAAGACTTCACCCTATGAATTATGAAAATGACGTAAACTGTCTTATAAACACTTGAAAATGTGGGGTTGCTTAGCAAAAGTAATAGTTCTTCCACCCAAAAAGGTGAAAATAGGATCGAAAATAATAGATTGTATATTCATTGGTTATGTTAACAATAGCAGTGCATATAGATTTTTGGTTACTAAATCAAAAATAGAGGAAATACATGAAAATATTATTATTGAGTCAAAAAATGCTGAATTTTTGAAATGGTATTTCCTAATAAAAAGAAATAAGAGTTAAGTTCTAATCAACAGGAAACAAACAAAAGAACTTATGACACTGTTAGTGACAATGATCATGGATTAGAAGATATTGATGAACCTAGACGGAGTAAACTTTCTAGAATATCAAAATCTTATTGTCCGAATTTTTTAAATTATTTTTTAGAAAATGAGCCTCAAACTTATAGAGAAGCGGTGTCGAGTCCCGAAGCTCCATATTGGAAATAGGTTATAAATAGTGAAATAGAATCCATATAGCATAAACATACGTGGAAATTAGTAGATCTCCCATATGGCTCTAAACGTATTGGGTACAAGTGGATATTCAAAAAGAAAATGAAAGAAGATGGATCAATAGATAAATATGAAGCAAGACTTGTAATCAAAGGATACAAGCAAAAAAGGGTTTGGATAATTTTGATACTTATTCTCCTATGACAACAATATCCTCAATTAGGATGTTAATAACCTTTGCAACTATATATAATTTAGAGATACATTAAATGAATGTGAAAAAACTTTCTTGAATGGAGATTTAGAAGAAGAAATCTACATGAAACAACCAGAAGGGTTTATTGTTCCAAGACAAGAAAAGAAAGTTTGGCGGCTTGTGAAGTCCCTTTATGAATTAAAAGAATCACCTAAACAATGGAATGAAAAATTTGATAGTGCAATGTTGTCGAATGGTTTTAAGATAAATGAGTGTAACAAATTTGTGTATGTCAAGGACATTGAGAAAGGGTTTCTCATTATTGTCTTTATGTAGATGATATGCTCATTATGGGTAGTAATAATGAAATCATTAAAACTATCAAAAAAATATTAAATAATATGTTTGACATGAAAGACATGGGTGTTGCCAATGTATTATTAGAAATTAAAATTTCTAAAACATCAGATGGGTTAGTATTATCACAATAACACTATATGAAAATCAATCAATGCGATTGCAATCCTGTGAAAACACCGGTAGATATAAATCTACACTTTTCTAAAAATAAAGAATAGAACATATCACAACTTGAGTATACACAAATAATTGGAGGCTTTATGTACGTCATGAATTTTACACGTCCTGATATAGTATATGCTCTCAATAAATTGAGTAGATTTACAAGTAATCCAGTACAAGATCATTGGAAAACGATTGTAAGAGTTTTAAGATATTTAAAATACACTCAAAACTTTGTATTGCACTACTAAAGATATCCAACAGTACTTTACTGTAATATAAATTGGATATCGGGATACAAAAAACTCTAAATCCACAAATAGTTTTATGTTTACACTAGGTGGATGAGCAGTATCATGGAAATCTTCTAAACAAACATGCATTGCTCGATCACCGATGAAATTTGAGTTTATTGCATTAGATAAGGCTAGAGAAGAAGATGAGTGGCTTCGTCACTTTTTAGAAACTATTCATATGTGGCCTAAATTTGTGTTAGTGTTTTATATCCATTATGATAGTCAATTAGTAATTAGAAGGGCACAAATTCACATGTATAATGGTAAGTCTAGACATATTCGTCGTATACCCAATACCATAAAATAATTACTCTCTAATGGTTCAAAAGAGAATATAGTGGATCCATTAACTAAAGGTTTGACTAGAGAGCAAGTGAAAATAACATCGAGGGGAATGAGTTTAAAGCCTATAAATAAGGACTGTCACAATGGAAAACCAACCTAGTTGACTAGAGATCCCAAGATCTAGGCTCAAAGGGACAACTAAATTGTGAACAATTCAACCAAATCACTATGAAGAAATTAATTTCTTCAATTCATTCCTATGATACGAGATAGTGATAACTACAACAGTTTCAGGATAAGTTATGCTTTTAATGATTCTTAAATCTTGATAAATAAGTGGGGTATGACAAGATACTGTTATTAAGAATCACTTATATGAGTGTGAAATGGAACAATTCTATGAGAATGATAAAGTTATACTTCTCTAAAGCACTCATAAATCAGGGATTGTTCGGGGTCGAAATAAACAAAATTATGAGAACCAAATAATGTCTGAAAATATTCTATGTGAATTTTTATTGTCTCGATTTACAAAAACGGTTGGACAGTTCAAGACATCACGTTCACTGGACAACTAGTAAACTCGATAGTCTTTCACAAGAGAATGTTCAAAGCCAAAAGCCACCTCTCACTATATAGATGATTTCTGTCTCTCTCTCAGAGTCTGCGTAACATTTGAATAAGGCTGACAATCAATTTCATTCATGTGGGGGATTGTTTGAATTTGAGCCTAATTTGAAGTGAGTTTTCATTAATCATTTGAAATAAATCCAAATATCAATGTGTTTTACTCCATGAGTATATTAAAATTAAGTATTTGGAAGCTCAAATCCATGGGATAATGAATAAGAAATTAACTACCAAAGATCACCCTTGAAAATGATAATAAATATTTGTGGGAAACTAAGTCCCACATCGGTTCAGAACTAAAGTTTGAATGAGTTTATATATAATAAAGTTTCTCTTGGGTTTGGGCCCCAAAGGGCACCCAACTTTTGTGGAAGGAAGATGATCTAGACAAAGCTTGGATTGAACTAACACGCACGCGCTGCCGCTGCCGCCGACAGGACGACCGGTCAGGGCTCTGGCTCTTGGCTCGAGGTTCGTGGGTCATAGGCCTGGGTCATTGTATATATTTTTTGGACAAAATTCTATTTTATTTAATTCTATTATCAGAGTTGTGTCTTTTTGAGAAGCGTTATTTATTATCAAAACTGTGTCATTTTGGGAAGCGTTATCTGCCTGAACAGAAGCGTTAATACTGAGTCGTTTTAGGAAGCTCTATCTACGTGAACGGGAGTGCCCCTTCTGATAAGCCCAAAACCTACGTCGCTTTTGCTTTAAATAGACTTGCCCATTTTGCGAAGACCCAAAACTACATCGTTTTAACCGAATGGCTGTCATCCATACCTTGTCATAAGCAATCTATGTTTTTTTCAAGTGGTTGTGCCCCATCAGATGGGTTAGCAACCCCTCCTATAAATAGGCTTAGGGGCAGTCATTTCGATCATTCAATTTCCTCCAAGCATTCAAGCATTCTATTCTTCATTATTACATAAATTATTCATAGTTTATTTGAGAGAGAAGTTCAGAGCATTTTTTTTGGTTCGTTGTGCATGCTATTTGTAGTGCTGCTATAGCATACGTTGTCATTGTATCCTGGGAGACAAGTTTTATAACTTTGAGCACCGTATGGAGGGCATAATTGTCTTAAGTACATAGTACCAAGTACTAGCCTTGACATATTCTTTATATTAGCTTTGGTATACAACAGATAAGTTTTATATATATAGAGTCATTATCCATTTATTTTTTTCCTAACAACGACAGACAAACCAAAACATAGTTAACAAAAGTACATAGTTAACATAGTCTATCAAAAAGTTTATACTTTAAACTAATTAAACCTACTTTTTAATCTTTTTTTTTAAAAATCATGTGGTTATTTAAGTATTAAATGGGATTAAGATCCTTCAACATAGTTAACAAAAGTATGTTTATTTTCAAAATCTAGAAACCTAAATCAAATGTGTAGCTTCAAATATAGAAGGCAAACAAATGTAAATCAACCATTAATTACTCCAATAATCCATAATTATAATAATTATAATATAAGGAATTTATAATAAATAAATAAAATAAGAAAAGGTTCATTAAATAAACAAAGTAAAATTTTAAAGTACTCATTTACCTCTAAATGTAGTCCATGAAATTGTAGTTCTCCAAAATATTAATCTCTAATAGCGTTTCCAATCTAAGAGTCATAGAAATACAATTTTAACCTTCACTGATGTGACATTAAATCCAAAATAACTAATAGGAATAATATAAAGAATATAAGAGAAATTAATTTACCATCAAACCCAATATTGCAATAACTAAAAGTATATATTAACCCTCAAACCAAATATTGCAAGGTCCAATAATAGAATTGAGAATTCGAGTTTAAAACAAATCATATTTTGTCAAAATAAAAGCTTACAACTCATTTACTATATTCACTCAAGCATAACTACTAAAATTATACCAGGGTGGATCTAGTGTACTAGTGTAGGCAACTGCATACAGTGGATTTTTGAAAAATTAAATTTATCAAAGTAGTTTTGATTTGTGTATAAAGTACAATGGCTTAATAGAAAAAAGAATCTTAAAAGGCATAATGTAACTAATTTGTTAATAGTTTCTGCCTTCATCTCTATCCCTAAAACTTTTTGAAAACTTTAAGAGCAATTTAGGATAACAATACTAATTATGAAAAAGAATTGAGATTAATTTTACAAAAGATTAAGAGTAATTTGAGGGGTGTTGGGGAAGGATATGGACCCGATTGTTTAGGTGGGCCCCAAACCACGTGAAGGAATCTTTCTCACATATGAATATATTCGGGATTATATTCGACTTCCATTTCTTTAAGGAGATTGATTCCTATCTTAGTATGGTAGGTAATATGATAAGGAATTCTATTCCAATTCGGGGACAGGGAGTTAAAGGTGGTGTGATCATCTATAAATATAAGGCTAAACCCTACTTCATAAGTACTTGACTATTCTTTGAGTATTAAAGCTTTAAGCCTCCATTGTTAACATATTTTCATCATGTAATTATTCTCACACTGGAGTTATCCCTCGATGGCCCAAATCGTCAAGTTCTTACGTGTGACTTCGTTTCTTTGCAGGATTGGACGCATTTTTCGTGATTGGATGCGTGGACAAATCTTGTTGTTAACATTGACGCTAGAAGGAGAGCCACCTTAGTGCTAACAGTTACTTTCAATCACCCAGAATCTTAACAGGAGTTACGAAGACAAGTAAGGCAAATACAATTTTTGAACGGCAGAAATCCTCGTCCAACCCCTCTGCTCTACCTAGGGGTTCGGTCAAGGATAGGTTGGGACCTTCCAAGCGCATTGCAGATAAGTTTGACCCTAGAAGTCACTCTATGGGCCCCACAAAGGATAAGATGGCCTCAATTTGGAAAAAATTGTTCTCGGCTAGTCAGAAGGTCCCATGTTCCCATAGTCATGCCAAGGATACTTATTCATGGGCACACACTCAAAGAGATCGAAGTTCTAAGCAGAACGGTTGAGACAAAAGGAGTTGATCCTAACCCGAAAGATGTAGGAGAATAAGGACGCTATGGAGTCCCTATGCCTTCCGCAAAAGGAGTTGGATGCTCAGATGGCTAAGTTGATTAAGAAGAGGTTTTCTCGAGTTTGTATCGTCGTCGGGAAGCCACGCTAGAGGACCGATCCATGACACATCGTTCGAACGGTTCTCGGTACAGCAAGAGTAGGCAGAGGAGTCACTCCCGAGAAGAAAGCAGCAAGGATTGGGGGAGGTCGGGACATATACAACGAGTGGCATCTTCAAAACACACTCGAATCGGCGTAGGCCATCCCCCCAAAAGGAGGAATCCACCCCCTATTTGTATAGTAGCTGAGTTGAAGCAGAAGCTGGCATCAGTTAACCAAGAAAAGGAGGAACTGGTCGATCCGACATCACCCTTTACCCCAAAAATTAATCTGGTTCATGTCGTTCCTAGTAAGAAGGTTGCGCACTTGGAGATTTACGATGACACAGGTGATCCCTATGAACATACCCAAGCATACGATCGACTTATGAGGTTTTATGATCATTCTAATGCTGGAAAGTGCCAGATGTTCGTCACCACCCTGAGGAAGGAGGCTCGACAATGGATGACTTTTCTTTTGCTGAGCTCTATCAGCTCATGGAAGGACTTATGTGAAAAATTTCCATGTCAGATTCGGTAGTAATAAGAGGAGGGGTAAAGTGACAGCTTCCCTCATGCATTTTAAGTAGCGTTCGAACAAGAGCCTAAGCCAGTATGTGAAGAGATTCCGGGAGGCGGTCGGGACAGTGACTGAGCTGAACTCCCCTCAAGCCCTCAGATTTTTTACGGGATGTGGTAAAGTCAAAATTAATGAAGGATGTAATGTTCAACCAACAGAAGGATTTGTCAAAGGTATATGATAGGGTTGAAGGCTTTATCACTATTGAAGATGCTACAGGGAGCCTAAAGCCACACTTGCAGTCTTCAGATAAGCCTAGAGATCGGGATAAGACTAATCATCCCAGGTCAGATAATAACCAAAATAGGTTAGTCAATCAGACGAAAAGAAGTTTTAATAATGGGGAAAAAGGCTGACCACCCTTCCTAAACTGCAACATCAATAAGGTTTATATCCCTCTTAATACTGATCAGACAAAAATATTAGAGGAGATGAAAGATAAGCCCAACTTTGAACCGAATCCAGTAAACACCCGTCTGTGGAGAGGAAATCAGAACATGTATTACAACTACCATCAGACCTCTAAACACTCCACAGAGGATTGTTGGAATTTGAAGAATTTAATTGAAAAGAACGTTTAGAGCGGGGAATTGGTTCAATATATTGCTGGTTGGGAAGGATCGGGAAAAAAACAGGACGAAGCAAATCGGGAGCAGCCAAAGGTTCGGCAGCCCGAACAAAATTAGCCCACTCAGAATTTGGTAGATGTTATCAAAGGGGGATCAATTGGGCGCGTAATCGAAAGAAAGTGTCGAGGCCTGGTGGATGAGGTGTTGACAGTATCTAAACAAACTACCAAAAGGGAACGAGCTTAACTTAGTATAATTATCTCTTTTACTGATGAAGATTATCCAGCTGAGTCAGTAGAGCCACAAGAAAGAGCGCTGGTTATCACGGCACAGGTCGGGCATGCAGATATGAGAAGGATGATTATAGATAATGGGTCTTTAGTGGACATATTATACAGTCATGCTTACCAGAGGTTGGATTTGGAGGGTCAGAAGATGGATATAGGTCAGGAGGCCCCTCCGTATGGGTTCAGTAACAACCTAGTACATGTGATGGAAACCATTGAGTTGTATGTTCTCTTCAGGATGACACCTCAGTAGGTTATGATAAATGTCAGATTCTTTATGGTACAAGTGGACTCGACCTACAATGCCATTTTAGGTTGGTCGACATTGGTAGCTCTCCAGGAAGTGATGTCCATACCTCATTTCAAATTAAAGTTCCCTACGCCGGATGGGGTCGGTGAAGTCAAAGGGGACTTGGATATCGCTTAAAGGTGTTACAGGAATTCTCTGATATCATCGGGAGTTGGGGTCAGTAAACAGAGAAAGACCATAGCAATCGAGGTGGAACCATTCACCGAAAGAAGTACAAAAACCCTCGCTTTACCTGCTAATGAGACGGAGGATGTGGAGTTGATTTTGGGGAATAAGGATAATTCAATAAAAATTGGCTCGAGTTGGCATGAGCCCTTTTGGACAGGATGATAGAGCTACTCTAATTGTATGCTGATATATTTTCTTGGGTGCCCAGTGACATGCCTTGGATACACGAATCAGTTGTTGTGCACAAGTTATGTGTGGATGCTGCCAGAAAACACATTTAGAAGAAGAAGAGGATTTTTCCCCTGAATGGTAGAAAGTCATTGATGATGAGGTGGCTAAACTGTTAGCGGCCAACTTTATTTTTGAAATTGATTACCCCGAATGGCTAGTGAATGTGGTATTAGTTCAAAAGAAGAATGGAAAATAGAAAATCTACATTAACTATATGAATTTAAATAAGGCATGCCCGAAGGACTTCTACCCATTCCCACATATAGACCAATTGATCGATGCCAACTCGGGGTAAACTCTGTTAAGTTTTATGGATGTCTTTTTGGGATACAATCAGATTTTAATGTATAAGGAGGATATCCCAAAGATGACCTTCATCACGCATCGGGCGATTTACACATATAAGAAGATGACTTTTGGGATACTTAACGTTGGTGCTACTTATTAAAGGATGATGAACTATGTGTTCTGTAAACAATTAAACCAAAGTATGGAGGTTTATGTGGACGATATGGCCGTCAAGAGTATATCTTTTTGGGATTCCTCGGATATCTGGTGAGCAAGCGAGGAATTGAGGCTAATCTAGAGAAAATCAAGGCCATACTAGACATGAAGTCTCCACAAACGTTCAAAGATGTACAACGCTTGATTGGTCAGATTGCAGCGTTAATGAGGTTCATGTATAAGTTAGCAGAGCGATGCCTTCCATTCTTTGATACTTTAAAAGGTCCAAAAAATGAAATGATGTTTCAGTGAACTCGAAGTGAAGAATCCTTCCAAGGGATCAAGAAATATTTGTCTTCGGCGCTAATGTTGATGAAATCGATCCCTTTAGAACCTTTGTACCTTTATTTGGCGGCTATAGTTCATTGGCATTTGGAGCTGTTTTGGTGTGAGAGGCGGGAAGAAAGAATTTCCCCATCTATTATGTCAGTTATGCCCTTCGTGATGTAGAGATAAGTTACCTAAACCTAGAAAAGTTCGCCTAAGCATTTATAGTGGCTAGCAGGAAGCTTCGACCCTATTTCTAGGGGTCGGTTGATAGTGATGTACACGGATTAACCCTTGAAGAAGGTGTTACATAAGCTAGATGTTTCAGGATGACTCTTTGTTTGGGCTATAGAGTTGACTCAATTTTTTTTTGGAGTATCATCCCCGAATGGCTATTAAGGGTCAGGCCTTAATTAGTTGATTTTTTGTGGAGTGTATTACTCTAATCTAGATTCTTTGGATTAACCAACTGTAGTTATGGGATTAATCTCCGATGTTTAGTCAATTTAGACTTCTTGGACTCTTTATGTGGATGGATCTTCGACTTCGCATGTTAGTGGAGTAGGGGTTATTCTAACAAGTTCCAAAGGCTTCAAGGTATAGCAGGTTATTTGCTTCAGGTTTAAAGCGACCAACAATGAAGCTGAGTATGAGATGATTCTGACTGGGTTGCGATTGTATCGAAGCTTGGAAGTTCAGCGATTGGTTATATTTAGTGATTCCCAGTTGGTGGTTAAGCATATTTCGGGGGAATATGAGGCTAAGGGGAAAGAATGACTAACTACTTGGTCGAGGTTGAGGATCGGCTCCATTACTTTAGCTCTTTTAATTTTTAAAGGGTGGATAATTTGGACAACACAGTGGTCGATGCTTTATCAAGGTTAACCACGATAGATGCAAGTTCTTCTAGTTGATCGGTGTACCTGGAAGTCTTGGATGCCCCAAGTGTTTAGAGAAAGGAGGTACTGGTGATAGAAAGATCAAACTGTTGGCTTGCACCTTATATAGAATATTTTGGTGATTGGGTTCTACCTTCAGATCGGATGCTTGCGAAGAAGATAAAATATAGGATTTTAAATTTTATCTTAATTGATGGGGATTTGTATCGTCGCACGTTCTCTTCACCTTTACTAAAGTATTTGGTGCCTTTCGAAGCGGCTTATGTCCTTCGGGAAGTGTATTAAGGGATCTACAGTGATCACATGGGAGCTAAAGCTTTAGCTTATAAAGTGCTAAAGCAGGGGTATTATTGGCCAACTATGTTTCAAAATGCTCAGGAATATGTTAGAAGGTACCCGAAGTGCCAACTGAACAATCTTATTCCACATCAACCTCCTGAGGAGTTATCTTCGATTTTATCCCCGATTCCATTCTCTGCATGGGGGATCAACATCTTAGGCCCACTACCAAAGGCAAAGGGTTATTCTAGCTTCGTGATAATAGTGATTGACTATATGACTAGGTGGGGCCAAACCACTTCGGGCAATCACAGACCAGGAGTGTCTGAAATTTCTAAAAGAATTCAAAAATTTTTGATTCAGTATTCCCATAGTATTAGTATCTAAAAATGGAAGACAGTTTGTGGGGTTTATGTTTGAGGAGTTTTTGAAGGATTTGGGTATTCGACTTCAAAAGACTTCGGTAGCACATCCTCAATCTAATGGTCAAGTAGAAGTTACTAATTGGACAATACATAATGGGATTAAGAGATGGTTGGATAAAGCTAAAGGACAGTGGCTTGAGGAGTTGCTTAATGTTCTATGGGCGTATCAAACTACTCCTTGGATGACAGTCGATTCGTCTTTCAGGTTGGCGTATGGGAATGGTGGATTAGTTCTAGTGGGAATTGGGTCGCCTTCTTTTCGGGTTAGTCAGTTCAAAGATATATTTAATGACAAAGGGTTTCGGCTTAACCTAGATTTATTAAAGGAGGTTTCGGGAGTTAACATTGGTCATATTGGCTGTACATTTACCAGCGAAGAAGGGCTCGACATTATAATTGGGGAGTTAAGCAAAAGAGGTTTGAAGTTGGGGATTTAGTTCTTAGGAAGATAGAGACTTCTGTGCCCCATAACATTGAGAAGTTAATGCCTAATTGGGAAGGGCCCTATGAAGTTATAGAGGTGTTGAAGCTAGGCACTTACCAACTTCGGGCTTTGGATAAAACAAAAGTTAAGAATACTTGGCTTGCTAGAAGACTTTAGAAGTATTTTCAGTGATTTGTGTTAGTTATTTCTTTTTATGACATTGTAAACTTATCAAGTTATTAATGAGAAAAAATAATCAATTTTGCTAAAAGTTGTTTTCATTCATTGTCAATGTTTGTGCAAGGAGATTTCTTTACATAGTACAAAAAAAGGAGGAAAAATAAATAAGTTAATTACTCATCATAATCTGAAGAGTCCAAGATACGTGGATCCAGTCTAGTCGCCTTTAATTTCTCTTCATCCTGATTCTGGAGCTTTGGTGGCCATCCCTGAACTATTTCATTACTTCTACAGTTAGTTCGGGGTAGTTTCTATATTATAGGATTAGTTGACATTTCACTTCCTCGGTCAGCAAAGGATTTTGAGCCTTATATTCGGTGAACTCCCTCTCCAGATTATTGTTGGCATTCATTAACACCATGATTTTATCGTGCATGTCTTTGGGCTACTTCTGAACGACCAATATGCCCTTCTTCAGCTTTTCATTTTCACTCTTCATTTCAGCTCGATCTTTTAGAAGCTATTTTCGATGTTCGGCCAATTCAGAAGCTTGCCACTTCACGGTCTTTATAGCTCATTTTGTAGCTCCTAGCAGTAGTAGTTGGTATACAAAATCTTTTCTTTTTTAAGGCCAGACATTACTGCTTGTACCCTGAGCTCAAGACGCGCGACTTCGGCTTGTAGATCGTTTTCCCTGGCTGACATCTACGAAAGTCGGTACATGATTCAGGCGGTGAGAGAAGCAGACTGTAAACAAAGATAAAGGGGATCATAAGATGGTGTGGTTAAAAGGTTTTGTGAAGGAAGTTAAGTTAGGGATATTTACTCGACCTTAATGCATGGCGTTAGTATACATGAGCTATTTGAGGCTTATTTCCTCGAACCTTTCTTTGTTCCTAGGAAGAATAAAGTTCTCAAAGAGCTCATGTGGATAGTCAATAGGGTCTTTGGGCCATAACGTCATTGAAGTGCGAGCTTTTTAGATATAGCTGGTAAAAGGGGAAAGAGAGTTTGGTTGGGGATCTGATGGTGTTGGGGATGGTGTTTCGATCTGGGGTTTTTTGGCAGGGGGTTCGGAAGAGGGACCTTCAAGTTCTTTTCTTTTTCGCTGAGGTTGAGGTTTGTTAGGCTTGACAGATTAAGTTGGATCGGTGTGGGCTGTTTAGTCGGGTTCCAGGGCACGAGATGTTTTGGGAGGGTTGTTTTGTGATGGTTCAGTTGACTCTTTTACCAAACAACTTCTTTTTACCTTGAAGAGGGTGTTCCTTTCAAAAATGCTCATATCATAAGTGCTTTTTTCGGTGAAGGATGGTGTAGGGATTATAGCGGTTGGTTGTGGGGGTATTGAGGCATATGAAGGTGGTAATGTTGGGTTAAAAGTGTCATTTTGGGTTTCAATGAGGAGGTTGGGTTCGTCAATTGTTGAGGGGGGTTCGTCGGTTGTAAAGATGAGGAGGGGGTTGATTCAGTGATTTTAGGGGTGGAAGAAGATTGACCGACTTCGGAAGTCATTGTTGGCTTGATAAGGGATATTAAAAAAGGAGATGGATTATGACAAATATTTATATATAAAAAATGGTGATGGGTTCGGGACTTACGTTTGTGATAGTAGAGCAAGGATTGGTTTGACAAAAGGTCCAAGCTCTATTCTTCCTTCGACATTTTGACGACGAAGGACTTGAACTGTTCGGCTTGTTTTTTTATTGAACTTAAAGCTTGCCAAGTTGCCTTTTAAATGATCGACCCAATCAGGAATGAGGTGGGTGTCGAGGCCTCTGATGAAGAACTAGTGTGTGTGTGTGTGTATGTGTGTCATCCCTTATTACTAGATAGGGTTTTCCACCAAATATGGGTCTTCGGGTGCTTGTTCGGCTGGCGAAATCCAGGTTCCTTAAATTTGCCCAAACTGAACATAGCTAGGAAAAAGTCCATACAGGGAGGGATCCCGTACTCGAAGTAGAAAGCGATAAAACAAATTAGATAGATGTATGAATTCTACACCAGTTAGGCGAACCCGATGCCGGTGAAGCTGCAGAACGTGGTGATGAATTCATGGAGGGGGGAATCCAACCCCATACCTCAAAGCATAGAGTATGCATTCTCAGAAGAATATTCTTTTTACATTTTCAGGACGGCCAGCTCTGCGTTGGTACAAGGGGGAAGAAGCCCCTTCAGTGAAAGTGGAAAAGGTGGTTGAGATTGGGTTGGTGGTAACAGTGATGGTTGGTGTGGAGATTGTAGTGGACGAGACTAAAGTAGAAATGGTAGAGAGGATGGTAGTTGGTATAGTGGAAACATTGGTAGAGACAATCTCGGCAGTGGTACTAGTTGTTGCAGAAGAAATAGCCTCAAAAGTGTGAATAACGGCAGTCGGGAAGTTGTTGTCGGCCATTGTTGAGCGAAAGTTTGTGGAGATTTGGTGATGCTTTACCGGAAAAAGAGTTTGCAGGAGAGGAAACGATTTACAGAGGAGGAAGAGAAAAGTGTTTTTGAAATCTTAGATCTGAAAAGTGGTAGTTCATTTTGGGAGTGGGGGTTTTTTGAAGTGATAAACCCTTTGTCTTCGCACGTTTCTCTAAGTACGACGTAATATATGGTCTGGTAGTAATGGTGGTGGGGTCCAACAATGAATGGGAAATACGAAAATGCTTTGTCTGGCTTCGATCACTGTGCTTTAACATTTAATATTAATTATTAGGATTTTTGGATCAAGTACTCTTTTATTATATGACCCTTTATAACAAAATAGTGGAGGGCAATGTTGTGGCAAGGTTGTATGGGCCCAGTAATTTTGGTGGGCCCCAAGCCACGTGGAGGAATCCTTCCCACGTAGGAATATATTTAGGGTGGTATGTTGAGTTTTAAGGAATCTATGATTCTTAGTTGCATTTAATTTCTAATTCCTAAGGAAAGAGTCAAGATTATATTCGACTTCTTTTCTTTAAGGAGATTGATTTCTAACTTAGTATAGTAGTTACTATGAAAAAGAATTCTATTCCAATTCGGGGACAAGGCGTTAAAGGTGATGTGATCAGTTATAAATACAAGGATAAACCCTACTTCACAGGTACTTGATTATTGTTTGAGCACTAAAGCTTTAAGCCTCAATTGTTAATCTATTTTTAGTCTATACTTATTCTCACACCGGAGTTATCCCCTGGCGGCTCAGACTGTCAAGTTCCTACATGTGACTTTATTTTTGTGCAAAATTGGACACGTTGATGATTGAACGCGTGGACGAATCTTGACGTTAACAAAGAGTAACAATAAGAAAAATAATTCAAATATGAATTATTAGGGAATGTAATGATTTTGATATTTATTTTGAACTTAATTTAAAATATTTAGGTTAGTGGAGTGTGATTTAACTATTAACATGCGATGATAAGGAAAAAGCCTACAAAATTTTTTAAAATGCAAAAATAAGGTTTGCAAAGATATATTATCTTTATCTATAAAAAAAATCAAATTTATATATCAATAAAAATCAAAACTATCAAAAACAAATTGAGGATGGGATCACCTATATGCATAAGTTAATCCTCTCACACACAAGTGGTTGACTCATTTACTATTTATCATGTGAAGTGACATTGTAAAAATATTAATCTCCTAAATCAATATGCTAAAAATGAATAATACATGGAGAGAAGATAATTTAGAAACCTTTGTGTTATAGGTACTATAGAAAATAAAATAAAGTCAAAGTTTAAATTTGTATAAAAATATCTACACTTTTATTTGTAAATAATTAAGAATTTAAAGAGAATGATAATCTCGCAATAAATCATCCTTGTTTAATGTAATAAAATGTAAATATGATTTCGTTTGACTAATTTATAACTAATTATTTTTCAATTTCATCAAAACTAATTAAACTTATATGTATTAACTTTATTTGTTATTCTATATTACATAAAAAATTTAATCGTTCAATACGTTGTTTCTCTTGAATAAAATTTCTAGATCTGCCCCTGAATTACACCCAATGTACTTAAAACTTCTAGGATCTATAGTATTCATATCTCAATACCATTTTCAACAATCATAGGGTGCTAAACATGAATATCAATATAGAATAAATGAATTTCATTAAGATCTATAACATATTACCTTTTGAACCTTCTAGCGTTAATATATTTCCTTATTCTGCATCTCTATCTAGCACAACCTGAAGTGATATTAAAGGAAGAATATCAATGAATTCAATCTCAACACCTTAAATACACAAGGATCAAATAAGGGAAAGATCGATAAGAAGTTGTACTCTGGAAATTGAATAATGATAGAGCCGATTTGCCTCAAAATGACCTACGTTTCCTTAAATACCCTACAACATAAAGTAAACCCTAATCGGCAAAATTACCGAAAAACCAAATAAGTTTAATTTTTTTTAAAAAGTATAGAAGGTCCAAAGTCTTCTTTCCCATTTGTTTTTGGGCTTAAAACAACATGTATCGCTCGACAAAGTTGATGATTCTCTTATATCTTAGTAAGGGTTTTGAAATTCGTGCTTATGGGCCTGCTATTTCACATGGATCAAAAGTTATGTCAGATTTCCTACGTAATTGATTCCTTGGGCCTAATTTATTTCAAATGCAGTCGTCTTTAATCTCGTTATCTCTAAAAAATTCAGTTTAAAAAATAAAATTTAAACTAAATACCTTACTAAAACAACATTTGCTTTTTTAACTGAGATACGGCGATGATTTAAAGCAAAGAATAATTAATAGTATCAAGATAAGTTGTCAATTATAAAAATAGTTTGATAGAGGAATCTAACATTACTCTCAATTCTTTTTTTAAAGCTTGTGATAATGATAATGAATTTAATTTATACTTCAATTAAACTTCTACCAAAAGTCATGCATATATAATGTTTTTATGCTCATGTTTTTGAATAAGTCAATGGTTCTTTAATATAAATATTGATTTTGATGCTTAATTATACATATTTAATTATATCTTCAAAATGATCTTTAGTATTAAATGTTATCCTTAAGTCTAATATTGTTCACAATATATGGGGAATGATCCATAACATCTATTCGTCATGGATTAAAAAGTGGCATATAATATCTATACCGTCTATTAGAAAAATGAAGGGTTGGGATGGAAAAGGTTACAACGCCGTCCGGTAGAAGTACTAGCGGACGTAGTTAGTATAAATTTTGGACTTTTATGCCCCCATTTAGCCTATCATAAATCGCAAAAAAAAAAAAGCATTCCCAAGTACTTCTAGCGGACAGAGATTCACTGAATTACCATGCTATTAAACAATTAGGGCAAAACTACAGCCCTAACCTTTCGATCTAAGTGACGACGCGGCGATGCTAGCTCTTCATCAATGATCCATCTAGAAAAACCCTTCAATCTGTCGAGAAAAGAGCAAAATTCGTACTCAAGAGTGGAAGATTTGGATTCTACATCAAATTAAACAACATTTAATCGGTGAGTTTTACGAATTATAAGGTTTAAATTGGAGATATTTTATTTGTAGCATCAATTAGGTTTTTAGGGATGATGGATTCTTCTTTAAGAATTGGAGTATTTTTAGCTTGATTTCTCAGTATTTTCTTTGGATGTGTTTTAGGAAATTGATATTGGGATGGATTCATAGGGCATTTGATATTTTCTTTTGGCGACCACTTCTTCTTATTTTTTAGGAAATTGATATTGGGATGGACTCTTCTTGCGATGGTTTCATGAGTTCATCTTATATTGCAATATTTTCATTGCTAGTATTTGTTGATCTGACGCAACTGTAGTTTGTTTATCTATCAATTTGTTTATCTAGTTGTATAAAAAGAAATTGGGATATATATGTTTGTGCATGTTCCAGTTAATGTCTTGCTTATTTTATATTTCTGCCTTAATTTTTTTGTCTCGTGATTAAGTTGTCTGTTGGGGTGTGATTATTTGGATTTATTTTGACAGTGCAAGAGTCCTTATTAAAGTAAGATTGTGTTTTCTTATTTAGTGGGATAAGGAGGTTTAATTTGGGAAGGATTCTATCCACCATTAATTGTAGTTATAAGGTGATTCTATAAAGGACTTCTACTCCTGATTGGATTCTGGTGAACATGAAAGGTATAAATACAGCAATAAGCAATAGTTTAGGAGAGACAGAACACAAGAACATATGACACAAATAAACACTTTATACTCTCCATATTATTATAGTGGATTTCTCTCTCTCTCTCTCCGTGATTTTTTCCCAATTGGATTTTCACGTAAATTCTTGTGTTCATATTTTATATCTCTTTATTTATGTTTATGTGAGTGTATTTCGTGAGTTTGATTTCACAATAATACAATCAGCCGTTAGCGCGATTTTAGCCTGCAATTTTGGTGATTTCGTCAGGCGTACAAAATTTGGCGTTAACATTGGCGCCGTATGTGGGAAACAAAATTTATTGTCAAATTGAAATCACTGAATAAAAACTTCAAAAATCATCAAGATACCCCAAACACAGTCCTCTGGAAATTAAAAGCTATGTCCCTCACTTTTCTCTTTTCAATTTAAATATTATACTTCATCGATTATGCATGCAGTAAATATTTTATATGCATGAAGACTAATCAACAAATTGTTGAACCTAGCTCGATAAAAGGATGACTGCATGTTGTCATTATTGTAGTTCTCATGGATAAAATATAATTATGTTTCTCATTGTTTTTCCTAATCCCATGTGAGTTCTACTCACATATAATTTTATTTATTCTATTCCTTGAATATCATATGATTATCAAGGGCTAAGGAAAAATAAATAAATAAATTATGAACGAGAGCATCAAATCTAAGTGCGCATGACAACAGTGACGAGTTGATACATCATCTGCTACTAATAATACTAAATGATTTCGCACTCCAAATTGGCCCTATGTAACTAATGGGCAAAAGTACTAATTGCTTAGGCAAGTTTGGTCCAAGAAATAATTTCATTGATTGCTACGATTTGTATGCTATTTAGGGTGAACACATGGCTGGCCTCCGACACAAGAAATACGACTTTATCTTCGACTATAATGTTGGAATTTATGCTTCCTGAAGCCAATCGATAATACAAATCTTCGACCTCATGGTTCTATCAATGGGGAGATTGCCTCGCCATTCAAATTTAATACCAACACCTTATCATAAATGGAGCTTTCGTATGTTGTTCGAAGTGGAGCAAATAATGTCAATTCCGAACTCAAGAATTTTTGGCCCGTTGTCTATACTGATCATTTTCTCTACAACAAGTTTTTAGCATTAGCATGGACAAAAGAGTTTGGCATGGATTCAATCATCTTCAGGTTTCTAATACAATAAAAATATCCAATTTCTCGACGTACACATCAGCATAATATGTTCGGTACTCCTATTGGTAGTCATCCATCGTCTTTGGCAGGTCAACTGTTATCGAAGGAGGAAATATTTTTGAGAAAATATTACCACCAAAATGTTATGGCAGATTTGAGACTTTGGCATCGATAATGTTAGAGGTTGAAGGAAATATGCATTATCGGAAGGACTTGGATGCAAAAGAGAAAATGCAGTGGAAGCTTAGAAAATTTTGAATTTGCAGGCAATAGGATTGGAGAAGGATGTTTTTTATGAGATTAAAGAATATTCAGGTGGTGGGTTTTGTGCTTCTTTGGATGATACAGAAAGGTTGAGAACACATATTTGGCATGCGAAGAGGTTTACATTGAGCAAGATTTGGGGATTTCATCTTCCTCTTGGTTTGCACGGTAAGGGGTTCAAGATCAATCATGAAAAGCTTAAGAGATGGAGTAATTGTGCATGTTGCAAGCTACATTGTTGCTGTACACTTGGAGGGTCCTGAGCTTGCAAGTGAAATACTGGTGGGAGAGTACTTTGAATATGGAGGTTGGTATCTGTTCAGCGCTGTGTAAATTAGATTCATACTTCCTCTTATGTTCGAGCTGAGTTGACTGGGGGCAATATATACAAGCCTGGTGAAACTTTGACGGTCTGAGTTGTTCATTTATAACACTTCAGGCAACAACAACTCACTTCGGATAATTGCAGTACATTGCGGATTACGTCATATCGACTTCATTCTGGCTTCAGCTATTTACTTTGGTGATTTTGGAGGTTCGGTGGAATTTGTTCATCCTAAAAATGGTGAACAGAACCTGTTCATCCTAAAAATAGCGAATAGGATTGTTGGGAGGTTCGGTTGGATCTGTTCATCTTAAAGATGGTGAACAGAAGTTATTTGTCCTAAAGATGGCAAAAAGGATTGTTAGGAGGTTCGGTAGAATCTGTTCATCCTAGAGACAGTGAACAGGGTTTGTTCGTCCTAAAGATGGTAAACAAGATCGTTGGGAGGTTCGGTAGAATCTGTTCATCCTAAAGATGGTGAACGAGATCGTTGGGAGGTTCGATAGAATCTGTTCATCCTAAAGATGGTGAACAGAACTTGTTCGTCCTAAAGATGATGAACATGATTGTTGGGAGATTCAGTTGGATCTGTTCATCCTAAAGATAGTGAACAGAACATGTTCGTCCTAGTGATGGCGAACAAGATTGCAAGGTTGGTTCGGTTGGTATAAGGTTGGTTCTTTATATCTTCGGTAGTGATAAGGTTGGCTCGATTATCTATGTATTCGGTCGTGATAAGGCTGGTCTTTTATATCTACGGTAGTGATAATGTTGGTTCGGTTGGTATAAGGTTGGTTCTTTATATCTTCGGTAGTGATAAGGTTGGTTCAATTGGTATAAGGTTGGTTTGATTGTGATAAGGTTGGCTCGATTATCTGTGTATTCGATTGGTATAAGGTTGGTTCTTTATATCTTTGGTAGTGATAAGGTTGGTTCGGTTGGTATAAGGTTGGTTCTTTATATCATCGGTAGTAATAAGGTCAATTGTTTATCTAACTTAAGAGTGAACAAGAGGAGTGAGGTGGCGATAGTGGGAGTTAAAAATTTTCATTCGGCGTATGGAGTTCGGGTGTGATAGTTCGTCTTCGGCAAATATGGATTTTCAGTTGGTATAAATTTTTATACTCTCTTATTTTAAGTTCCTTATAAATAAGAGACTGGGAGGCAATGTTGGGTGTGATTATTTAGATTTATTTTGACAGTGGAAGAGTTCTCATTAAACTAAGATTGTGTTTTCTTATTTAGTAGGATAAGGAGGTTTAATTTGGGAAGTATTCTATCAACCATTAATTGTAGTTATAAGGTGATTCTACAAAGGACTTCTACTCCTGATTGGATTCTGGTGAACATGAAAGGTATAAATACAGCAATAAGCAATAGTTTAGGAGAGACAGAACACAAGAACATATGACACAAATAAACACTTTATACTCTCCATATTATTATAGTGGATTTCTCTCTCTCTCTCTCCGTGATTTTTTCCCAATTGGATTTTCACGTAAATTCTTGTGTTCATATTTTATATCTCTTTATTTATGTTTATGTGATGTATTTCGTGAGTTTGATTCACAATAATATAATCAACCGTTAGCGCGATTTTAGCCTACAATTTTGGTGATTTCGTTAACCGTACAAAATTTGGCATTGACATTATCGTTCTAACTTTGTTTCTTCTTCCTACATTCAGACTCTTTTTTTATATATATGCTTTAGTTCTGAGTACCATGTAGCATGTATATTTATATTTATTTCTCTACACACAGATGGTTTGCTTTGAAAAGTAATTAATGACATAATCAGGAAGTTCTGTTTGGTTAGCTGGAAGACTTGTTTGTTTCAGCTAAATATAATTGCTAATGTAATATTAAAATACTATGTAATCAATTGATGCCTGTGTTATCTAAAATTGTTAGTTCCATGACCTAGCCTGCTGAATTTATCAAGTTGTACATGTGGTGCTTTCATCTTGATGCATTGATTTATCTTGTTCTTTTCTTTTCTTCTTTTATTATTATTTTTTGTTTCCATAGAATCTTAATGTTTTTATTAGCAACTAAAAATGCTTGATGATTTAGATATCTGCAACTTTGTATAGGTACTCTATGGTTAATCAAGGTCTTGTTAAAGAAGCAGTTTTCTCATTTTGGTTTAATCGCAATGCTGAAGAGGGTGAAGGGGGTCAACTTGTTTTTGGTGGGGTTGATACTAATCATTTCAAGGGTGAGCACACATATGTTTCTGTAACTAGGAAAGTATATTGGTAGGTGGGCCTTATTAGACTTCCCTGCATGAGTTTGCATGATTGTTCCTGTAACTATGTGTTATACTTCATTCTTGCTTATTTTATTTGTTTTTCTTGTTCTCAGTTTGATATGGGTGATGTCCTATTTTTGATATGGGTGATGTGATATCACCTGGAATTACACTTGAACTGTATTTATGATGTCCTGGTTGTTTTAGTTGTTTTTCTTTGTTCTAATGTTTCTTTTGAATATAGGTAAGAGGGCTTAAATCATGTTAACAATGAAGTAAAATATGGTTTTAACTACATTCTCTCTTTTGATGCGAACTCTAACAGCTTATTCTTCTTTCTCATTTTGATGTGGGTGATGTCCTAGTTGGTGGTGAAACAACTGGTAATTTTGGGAAACCCTGGTTTGTGGTGATCTTGTTAGGAGACATTAAATTTAAATATATATCATTTTTCGAAATTATTAGAGCCCTGTGCTTGTGAAGGGCTAGAGAGATGCATGTTTTTGATTTCTTAGATCCTCTAGATGTATTTAAATGCTGATTTTTTTATTCTCATATGTATCTGTTAACTAAACCAAATATATTCTAGATTATTCAAGAAATATCTTAATTAATATTAGTACATGAATTGGTGATGTCTAAGTACATGAATGTATTTGAATTGTCTTGGAACATGTAATGGTTAGGTTCATGTACATGAATGTGGTCATGTAGTAATTATTAATGTGGTTCTAGAAGTGTCCTATGAGTCCTATAAATAGTCTTGTATTTTGTTCATTTGAATCAAGTGAAATATAAGTGTTCTTATATTCTCTAAAGTTACATTTCACTTCCACCCTAAAATATATTCTCTTCCTAATCTTCCATCAAGTGGTATCAGAGCTCAAAGTCTTTATGTGACAACCAGAAAATTTTTCAACTTCTGCTTTAAATTATTTAAAAGCTTCAAAACTTTTTGATTTTTCATGAAGAAAATAAGTCCACACTTTTCTTGTGTAATCATCAATAAAAGAAAGGAAGTATTTGTTACCTCCAAAAGATGACACTGTCATAGGTCCACACAGGTCTGAATGAACAAGTTTAAGTGGCTGTTTTGTACCCCAAGAAGATTTTGAGGGGAATGGATTACGTGTAAGACCCCAAATTATTAATAAATGAAATTTAAATTCCCTCTATTTATTATTTTGAAGTAGTAAGGGTTAAATTGATTAATGAGGTTAGTTATGGGTAAAATGCGCAAATATTCATTTTTGTCGGGGAATATTCGTTTGGTCGTGGAATATTCTTGCTGTCGGGGAATATTCGTACGACGACGCAGCTTTGTGTGGGCCCCATAACGAAAAGCGATTGGATGAAGAAAATGACAAAAAAAAATAATTTATTTATAATAACGGCGTAGTTGTTACCGTTAATACTGTTGGAATACCCGGTGGTTAAAACACAGTAATACGCGTTGTTGCACAGTAGCACACGGTATTGCACCAATTATTGATTCTTATGTAAGAAGGCACTACTCAATAATTGTTACAGTAATTACTGTTCAATATTGTATTTTATTGATTCAATAATTGCTGCGTTGATATTTTATATTATTGTTGTTTTAATAATTGTCACTACACAGTATTTTCTATTATCGGAAGAATAATTCATATTATCTGAATAATATTATTAGATAACATTATTGGCAATGTCTAGAAAGTTCTGTCTAAGGAGAGGTTTGGTCATCTAATTGCGCGCCAGTAAGGAGAGATCCTTATTGAAAAGCCCCCTCTTTCCTGGGAACGACCTGGTTGCCAGTACTGTGATTCTGTAATATTATTTGTGTATAATTAATTATTGATTTATATGATGAGGAAAATATTGATTTTATGTGGATATAGATGGAGAAAATTTTTAATGTGATAATTGTTGAAAATTAATATTTTATCTTTTTCTGATAAAATAATTCATTTAAATATATTATTTTAATAATATATTGATGGTGATATTTTTACAATGAATGTGGGATATATGAGTATATGAGGAGGAAGAGTATTTTTGTGGCATTAAATGATTAACACATGTTTTGTGTGTTGGTGGATACAATTCTTAACCGAAAATTTATTATTGACTGTAAAATCGTCCGTTTGTGGATTTCGGTCAATTTTTGTTTGGAATTTGGAAAAATTTTCTTCTGCAAAGTTGTAGAGAATTGAATTTTCTATAAAAACTCGCGAGATTCGAATTTTCTGATAAAAGAGCTATTTATTATGAATTATTGAAGTTCTGGAGTTCCGAAATAATTGATTTTTAGAAGTTTTTTTTATTATTTTGAAGAAAAACGCTTTTTGGCATTTAAGTGGGCTAACATGTGATATAAATGGGCTGAATTCAGATCTTTCAAGGTGGGCTTGACAATTTTGTAAATATAATATTATTATATTCAATTTTCTGCTTTGGTGTTCTAAGCATTTTCCTATAAATAGGGTGCTTAGGTTAGAATTGAAAATCACACCAGAAACACAAGTTTCTCTCTATTTCTCTCTCTATATCGAGAGTATTCTTGTGAGTATTTGATACTTTGAGTGTTGCTATACGGTGCAAGTTTCCTTCAGCACTATATCTAGTATTCCAGTCAGAAGTACCGTCTTTCCGAGGTAAGGGATAGTAAGGGATATTAAGGGATTGTAAGGGATTGTAAGGGATAGTAAGGGATGTTATTTCTTCTTAAATGATATTATTTTCTTCAATATCATTATGCCGAAGTATTGATCTGAACTTTTTATCAAATTTAGAACTTTTCATGTCGGGGTTACTATTCATGAGTTACTATTCACGAGTGACTATTCATGAGTTACTATTCACGAGTTACTATTCACCAAAAAATGAAATTTTCTTCTTTTTGTCCAAAATATCTATTCTGGATACTAGCTTTGATTGTATCCATGTTTTGATCATTCTTGAATTTTACTCCACTATGATTATTTATGAGGTATTTTTGGACATGGAATAGCTGAAATACGAATCCTTAATATTTATTATTTTGTTTCACTGGATTCGTTTCCTTTAAAATATTTTTCATCATCCTCAGCCCTAAATGATGATATAATTGAATATCTTTGGCCTGTAGTGCAAAGATTAATGATTTCTGATGAATATCTTTGGCCCGTAGTGCAAAGATGAACAGGTGTTGAGATGAACATGATCGACTGGTGATACAAATGAATATCTTTGGCCTGTAGTGCAAAGATGAATATTTGATTAAAGATGGTTATTGATTGTTGTTTCAGGGATAAAATATTGATGATGGACTTTTAAATCTTAGAAGATAGTAGAACTCATTCTCTACTTGACTCTTCTAATGGTTTGCTGTTTCTGCTGCAGTTATTGATTTAAAACTTGTTGTCTATTGTATTCTATTAGATTTTTTCCTGTTGAAGACTAACGATAATTTGTTGTATATTATCTTAGTCATAATATTTTTTACTGGGCTAGTTGAGCTCACCCTTTTCCTTGTTGTTCTATTTTTCTTCTCAGGAGGCGAGAATGTAGCGAGTACTAGTCGGGGTGTGGAATGATGGTTCAAGACAGTTGTTTTAGTAGTCCTCACTATTTTGTAAAATAGTGTATCAATAAGTATAATGAGGACTTAATTGAGTATGAATACTGTCTAGATGACAATATTTGTATTTAAACTCACAGTATATGTGTTGTCGTATTTTGCACGACAATTGTAATAATAAAGTTGTAGTTATTTTCTGTACCATGTATTTGGCGACTCAGAATGGGTTGGATGGATTGGACCTATTTTGGGGGCGTCACATTACGGTGCAACTTTCCCAACTGGCATGCTTCACAAATCTCCTCTGTTTTATTAATCTGGGGTAATCCATTCACCATTCCTTTCACTGCTAACAATTTTAGGCTGTCAAAATTCAAGTGGCCATACATGTCTTGCCACAACTTGGAAACTTCTTTATTAAAACCAGCGAAACAATGAAAATTTTCCACTTGGAGAGGAAGTGGAAATAAATTTTTCTCCGCCAAGCTAATCTTTGCCACAACCTGATTATTTTTTGACAGAGTACACAATTTATCATGAAAGAATATATCAAACCCTTTTCGGAAAAGATGTCTAGTACTTAGCAAATTGCTTTTAATGCCTAGAACAAAATAAACATCTGACATTTTTTCAAATTTTCCAGATTTTGTTTTGAAAGTAACTTCTCCAACTCTTTTAATTGTATAGGCTCTAGCATCTCTTATTTTTTTTGCCCAAAATTTGACTCCACCAAGGTAGAAAATAAATCCTTACTCCCTGTCATATGTTTGCTAGCACCACTATCCAAATACCAAACATGATTATTATTTTCTTGACAAGCAATTAATAATGACTCAGAACAATCTTTCTCAACTGATTCATTTTCATGCACCAATCCCGATTCTTTTTTGTTAGATGGTGCAAACCAACATTTATTGATTTTATGACCAGGCCTATGACAATGAAAACATTCAATATATCCTTTTCTCCCTCTTTGATTAATAACATGACCTCTTCCTCTTTGAGAATTGTTTGAATACTCAAATGACTCTTCCTTAAAATTATTATTGTTACCTTGTGATCCTCTTCCATTGCCACGAAAATTAGAGCCTCTACCTCTGTTTCCTTGGAATCCACCTCTTCCACGTCCACGACCTCCTCCATGGCCGCGAGCACGGGGAGCACCTCGGCCTCCCGTAATTTCAGACTTAAGAGCTTGATCATTAGAAGGTGGATTTCTTTGATTAACACGAAACTCATGTGTCTTTAAAGAAGCCTGCAAATCTTCCAAAGACAATTTTGACACATCTTTGGACTCTTCGATAGCTACCACGATAAAATCAAACTTTTATGGTAAGCTTCGAAGAATTTTCTCAACAACTTTTTGATTTTGCAAAACTTCTCCATTAGTTGCCATTTGGTTAACAATTGAAGTAACTTTTGAAAAATAATCAGCAATAGTCTCATTTTCTTGCATTTGCAACTTCTCAAATTCTAAACGCAAAGATTGGAGTCGTACCTTTTTTACCTTTTCTTCACCTTTATATATTGATTGCAAAATATCCCAAGATTCTTTTGAAGTTTCTGCCTTCGAAATTCTATCAAAAATTGGCCTTTTAATTGCTTGATAAATTTGGAAGAGTGCCTTGTTATCCTTCTCCCTTTTATCATTAAGGCTATTTTTTTGGGCTTGTGACAAACCCTCTTCAGTTTATGGTTATTCATAGCCATCTTCAACAATTCTCCACAACTTGAAGGACTTCAATAGTACTTTCATATTATGGCTCCAATAATCAAAGTCTTCTCCGTTGAAGCGAGTAATTAGAGAAACTAAATTATTTGAATTTGCCATCACTCTGTTGTTTTAAAAAAAATCAACAAAAATACTTTGTGTTGGATGAGAATGATCGGATGCTGGATATGAGATTTGAAAAACTGGCAAGGCACTTCTTTTATTACCAAATCTCTGTTACTTTATATTACAGGCTTTGAAATTCATAGGTGAATCATCCGTGAATACATGACATGACAACAAGCACTTGCAGCGAAAACAATAAGCAAACTTGGTGCAGAGGCTTTGATTACTTAAAGTACAACGCCTTTTAAACCTTCTTGGTGGAATTTTAGGACGTGTTAACCTTTTTTTTAACAGGCACTGATACCACTTGATGGAAGATTAGGAAGAGAATATTTTTTAGGGAGGAAGTGAAATGTAACTTTAGAAGACACTATCAGAAGACGCTCCTATTGAGGAAGATGATCCATCCTTGAATCCAACTGATGTTCCATCATCCTAATTATGAGCGTCTTCTGATAGCCCCGAAGCAATCAAGATAAGAACTTTGTAAGAGATTTATGATACTACGGAGCCAGTAGATGTAGGAGCTATTTTCTTTGCTTTCTATGTAGGAGAAGGTCCAATCTCCCATAAAGATGCAGTAAAAGAAGAAAAATGGAAACAATCCATGAGGAATAAATTATGGCTATCAAAAGGAATGACACATGGGAGCTCGTTAGTTTACCACCAAACAAAAGACCCATTGGAGTTAAATGGATTTTTAAGACAAAGTTAAATTCAGATGGCTCCGTCAATAAGTACAAAGCAAGGCTCGTTGCAAAGGGGTATGCACAAAAGGAAGGAGAAGATTTTAATGAGGTATTTGCACTTGTTTCAAGACTTGATACTGTTCGTTTAATTATATCACTTGCTGCTCAAAATAATTGGAAGTTATTCCAAATGGATGTAAAATCAGCATTTTTAAATGGGTTTCTTGAGGAAGAAATTTATGTTGATCAGCCACCCGATTTCGTGAAGAAAGGTGAAGAAGAGAACAAATCGAGGGTCAGAGTATCTTTCAAATGATTTTCAGCATTTTTGTAAAGATAATGGCATAAGGCATGAATTGATAGTTCGCTATACACCGCAACAAAATGGTGTTTGCGAAAGGAAAAATCGTACAATCATGGACATGGTTAGATGAATACTGAAAAGAAAAAGGTTGCCACGCCAATTTTGGGCAGAAGCTGTTTCTTGTTCGGTTTACTTAATTAACAGGTCACCAACAAAAAATTTAAAAAATTGTACTCCTCATGAAGCTTGGTATGGGAGAAAACCAAGCGTCCAACATTTGAAGATTTTTGGAAGTGTAGCTTTTGCTCATGTACCAAATGCAATAAGGACAAAACTTGATGACAAGGCAGAAAAATATATTTTTGTTGGATACAGTGAAAGGTCAAAAGCCTACAAGCTGTATAATCCAAAAATAAAGAAAATTGTCATTAGCAGGGATGTAAACTTTGATGAAAAATCTTTTTTCAATGATGTTGACATAAACACTGCAGATGAGGTACCATTTCTCGTGGAGGATTTGGAAGGTTGTAGCAGTATGCCGAGTGAAGAATAAATTTGGTTTACGGGAGGCCTTGTTAACTAAACCAAATATATTCTAGATTATTTAAGAAATATCTTAATTAATATTAGTACATGAATCGGTGATATCTAAGTACATGAATGTATTTGAATTGTCTTGGAACATGTAATGGTTATGTTCATGTACATGAATATGGTCATGTAGTAATTATTAATGTGGTTCTACAAGTGTCCTATGAATCCTATAAATAGTCTTGTATTTTGTTCATTTGAATCAAGTGAAATAAAAGTGTTCTTATATTCTCCAAAGTTACGTTTCACTTCCTCCCTAAAATATATTCTCTTCCTAATCTTCCATCAGTATCCAATTGATTCTATGGTCAAGGTTCTCAGTCTGATATTACGTTTTATTTTCAGTGCTCTGTTGTAATGAATGTCTAGGGGCTTGTACCTGCGATAGCTAAGGTAACTTGCCAAATATGGCTCTTATGAGTTTCTGTATAATCAACCTGATTTGTCCTTTTTTTTGCCACCCACAACTCACAAACATAAATGTTAATTTGTACCATCTTTCTCTGTGCTTGGCATGCATGCACACCATGCTTTGTGATCTCTTGTTTTAGTGCTAGCTATCCTCTTTACAAGTGTTGATTTCTTTCTAAATGATATGATTTGTGTATACCAATTGTTATATATTGTAAATATCAAGACATTTTACATTGAGTATTGGTGGCTTCAAGATGGTGGCCTGTTAATCCTCAAGTTTGATCATGGCAAAGGAAAAAATAGTGGTGCTATGTCTAGGCCTGCTTCTGCACAACGTGCATTTTCCATTCTTGATATGGAGGTTGAGCAAATAAATAAAGGCAAATATGAGCATTAAATGCCCAAAGAGATTCATGAATAGCTTGAATCTTTGACAACAATAATGTGGGGGATCTGATACGTGGTGGTTCAAGCAAAGCCAAGACTGTTCTTTTGGGTGGACTGAAGGATCATCTCAAAACTATCAAGAGAAGCAGAAGGATTGTTTTTATCGGTTACGGCACCAGTTATAATGTGCTTTAGTTGCAAGACCTATTTTGGAATAACTTTCTGGTCAGTGCTCAATAATTATGTTGTACTGAAGATAATGTTGTTTTATCACTTGATTATTACCATTTTTATGTGTATTGCTCAGGTATACCTGTTACAATAAAGATAGCTAGTGATTTATTGGATCGACAGGGACCAATTTATAGAGAAGATACAGTTGCTTTTGTTAGTTAGTATGGTGAAACTGATGATACATTAAATGCATTAAAGTATGCCTTAGAAAATGGTGCATTATGTGTTGGTATTACAAACACTGTTGGTAGTGTGATTGCAAGGAATACGCACTATAGGTTTGTATAATATAATTTTGTTACAATAAGTCTAGGGGGACATTTTTTAGTGACATTTCTAGTGACATTTTTTATTTATTTATTTATTTTGGTTTTTTTTTGTAGTACCTCTCAAAAAATGTATAGTATTTATTCCAACTGATTTTTTTGTAAAAAATAGTGTTTTAGGTATAATTTAGATACATACAAGAAACAGGGCCTGTATAGACTGTACAGGCCCTGTTTCTTGTATGTATCCAAATTACACCTAAAACACTATTTTTTACAAAAAATTCTGTTGGAATAAATACTATACATTTTTTGAGAGGTACTGCAAAAAAAACCAAAAAAAAATGTCGCTACAATGTCGCTACTTCAATGTCGCCGTAGAAGGACTCAATTTTGTTATGTACTTAAATATATTTTCTTATGTTTACTTAGAATATGATGTATTTAACTCAGATATGGATTTGGAATAATGTGCAGGATATATTTGTGTTACTGATTTGGAATAGGATTGATTTGATTTGGAATTTGATGTGTTGTGATTTGAATTTGCAATTGGAATATTTGATTTGCTGGAATTTGTATTTGATTTAGAATGTTTAATTCACTATTGCCATATTCCTGATTTGGAATAAGTAGTATTTGGAATTTGATGATTCTTGTTGTTTTGATTTGGATTTGTAATTGGATTTGGAATTTTATGTTTCTTGTTGATGTGATTGGGATTTGGAAAGATTTATTGTTGTTATAATCAACTTATAGCTTCTGAGATTTGGCTGTGATGTTGCTGATTTGATTTGGCTGTGATATTGAATTACTAAAGAAGAGATGTTACTGTGTTAAAACTGCTGAAATAATACACTTCATTGCATCCGCTAGTAAGTCTAACGGACCATGTAATTCCCTACCATTGACCTGATTTGACTTAGCTTAATGGGGGCATAAAAGTCCAAAATTTATACTAATTATGTCCGCTAGTACTTCTAGCGGACGACGTTAAAACCTTTTCAATCTCATCCCTTTCTTTATGGAATGAAAGGTGTAAATGTTATATGCCACTTTTTTATCCATAGCAAATAGATGCTACGGATCATTCCCTTATATATATATATATATATATATATATATATATATATATATATATGGAATCTATCTATGGCAACAGGTTACCATGGACACTATGCCAACAACCCCTTTTCGGACCGTTGATCAATTGATTTGAAGGCTGAGATTGGAATATAAATTTACCAAGCCGGCACAGGTTGTTGTGTCTAAATATCAAGCTGTACCGGCTTTAATTTTAATAAGAGGGTCCCACATATTCAACATATTGTCAGTATAGTTAAACAAAACGAATATTTAATATTAAAAAAATCCTAACTGGTACAGCTTGTACCGGCTTTCTCTTTCTTTTTTTTACGCATTTCTCCATTATATGTCATGACTCAGCACATCAAAATAGAATAAAAAAATAAAATGAAGGCCGGCTGGTACAGGTTGTTGCGGCTGGGAATAAAAAAAATTTAAAATGCCGGCTTGTACAGGTTGTCATGGCTGGCAATAAAAAATTGAAAAAAAATTTCGGCCGGTACAAGTTGTCACGGTTGGCAATAAAATATTGAAAAAAATTTCCGGCCGGTAAAAGAATTGTTTCCAACTATTCGCTGCTAAACAAATTTGAACTCGCAACCTCCAGCTCCAAACCCTCGTCATATGATCACCCGAGCATCACGGGCCTAGTTGTTCATTTCTCGCAAGGATTAGTCTTTATATTAAAACTTTACACTTCCCCCAAAATCTATATATTATTATTATATTACGATTTATTTTTATTATTCCAATATTCTAGATTATTATTATTATTATTATTATTATTATTATTATTTTCTATTATTATTTTATTAAGTTTCGATGATAGGAAATGAATGTCTTATCTATTTATGAAAGTGGTAGTAAATTGGTAGTGGAATTTAAATGGAGTTAGATTATAATAATTTATTTTATTATAACACTATATTGTTATTATCATATTATTATTATTATTATTATTATTATTATTATTATTATTATTATTATTATTATTATTATTATTTGAGTATGAGAGTATGATATTCATGTATTAATAATAATAATAATAATAATAATAATAATAATATTAATAATTATTTTTAATATTAATATAAATAATGTGATTATTAATAACTAGACCGAATAATAATATCCATCAATTTTCACCCAAGTTCTGAGTTTGAAAATATATCAAGTTCAATTAGTATAATAAGTAATGAAGTTTTAATTTTTCAGGATATTTCAGGAAATTATTTTACCTTTTTCAATTTATAAAAGTAGTTAAGTATTATAATAATAATAATAATAATTATTATTATTATTATTATTAAACTATTATTATTATTATCACTATTACTATTATTATTATTATATAAATTATTAATTATTTGAGTATGAGAGTATGATATTCATGTATTAATTTTGTAAAATATAATATTAATATTAATATTAATAATAATAATGTGATTATCAATATTAGAAGTACAGATTATACCAATACTACTACTACATAACATTAATATGAATAGTACAGATTACATGTTCATTTTCATAAAATAAAAAAACATAGCATAAATAATACAACAGACGCCTATTTTTTTGGCTCAGGAATCCCTAGCACTCGATAGTGATTTCGCTTATCGTGGTCGGTTTCAAAGCGGCAAATTGCACATTTTCGATGAGGCTTAGAATGAATGATTTCCTCGAGTGCACTCTTGAACTAGATTATTTTTTGCGGGCCTTTGTTTGAGAAATAATAGGCGACAAAAACTCTTCTTCTGCTTCCACCTCTGCATCTTCATCGTCATTATCGTATCCCATATCATGATTTGGATCTCCAACCGTGCAATCAATGTCGTTATCTGCCAGTTCAGTAATATTCTCATCCGGACCATACTGGTCAACCAACGCTTTTCCTCGTGCATTTAGTTTAAGAACAGTTTTGTAACCTCGAACTGAGCAAGCCGCTTTGCTCGCTAACTCTTGGTAATCACTCATCAAATGATTATAGCGCATTGCTTGATCTTGTTCGAAGTCAGCAGCTGTGGTGTTAAAGAGTAAGTCTTCACCATTGCTTTTGTTCGCGTCTCTTGTCCACCGATGAAGAATCATGTCGCTCGGTATTTGTGATGAAATATCTTAAGATGTGCCTGCATAATTCACCAGAGTGAGAAAACATTTGGCAGTTAGATGTTACTGATCCCAGCTGACGATTGTTGATAATTTCTTTATATCTTCCACCACTTTCAGTTGCATCTGCATTATACACTACATAAACCTTAGTATCAGTAACACACAACTCACTAAGTTTATGAACATTGTACTTCATGGAATCGACGAGTTGACGTTGGAAACGTCTAAACATCTCTTTTGTGTACACTTGTGCAGCATGAACTTCTAAAGATGAACCGAGTACCATAATCCTTTTACGATGTTTTGTTATGTAGTATGCCTTCCTCTCTTTAATAAATTATTTTTCTATAGCCTTCTGACTTTGCAGTACAAAATATAACATACATGTTGATGCATTAACGTACTCATCAAAAAAACTATTCATACTCTCGCTTCTTCCGGTGATAGTCATTCCCGTGGCAAAATATTTATTTGTATATGTTGGAATCCATTTCTGTCGTACATCATACAAACTTCCAAGTCATTCATTGGTATAAAATTCATAGGAACTTATCAGAATATGTCAACGCTCTTTAAATTCCCCGATGGACAATGAATTATACACATAATTGTTAAAATCATTTTTGAATGATGGGTGCTCAGAATAAACATGATGCAATTTTTCAGGAAATTTATTGCTAATATTCCAAGAACACGGTAAATGATAACTAGAAGGAAGTACCGTAGCAATAGCATTACTCATGGCTTTATCTTGGGTAGTGATGATGGTTGTAGGTGCCTTATAGTCCATGGCTTCAAGCCATGTCTGTAATACCCAAACGAAAATGTCATACGTCTCATCTCTTAACAATGCAAATCCAAATAGTATAGACTGATAATGGTGGTTAACCCTAGAAAATGGAACAAGCGGCATGCCATACTTATTTTTCCGGTTTGTACTATCAAATGTCACAACATCTCCGAACCGTTGATACATAAACCTTGATCGGGCGTCAACCCACAAAATGCAAGCTATACGATTGTCTTCACCGGGTTTCACTCGAAAAAAAAATTTACTTGCACTTCCGGCCGCAAGTTTTTTCAAATAGTTGACAGCAGCTTGTGCATCATTTTCATCTGCAGAATCACGCCTTAAATCTCGCACCACATTCTCAACATTTACATTAGAGAAAGGAACATTTTGTAACCCACCACCCATTGTGCTCAAAACATTCATCATCTTACTAGGACCAATACCGGACTTATTTAAAGTATCAATTATTTTTCTTCTTTAAAGTGTCAAATGGTAGAAAATTATATTCTTCTTTAATTTATTTATATTAGAGTAAATAATTAATATTATATTTATTCATATTTAGTGTTATTAATATTTGTTTGTGTTCATCTTACATGACAAGTTGAGAGTGCAAAGTCTTTACTTGATAAATTTTCAGCACTTACTCAGCTGCCTCCCGAGTTGGTTCTGCAAAAACATAATTGGGATTACCAATACAGTCTATACGACTTCGAAGCAAGAGGGAAACAAATACCTCGACAGGGGGGTCCCACAAATTTTGGAACACAGTCCCAATTCTCCCAATTTAGTGAAGGGCTTGGGAAACAAACTGATTATGCTGTACAAGAGAGCTACATACCCACCACACAAGCATATGAGGAGAGCTCCATTCCCACCACCCAAGCCTACGAGGAGTGTTACATTCTGACCTCCCAGGCCTATGAGGAGTGTTACATTCCGACCTCCCAAGCCTATGAGGAGTAGTACATTCCTACTAACTCTGACTTTGCGGGACTTTCTAACATCATAGGAGCTGATTCACTTAAGGTATATATAGTGATGGTTTTAATTAAAGCATATTAATTATTATTTATATTCATATTTATAAATAAACAAGGCATGCTATATAATAATAATGTACATTTGGGTCTCAATCAGGTACAAGATGCGGGAGATCACATCTCTTATGAACCAAAAGGGTCCTTAACCAAAAAACTGAAAGATTGGAAGGAAACATTCATAAATAAACATATGTTTGGAAACGTGGTGGCCTCGGAAGAGAATTTATATCCTTTGTCACGTCTGCGGCAGTTATATGATTTAAACCACAATGCATTGCAATCCTTAGGGCCTGGGAATTGGATTTTTGAGCATGTCCTGGACACTTATATGTTGTTGCTACGAGACAGAGAGGAATACTACAGGTCGCGGGGAATACAAAGGTGGGCCCAATTTGGTTTTGTGAATTCATTCTTCATGCATCTTGGGCAGAGCTATGTGCCCCCAACTAAAGAGAATCATGTATGGAGTTTTTACAATCCGTATGTGAACCAAGATGTTGGCCCACCTTTACACGAATACCATTACATATTCATACCGGTGTGTAGTACACATCAAAGCCATTTTGTCTTGTTCCTATTCTCAGTTGAAGATTGGATGGTTACGATAATTGACCCGTACTATAATGATACCAAGCATATGAAGTTACAGGAAATGTACTCAGAATTCGTTAAAGTTGCGATATGTGTATTTTTAAAATATTTTACTTTTATAATGTCTTTTAATATTAAAAAATTATTAACCAACTACTTTTTCATGCAGGTACATTTGATACCATTTTATTTGCGAAATAGTAATTCGTTGCGTGAGTGGCCCAGCGGTAATCCTACTGTGCAGACCACAAAGATCCGACCGAAACAACACAACAACTAAGATTGTGACATTTTTGTATGCAAGTATGTTGACGGTTTCGTAAGGTCCAATGTTAATATTTGTGAAGAGAAGTGGTCCTTGGAAGATGTCACAGTCTTTCGTTACCGCATCATATGGGAGCTCTACAAGAAATCCACAAGATTACTTCCGCCTCTGAGATATAGAACTTGTCCAGCGTTATCTAATGTACATATTAATTAATAAGAATATCTATTTGGTTGAACTGTATGGGATTTTCAAATTCATAACTTAGTAATATTAATATTATTTAATCACATTAAACCACTTCATATTATTAATACGGGAAAAAAATATCTATTTGGGTGAAAATAGATGGATATTATTATTCGGTCTAGTTATTAATAATCACATTATTTATATTAATATTAAAAATTATTATTATTATTATTATTATTATTATTATTATTATTAATACATGAATATCATACTCTCATACTCAAATAATAATAATAATAATATAGTGTAATAATAAAATAAATTATTATAATCTAACTCCATTTAAATTCCACTACCAATTTACTACCACTTTCATAAATAGATAAGACATTCATTTCCTATCATCGAAACTTAATATAATAATAATAATAGAAACATAATAATAATAATAATCTAGAATATTGGAATAATAAAAATAAATCGTAATATAATAATAATAAATAGATTTTGGGGGAAGTGTAAAGTTTTAATATAAAGACTAATCCTTGAGAGAAATGAACAGCTAGGCCCGTGGTGCTCGGATATTCATATGACGAGGGTTTGGAGCTGGAGGTTGCGAGTTCGAATCTGTTTAGCAGCGAATAGTTGGAAACAATTCTTTTATCGGTCGAAATTTTTTTTCAATATTTTATTGCCAGCCGTGACAACATGTACCGGCCAGAAATTTTTTTCAATTTTTTATTGCCAGCCGTGACAAGCTGTATCGGACGGCATTTTAAAAAAAAATTTTATTCCCAGCCGCAACAACCTGTACCGGTCGGCCTTCATTTTATTTTTTTATTCTATTTTAATGTGCTGAGTTATGACATATAATAGAGAAATGCGTAAAAAAAAGAGAAAGCCAGTACAAGCTGTACCGGTTAGGATTTTTTTAATATTAAATATTCGTTTTCTTTAACTATACTGACAATATGTTGAATATGTGAGGCCCTCTTATTAAAATAGAACCCAGTACAGCTTGATATTTAGACACAACAACATGTGCCGGTTTGGTAAATTTATATTCCAATCTTAGCCTTCAAATCAATTTATCAACGGTCCAAAAAGGGGTTGTTGGCACAGTGTCCATGGCAACCGGTTGCCATGGATGGATTTCCATATATATATATATATATATATATAAAGGAATGATTCATAGCAAGTAATTGTTATAGAACAAAAACTGACATATACTATATACCATTAAAAATAAAATGGAACGGTCAAGATCAGAAACTAACATTAATCTCAATTCTTTTCTTTTTAAAACTTGTGATAATGAGTTCTATACTTCAATTAAACGTCTACCAAAAGTCATGCATATTTAATGTTTTTATGCTCATGTTTTTGAATAAGTCAATGGTTCTTTAATATAAATAATGATTTTGATGCTTAATTATACATATTAAAATCTTCAGAATGATCTTTAGTATTAAATTTTATCCTTAAGTCTAATATTGTTCACAATTTTAAACCACATATCATCTGCTACTAATAGTAGCGAACGCAAATCAGAATAAGAGTTTGACTTTATTAACTAAGGTTTAGGGACATTTTTAATTAACTCGGGTTAAGAGTTTATAAACCAAAGTTTAGGATTTATTAACTAGGGTTCAGGGTTTATTAACTTTTTTTTAAACTAGGGTTTATAGTTTATTAACCCTATCTCTAGTTAATAAACCCTAAACTCTAGTTAATAAATCATAAACCTAAGTTTATAAAGTCGAACTCTTATCCTGATTAGCGTCTACTACTATTACTAGCAAATGGTATGTGTTTTTTTAACTATCCGCTACTAAATAGTAGCGGACGTCGATTTTTAGTTTCTAATCATGGTCGTTCCTTCTTGTTTTCAATGATATATATATATATACACACACACACACACACACAACACACACACCCCTTAGATTGACCTAAAAGAAGTTATTTTACTTCTAATACAACACAATTTGTTCGTCAATTGAATAATCTAATCGTACAGATTTAAAGAGTATGAAAAAAATGATTTTATGTAAGATTTTGTTTTATTTGAGGATGCATCAACAACTTTATAACAATAAAAATTACAAAAATCTAAGCTATCAAAACATACTTATATACATATTATTTACACTTTTATAAAAATGATATTTCAATACCTTAAATCAAACAAATTTTGTATACTCTTATAATTTTGCACGTTCATTACATTTGTACGATTAAATTATTAAGTGTATGTATTTTTTAGGCATGCATTAAATAAATTCACTAAATAGTTCTCATTACTATATTATAGAGCATGTTTGTTTACATGATTCAATTATAAGATAGTATTAGTCCTTTGGACTATTTCTCCAAACTACACTTTTTTCAATTAAATTAAATAAAAAAAAAATTCCTAGTTATTTGTTTTGCTTCAGACTATTTTTCCCAGTTATTTGTTTTACTTTAGATAGTGTAGTCTAAAGTTCGTTTTAACCAATATTCTCACTTAAATGTTATAGTTTTTGTTAAAAAGACTAAAATATACTAATCAAAATAAGAATAACAATGTGGTAGGTCGGGAGTGCGGAATATAAATGTAACACCCTAGTCCCACATCAAAAGATATGAGAAAAATCTATTTGTACTTAAAGAATTAAGTTACTACAAATAGTACATTCAGTCATGACGTTTTGGGTAAGCTTGTGGTGGGCTAAGATGACCCAAAAAGATATTATTGAGCCGGTGGTTTAAGTCTTTATTTGGATGGATTTGATTCGATTCGAACTTGATATTTGACCTGAGATTTGTTCTGGACTCTGGATTTGACTAGGGTTATTTTATATGGTATCAGAGCCGACTCTCGAAAGCTCGGATCAGGTCATCCGATCGGGTTGTCAGAGGTGGGAACACGAAGGCTGGTGGTATTATTCCACAATGGAGAGGTAAATATCTGTGCACCGTGTGTGATCAGTTCTCTGACGGGGATGTCAAAAACTGAAGTGTGAGAGTTTATATCACCCCAATCCCACATCGAAAGATATGTGAAAAATTTGTATGTACTTAAAGAATTAAGTTACTACCAATAGTACTTTCAGTCATAACCTTTTTAGGTGAGTCTGTGGTGGGCTAAGTTGACTCAAGAAGATACTAATTGATCTGTGGTTTAAGCCCTTATTCGGTGGATTTGATTTGATTCGGACTTGAGATTTGACCCGAGATTTATTCCGAACTCGAGATTTGACCCGGGTTTGTTTCCATAAATCTCATCCCCATGTCCCCAATCTAATAAATATTATATATTCTCGCCTTATTCTCCACGGTGATGGAATTTCATAACACAAACCTCAGCTTCAGGTTTGTGTCTGGAATATCAACTTTGATAGAGATTTATTGTAAAGTCAATATAGTATGGGGTTGATTTTGTTGGTCTATAGAGAATGTGAAAAATACTTCTCAATGAAAGAAACTTTAAAACCTACTTTATTGATTCTATAATGTTGATATATATAAAAAAATCTCCTATAATTAATCTCCTACATTAATTTTAAAATTCAAAAATATACAAACTGTTACAAATAAATCTTCAGTTGATTATAAGGAGATCTTCAAAACTTTCGAATGATTTTCATTTTCCATGTATCTCGGTTATTGTGACGCCCCCAAAATTAGGTATGCATCACCCATCTTGAGTCGCCAGATACATGGTACAGAATTCAAATACAACTTAATAATACAACTATCGTGTATAATATGACAAAACATAAGCTATGAGTTTGAATACAAATATTGTCTTCTAGAGAGTATCCATACTCAAAAGGAGTCCTCATTACAATTATTATCACACTATTTCACAGAATAGTGAGGACTACTAATGCACCATCTAGGACCTTCACTCTGTTCCCCGACTCGTCACAGCTATATTATCATTTTCTGAAGAGAACAGTGAAAGAAAGAGTGAGCTCAACTAGCCCAGTAAGAAATATTATGACTAAGATAATGCAGAATAAATTTATCATTAGTCTTCAACAATGTTAAACTGATAAAATACAATAGACATCAAGTTTAACTGCAGCGAAACAAGTAATCCATTAAAAGAGTCAAGTAGAGAATAAAATCTACTATCTTTTATGATTTAAAAGATTTTTCATGACTTTTATCGCTGGGACTCAGCTTAATAAATAATCCACATCATCGAATCACCCCTACACTACGGCCAAGGATATTCTTTAGTATCAAGACCACGAATTATCCATGCACTACGGCTAAAGATAATCATGTTTTCATCAATGGTCATGATCATGCCATAAAATAATTCATCTTTGCACTACGGTCAAAGAGAATCCATAGCCATAATCATACCAAAAACTGTCCATCAATGCACTACGGGCCAATGAGGACTTTTTCCACATCATTTGTAACATTAAACACCGAATAATCCCTGGTCATAATCATACCAAGTCCATCTAAGCACTACAGGCCATAGATGACTTTCAACAAAATATAAACATGAGGATGATGACAATGATATAAGAATTCAATAAAACAAGTTCAAGAATTAATTTATCTAGGAACTGATAACGTCCAAATTGTCAACATGATACTGCTTTGTAGAGTAAAATTTAAGAATGCTCAGAAGAATATTTCCATAAAAAGATACTGGATGAAGCGCAAATATCAAGGATATTCCACTAATTTCATGGAGTATAAAAGTCAAAACTTTAACCAACTGAATATAATAAAGTATGGAATAACAAAAGAAATCACCATGCATACGATAGACTGCACAGACAGGTTTTTCCAATAGAATAATAAATAACGGAACCAGGTCCGGCGTAAAACGCACAGACAGGATATTCCAACAGAATAATAAAGAATAGAACCAGGTCCGGCGTAAAACGCACAGACAGGATATTCCGACAGAATAATAAATAATGGAACCAGGTCCAGCGTAAAACGCACAGACATGATATTCTGACAGAATAATAAATAATGGAACCAGGTCCGGCGTAAACGCACAGACAGGATATTCCAACAGAATAATAAAGAATGAAACAACAGAAGAATTTCACCAAGTATAGGGTAGCCCGCATATACAGGTTATTCCAACAGAATAATAAAGAATGGAATAACAGAAGTTCTCTTCATGAATAAGAAAGAAAGAATACCCTTTACAAGTACAACAAATAATATCCCTTACCTTGAAAGGAAGAGTACTGGATATAGGAGTAGTGAAGTAGCAGAACACTTTTTTTCTCTCTCTAAAATTTTCTCTCTCTAGAGTTTCAGTGAATTCGTAAGAAATAATGAAGGAATGAGCTTCTATTTATAGAAAAATAGACTGCATAGTAACTAACTCATGAACGGTCTAGATTGATTTACTTTAATCTGACGGTCCATATTTAAAGTAAAATCTTTTAAATAAAATATAATATATATATTCTATTTATAATCTAATAAAACGAATAACTTTATAAAAGATTTTACTATGCAAATACTATGCAGGCACTATGCATAATAAAATATAATATATTTTAATTATTTTCTAACAAAACAGATAACTTTATAAAAGTATTCTGTTTTATTTAAAAAATTTTACTATTAGCCTAATAAAACGAATAACTTTATAATCTGTTTTATATAAAAAGCTTTTATGTTTTATTACATTAATAATACCAATAAAATAAAACTGAGTGACTTATCACGTAAGCCTCAATAATCAATACCGTATGCTACTATGCAACCACACGTATTACTGTACTTTTACTACCGAGTAGTTCAACAGTATTAACGGTAAAACTTTCGCCGTTATATTTATAAAATATTTTTGTCGTTTTCTCAATCCAACAATAATTCCGTTGTGGGGACCCCCAATAATTGTGCCGTCGTATAAATATTCCCTGACAAAAATAATATTCCCCGACCAATCGAATATAATACAATAACTTGCATACTTTGCAAAATTTATAAATACTACCCACAACTATAACATTATCTCAAATTCACACCATAATATTTAAAAAAATATTTCGAAAAAAATTAAATCTTTATTCATAAAATCTGGGTTTCACAATCTCCCCTCCTTATGAAATTTTGCCCTCGAAATTTACGTACGTACCTGGTATGCCGAACAGATGAGGACACTTCGTCAGATTCTAACTCTTGAGGTATAGCCTTTGAGTGTTGAATACATTCCAGGATTTTTACAGGTACATATTCATGCGTTAAATTATCTGCTATCTCGTCCGATTCTAAATCAATAATGTAGTTCGGGTCGTCCACATATTTACGTAACATCAATACGTTAAAAATGTTATGAACATGCGACATACTTGGCGGTAAAACGAGCCTATAAGCCACAGTTCCTGCTCGATCGAGGATTTCAAATGGGTCAATTAAATCGAGGGTTGAGACTTCCTCTCTTCATTGATTCTTGCTTCTAGAATAACGCCCTCTTGAACTTTCTTCTTCACATTCATCAGCTCTGAGTATGTAACTTGAGCGGCTTTAAATTTATCGATTAAAGTCGATTCTAATCGTATATTCGTTATCTTCACGTGGGTCCCTAGAGTCTTTAACTCTATCTTCATCATTTGTAAGTTATACGAAATGGGTCTTTGTGTTAACAACATCTCACTCGCATACGATCTTCTACTCAATGTGTCATCTACCACGTTCGCACTTCTACAATGATATTTAATGGTACGATCGTAATCTTCAATAGCTCGAGCCAACGTCTGTGGTGCATAATACGTTCGTTTTAGTTGAAGAAATATTTAAGGGTTTAAGAAATGGGTTTTGTACTGGGGTCAATACAAAATTCGATTTCACGCTCTGGGGTAGGCTAAGAAGTCTTCACAAATACGTCAGGAAATTTATTAACAATAGAAATATCGTTCAAAACTGTGACCCTCATCCAAGACTTGGATAGCACGTCACATTGATACCTATCAACTTGCCATCATCATTCGCGACGTCGTCTACAGAAAGTCTGGCTTCGGTACATTCCACACAAGGAAGTCACCAGATAAAGGCTCAGGGCTTTTTACTTATGGCTTGATATGACAATGATTGACTTTAGTGGTTTGGTTACTTTGAATTCGAATAACAGGTTGGTTAGGAGTATGAAAACTAACAACCTTACAAAAAAAACATGATGAGTAGTTAACCAGTCGATTCTTAAAATCACATCAAATGCAAGTATTTTCAAAGAGATACGATCGACAGGTAACGTGAAAGTGTTGATTTGAATCAAACAAGATTTATAAATAGTGGAGGTAACGAAGGTTTCTCCCAATGGAATTTTAACAGATAAATCAAAGTCTAACTTCTCCGGAGTTAAGTTGAAACATTAAACACAACTAGGTGAAATAAAAGAGTGAGTAGAACCAGTATCTAACACGGTATAAACTTCACAAGAGTTTATGACTAACATACCCGTGATAATTTTATTCAGGTTCCTTGTCACGAAAAAAAATGCTCTCTCTTAAACTACCGGCTTTGACTTTTTTGGGACGACCTTTGGTGCCTCCATCTTAGCTGAACTTGTCTTCGGTGAACGACAAAATCGGGCTAAGTGACCTTCTCTTCCACAACTATAACATGCTTTGGATGGCATCGTGCAGTTTGGACTGATGTGTCCCTCCCCTCCGCATTTGAAGCATATGATAGGTGGTCGTTATCCTTCCTTAACAACGGGTGCTGGTGCTGACGTCTTTCCATCATTGTTGAATCTCCTCTTCTTGAAATGTCCATTCTTATTATTTTGACCATGATTACCACTAAACTGGTTACCATTTCTGGCATGTTGATTCCCTCCATGTTTATTGTCACCGCTTTGATGACTATTATCATCGGTATTATCATTTTGCCGGCTGCTCTCTTTTGGTTACGTTGACTCGTTATCGCGCTCCATTAACTGAGCCCTATTTACAATATCTGAATACAAACACAGTTTGTGAGAAATAAGATATTGACATATCTCCGGTTTCAAACCTCTTAAAAACATCCACGTCATTCTCTCTTCATTATCAACCAAGTGGGATGCAAATCGGAACAACTCGACAAACTTGGCTTCGTATTGCGACACGGTCATGTTGTTTTGCTCTAACTTGATAAATTCCACCTCTTTCATGTGACGAATGCTTTCGGAAAAGTACTTGTCATTGAACAGCTCTTGGAACTTCTCCCAAGATATCTTGAGTGCGTCAGGATGGGTACGTTTTACAGATTTTCACCAGTGATCTACCTCTTCACGCAACATAAAGGTGGCAAAGGGAACCTTTTGCTCCTCGGAGCATCCCAAGACATCAAATATCTTGGTGATCTGCTTTTACCACGTCTCCGCCTTAAGTGGTTCTGGCTTTCCCAAAAACTCTGGTGGTCTCAGCTCCTTGAATTTCTTAGCGGTGACAAACCATGGGTTGCCATTGTTTCCTCCTGCATTATGAACAGGAGCCGCCTTCGCCTGATGTTGCATGAATTCTAAAAAACTCCTAAACGTACCGTCGTTCGTCAATTGATCAGTGTTGTTGTTTACAGGAGGGTTATCGCCATTCTGTTGCACATTGTCCTGATTATTTATCTGTGGAGACTTCAACGGTCTCCTGTGCTCCATTGCTTATCTCAACATTTTCAGATGCCATTTTCAAATACTGCAGCAAAATAAGGGTTAATTAACATATCACATATTATCCCTATACTCTGACCGACCAATTAAATACCAAATAAATTTAAGTAGGTCATACTAGCGAAGGAATTACCCGTCTCTCCCCTCCTAGTTCGATTCTCACATCCTAGCCAGGGATCATATCCCTAAGCTTTGATACCAACTGTGACGCCCCCAAAATTAGGTATACATCACCCATCTTGAGTCGCCATATACATGGTACAAAATTCAAATACAACTTAATAATACAACTATCGTATACAATACGACAAAACATAAATTGTGAGTTTGAATACAAATATTGTCTTCTAGAGAGTATCCATACTCAAAAAGAGTCCTCATTACAATTATTATCACACTATTTCACAGAATAGTGAGGACTACTAATGCACTATCTAGGACCATCACTCTGTTCCCCGACTCGTCCCAGCTATATTCTCATTTCCTGAAGAGAACAGTGAAAGAAAGGGTGAGCTCAACTAGCCCAGTAAAAAATATTATGACTAAGATAATGCAGAATAAATTATCATTAGTCTCCAACAATGTTAAACTGATAAAATACAATAGACATCAAATTTAACTGCAGCGGAACAAGTAATCCATTAAAAGAGTCAAGTAGAGAATAAAATCTACTATCTTTTATGATTTAAAAGGTTTTTCATGACTTTTATCACTGGGACTCAGCTTAATAAATAATCCACATCATCGAATCACCCTTACACTACGGCCAAGGAGATTCTTTAATATCACGACCACGAATTATCCATGCACTATGGCTAAAGATAATCATGTTTTCATCAACGGTCCTAATCATGCTATAAAACAATTCATCTTTGCACTACGGCCAAAGAGAATCCATAGCCATAATCATACCAAAAACTGTCCATCAATGCACTACGGGCCAATGAGGACTTTTTTCATATCATTTATAACATTACGATCATGATTATACCGAATAATCCCTGGTCATAATCATACCAAGTCTATCTATGCACTACAGGCCAAAGATGACTTTCAACAAAATATAAACATGATGATGATGACAATGATATAAGAATTCAATAAAACAAGTTTAAGAATTAATTAATCTAGGAACTGATAACGTCCAAATTGTCAACATGATACTGCTTTGTAGAGTAAAATTCAAGAATGCTCAGAAGAATATTTCCATAAAAAGATACTGGATGAAGCGCAAATATCAAGGATATTCCACTAATTTCATGGAGTATAAAAGTCAAAACTTTAACCAACTGAATATAATAAAGAATGAAATAACAAAAGAAATCACCATGCATGCGATAGACTGCAAAGACAGGTTATTTCAACAGAATAATAAATAATGGAACCAGGTCCGGCGTAAAACGCACAGATAGGATATTCCAACAGAATAATAAAGAATGGAATCAGGTCCGACGTAAAACGCACAGACAGTATATTCCGACAGAATAATAAATAATGGATCCAGGTCCGGCGTAAAACGCACAGACAGGATATTCCGACAGAATAATAAATAATGGAACCAGGTCCGGCGTAAACGCACAGACAGGATATTCCAACAGAATAATAAAGAATAAAACAACACAAGAATTTCACCAAGTATAGGGTAGCTCGCATATACAGGTTATTCCAACAGAATAATAAAGAATGGAATAACAGAAGTTCTCTTCATGAATAAGAAAGAAAGAATACCCTTTACGAGCACAACAAATAATATTCCTTACCTTGAAAGGAAGAGTACTGGATATAGGAGTAGTGAAGTAGCAGAACACTTTTCTTCTCTCTCTCTATAATTTTCTCTCTCTAGAGTTTCATTGAATTCATAAAAAATAATGAAGGAATGAGCTTCTATTTATAGAAAAATAGACTGCATAGTAACTAACTCATGAACGGTCTAGATTTATTTACTTTAATCTGACGGTCCATATTTAAAGCAAAATCTTTTAAATAAAATATAATATATTCTATTTATAATCTAATAGAATGAATAACTTTATAAAAGATTTTACTATACAAACACTATGCAGGCACTATGCAAACACTATGCATATTAAAATATAGTATATTCTAATTATTGTCTAATAAAACAGATAACTTTATAAAAGTATTCTGTTTTATTTAAAAAGATTTTACTATTAACCTAATAAAACGAATAACTTTATAAAAGTATTCTGTTTTATATAAAAAACTTTTCTATTTTATTACATTAATAAAACCAATAAAACAAAACTGAGTGACTTATCACGTAAGCCTCAATAATCAATACCGTATGCTACTATGCAACCACACGTATTACTGTACTTTTACTACCGAGTAGTTTAACAGTATTAACGGTAAAACTTCAGCCGTTATTTTCATAAAATATTTTTGTCGTTTTTTCAATCCGAGAATAAATCCGTTGTGGGGTCCACCGATAATTGTGCCGTCGTACGAATATTCCCCGACAAAAATAATATTCTCCGACCAATCGAATATAATACAACAACTTGCATACTTTGCAAAATTTATAAATACTACCCACAACTATAACATTATCTCAAATTCACACCATAATATTTAAAAAAATATTTTGAAAAAAATTAAATCTTTATTCATAAAATCTGGGGTTTCACAGTTGTATCCTCTGTTTTTGATTTCCTTTGATTTTCTTGATTTTTCTCAACTGCCTTTATACGCCTCCTCAAGATTGAGCTTCCATTAGCAAGCCCAATCTTGTTTCATAAGAATTGTGTGCACTGCTTGGACAATGGCTTGGTCATCAGATCAGCCAATTGGTCTTGAGTGTGTACATGACGTAAATAGTGAAGATCAATTTATATATGCTTCATCCTTGAATGTTTGACTAGATTGAAGCTTAAATGAGTTGCTCCAAGGTTGTCACGGAGTAGAGATGGCTGCTCCTTGAGTGGAAAGCTGAGTTCTTGAAGTAAAAAGAGAAGCCACAGTTTCTGATGCATTTGCAAGAGCTCGATATTCAGCTTTCGTTGATGAGCGGGGAACAGTTCTTTATTTTTTTAAACGCCATGAGATGGGATTTTCACCTAGAAAGCTTATGTATGCTGATTTGAATTTCCAATCATCAATGTTACCACCCCAATGAAGTACATCACTATAGATCTCTAAATAAGGAGTTGCTGAATTTTTTAAATGGACACCATGATAAATGGTTGGCTTAAGATAATGAAGAAGTCTCTTGGGGATTTCCCAATGGGTGACAGTTGGCTTGTGCATGAATTTGGACAACTTGTTGATCACAAAAAAGATGTCGGGACGGGTAAGTGATGTTGGTTATGCTTAAAAATTATGGTTTTATCAAAGTCCCGCATCGGCTATTTATTTATGTAACTCCCAATTTAATTGATATTTATTTATGTAACTCCCAATTTAATTGATATTTTTATTTCTATAACTCCTAAGCGTTTCTTTAAAAAAACGTTCCAACGTTCTTCTTCTCCATATATAAGTGCTAATTGTTCTTCTTCTCCATATATAAGTGCTAATTGTTCTTCAGAGAAAAAGAGACACAATAGAATATACAGTTTCTTCTTCTCCTTTTCTCTAAAGTTTGTTTATATATATCTACTCTGCGTTAACTGTTAATTGGGCAATCTACAAAGACAAGTCCACAGTTTTCTTCTGTGAGTACACACGATCGAAGACTTCACCGCTGAATCCTGGAGAGTGACCGCCGACAGCCCATTTGTACCTGTGATTATTATCAGTGGGGGCGAAATCACTTTTTAGGACAGTAGCTCTGCTACGCCTCGGTTTTTCAGCTAAGTTGTTCCAATTTAATGTATTATTCGTCTTGTTAGTTGCTATATTTTCCAACAATCTAAAAAGTGATTTAATCTATTAACAAGAATACATGTTACACTTATTAATAAGGGATAAAATTACAATATGTAGTAGCCTACATATAGTGTATATGATGATGTACACAGTTTGGGTTCAATTGGATTTCTATATTTGGAACCATAGTTGTTGAACCGTCTCTTTTTAATAGCTGTAACTTTCTGCATAATTGTCCGTTTTGAGTGATATTGGTATGTATGCGTATTACGTGCTGTAAGCTTTCCAATTACAGTTTATATGCAGTGGCGGAACCAGAACAATTTTATAGGGGGGTCGAAATACATCAATAAAAAAAATTATTTATTAACGCTTAGAGTTCTTCTTTTAAATTCATTTTGCTAAAAGAGTGTAGCCATTTTGTTTTTGTTGCTAAATTTGATTTGTATATTAATTTCAATGAAGTTCAAAACATAATCCCATCTGCTGTATGGACCAGCCCACGTGGCCATCAGTCCATAAGACCATCAGCCCAGCTCACGTGGGCCGAAAGAAAATTTTGGTCGAAACATGTTGGACCCGATAGATAGCAAGTGATCACCATCTGCAATTTGAAATTTGAAATCATGTGGGCCCATTGCTTCACCCAATGTCAACGCACACTGCCCCATACTAGAACAAACCACCAGCTCGCCGGAGAATGACCGTAATATAACTCCGATAACTACCTCTCTTCCTTTTTCTCTCTACTCAAAAATAGCTTCACAAACATATACATATATATATATATACACATACATATAAATCAAATAAAAGTCTTATTCCTTATATGGAAATAATAATCTTACTTCAGGAGAAACCAAAGCTATTTTCAAGCCAGAGAGCATTAAAGTAGAATCTGCAAATTTAGGCCAAACAGAGAGCTAAAACCTTAAGCTTGATTGTTGAGAGAAAACTTCAACAGCCCTAATCATTTATCATCAAAAAAATGTTTGCTTGCTGGTAAATAGGTGTTTTTATTATATTAAATAACAGCAAATCAAAATCACTCTAAGAACAGATGCTGTAATAGATGCACCGAAATTCTTAATCAGATCCAACAAGCAACAACAATTACATTACAGATCTGGACAATTAGGAAAACAGACCTAAAATGGCCAAAACACACCAATAATCAGACCCAACCATGCTGTGACCATCCCTGCCAGCCCAGATTCTGGTGAAAAAAAGAGCAACATAGCAGCCAAATCTGATTAGTAGAGAAAATAACCCGAGATTTCGTCGTGCCCCCCTGCCCCAGCAGTAGACCCACCCCTGCCGCAACCGTAGATCCGCCCCCTGCCGCCTCAGCAACCCAGCCTCCTCCAAACTCTCCCTCGCCGCCAGAGATTCCAGGGGGGTCATATGCCCCCCCCTCGACCCACCCTGGTCTGCCTCTGTTTATATGCATGAATCGGATAAATATCGACTGAGATATAGAGGGTTCATGGTGCACTCTGAAGGCAGTGGCTGCCGGTGTTTCCTCTCAAAATATAGAACATGAATTAGGGGCGGTAAACTATAAAAATAGTTGCTTGTTGTTTCATGTTTGGATGATTGACCAAAATGGATGATCTTTTAGGTGGAGATCATTCCCAGTGGCCCTAGGCTCCTACTTTTTGATAGGGTGCCACCTAGGTGCCTATCAATTGTTTGGAGAAAATCCTCATTGAAGGTCAGAGGTAATCTGAAATGGGTGGAGCATTAAATTTTGGTTTTTATTTTCTCTTCCATTAAGACTCTGATGTATACTATTTTAGAGAAATTTATTATTTATTATTTTTTCACATTAAATTAGAAGATTCAGTTCATAATTTTACTTCGAATAATTGTTTGCACTGCTTTTTTATTAGTTAATAATTTGTTGTTGAAAAACAATTACTTGCTTATATATGACCTGTTAACTAAATTATATATATATATATATATATATATATATATATATATATATATATATATATATATATATATATATTGTAGTAATGAAAAGATACTAATTTATCCTTGTATACCAAACAAAGATGGCATCTAGGGCTAGTGTCTCAGTTGGATACAATAGTTTCTAGGAATTTAGAGCTAAGAATATAGCTATGAGTCCGGATCCAGTCCGGGATCCCGAACTTTATAAAATACGAACCTTTTTTTTTTTTTGAAACAACTAAAAAAAATAATTATGGAATTGAAATTTTTTCATAATACAGTGTTTTGGGTGTGATTTGGGTACGTATAACAAAACATGTATGTACAGTCTGTACAGACTGTACCACCACTTTTTGGTATAGGTATTCAAAGCACGTCCAAAACATTGTATTATGGAAAAATTTCAATTCCATAAAATATTAAATATTTTTTTTAGTTGTTTTAAAAAAAAGCAAAAAAATAAAAAATAAAATAGGGTCCGTATTTTAGGACCTAGTCCGGACAGGATCCTGTGTGTGTGTGTGTGTGTGTGTGTATATATATATATATATATATATATATATATATTGTAGTAATGAAAAGATACTAATTTATCCTTGTATACCAAACAAAGATGGCATCTAGGGCTAGTGTCTCAGTTGGATACAATAGTTTCTAGGAATTTAGAGCTAAGAATATAGACATTGTGCTTCCAAGAATTATTCCAAATTTGGTTAAAGATGTTGGTTATTTTTTTGTTTCCACTTCTTTTCTGTAATTAGATTAACAAGCAAAAAGTAAGTGTAAGATTCTCTTTTCAAATGAGGAGGTGGTTACTTCTTAACAAATCATCGAGGATTTAAAACCAGATTCGTTGTCTACGGCTTCTTTGAACAATGTTGGATTGTGATTCTATAGGAAGTGGTGTCAGTGTCTCAAGAGTTTTATGCATGGCTACTGACTCACCTGACAGATTTTTATTTAATTCCATAAAATATTTTATTAATTGTTTAATCATGGAAATCAATTAATAAATAGTTATTGTGATTATTAAATTCTAAAAATTTAGCATATATTAATTATTGGCATAAAATTAATATTTCCACTGAAGTTTTGGGACATTAATATATTTGGAACTATTTTAATGTGTTTATAGCATACTTGGAATATTAATTGAGTAATATTCTCTGTTATTTAATTCCTTTGTTAATATTTTTTAAATATTAATTGTTGGTGCTTGGAATTAAATTACCATATTGTAATAACACATGTACATTTGTTCCTAGTGGGGAGCGGAAGAAATGTTTATTAAATAAAACTGAGGTTGAAAATTAGTTAGAAAGGAAAAATAGAACACTTAAAAATATGATGAATGTCATGTTAATTAGCTTCTAATATGTGGGGAGAAACTTGCCTTTCTAAATAATCAATTTTTAATAGAGTTCCACATAAAAGGATAGACTATTTACCATGTCAATTAAAAAAAAAGAACATGCACCTAACTTGGGGTATCTTAAAATGTGAGGTTGTCTAGCAAAAGTAGCTATATCAGAATTTAAAAAGGAATAAAATTGGACATAAACAATGGCTTGTATTTTTATTGGATATGTTTCAAACAGTGTTGCATTAATTTAGACTTTTGATAACTGAAGATGACCCTAAAACTTATGAAGAAGCAATAAAACCATTTGATGCAATCTTTTGAAAAGATGTTATCCATTATGAGTAATCATACATGAGAGCTAGTTATTTTGCCTAAAAAGAAGTAAATCTATTGAGTGTTTAAAAAGAAGTTAAAAGTTGACCGGTCTATTGATAGTTTTAAAGCAAGTTTTTTAGTACTTGTTGTTATGTGCTAATGTTCAGCATTATGTGAAATTCTTGTGAATTATTTTAATGTGCACTCCGTACAACAATATGATAATAACTGTTAATAGTCTGTTGATAATTTAAGTTAATTGTTCTATGTGAACTATATAATTTGAGAAATGCGAAGTATGAGCATTATGGAGCATGTATCAGATGTCAAGCATGTATAAATGTACAATATGAGAAAGATGAAGCATGTATAAAATGTGAATTATACATAAAATGTGAAGCATGAGAAATGTGATATATGCATGAGATGCAAAGCATGAAAATTGTGATGTGATTATTTGTGGATAATTTGCTGATATTTGGTACTGATGAGAAAGTTGTGAAAATTATTAAGACATTTTTTTATTCTCTAAATTTGACATGAAAAACGAACTTGATTCTTGGCATGAAAATTAATAAAAATGCACATGGTTTGTTTTTATTATGTAGAATTCTTAAGAAATTTAATTTCTTTAATGAAGTGCCATTAGAAACACCTTGTGACTCTAGTGTGTGCATTTAAAGGAAAATAAAGGGGATTGGTATTGCACAAACTGAAGATACCAGAATCATTGATAGTGTAATGTACTTAATAAATTGTACTCAACCTGATATTACATATGTCATTAGTAGACTTAGCAGATATACGCATAAAAATCATTGGAATGCATTGTCATGTCTAATGAGGTATTTAAAAGGAACAGTTAATGTAAGTGTACATTTTTCTGATCATCCTAATGTTTTTGAAGGATATTGTGATACTAATTGGGTATCTTATAATGATGAAACAAAGCTCCACCAGTGGATATGTGTTTACTTTAAGTGGATGAGTTGCCTCCTGGAGATCTGCTAAACAAACTGTATTGCTAAATCTAATATGAAATATGAATTTATTGCATTAAAATTGACAGGTACAGAAGCAGAGTGGCTGAGGAATTTATTGCCAGGCATAACGTTGTGGTCTAAACCAATTCCTTATATATCTCTGCATTGTGATTCTCAAGCTGCTATTGGACGAACAATGAACTATGTGTATAATGGAAAAACAGAGACATATTCGCTTGAGACATAATATTGAATGAAGACTAATCAGTAAACGGTGTTATTTCCATGGAATTTGTAAGGTCTAAAAAGAACCTAACGGATCCGCTTACAAAGGGATTGATTAAAAAGAGTGTCCAAGAAGCATCCAGTAGGATGGGACTATAGCCAACATCTTGAGTAAGTAATACGCTATGGAAACTCAACTCATGTGATTCGAGATCCCATGAATTGGGTTCAATAGGTAACAACAAGTCATGTAATTACTTAATTATAGCACTACAATTATTTATATCCCTTCTTGTGTGCATGTGGTGCTTACTGACAAATTGTGAAAGGATGAATCGTTTAGATTATTAATGAAACTCATAGCCCTAAAGGGTGGTGTATGTCAGTATACACTTGATGGATTCACCTATATAAAGGTGGAAGTGTAGGTCGCTTCCTATGAGAGTCTTTGACAAACTCTCTAGAGCCTTAATGAAAATCTGGGATATGACGCATGGCCTAGAACACGCCCAACCGCGGACTTGTGTGGATTCAAGATTTTTAGATATGTGTGCAAGTCAAATTGATTGTATCATAGATAATGGGTTCAAGAATATAGTTCACCTATAATCTACAATCACAAGCTTGTTCCACTAAGTGTCGATTCAAACCCACAAGGTATCGACGTTATGTATCTAAAACTCATTGCCCTTCTCATTTCCTTTTAATTTTTCTTTCTTTGATAATTTTGAATCATGTGGGGGATTGTTGGTTATGCTTAAAAATTATGATTTTATCAAAATCTCACATCGGCTATTAATTTATGTAACTCCCAATTTAATTGATATTTTTATTTCTGTAACTCCCAAGCGTTCCTTTAAAAAAACGTTCCAACGTTCTTCTTCTCCATATATAAGTGCTAATTGTTCTTCAGAGGAAAAGAGACACAACAGAATATACAGTTTCTTCTTCTCCTTCTCTCTAAATATATCTACTCTGCGTTAACTGTTAATTGGGCAATCTACAAATACAAGTCCACAGTCTTCTTCTGTGAGTACACACGATCGGAGACTTCACCGTTGAATCCTGGAGAGTGACCAGCGGCAACCCATTTGTACCTGTGATTATTATCAGTGGGGGCGAAATCGCTTTTTAGGACAGTAGCTCTGCTGCGCCTCGGTTTTTCAGCTAAGTTGTTCCAATATACTGTATTATTCATCTTGTTAATTGCTATATTTTCCAACAAGTGAGACATATTGCAAGCTGCCTATAACTCTCCGGAACTCTGTGTTATCAAATGCAGTTTTATTATCCATTAGATGAAGAGGTGTGGTGGTGGAGATGGGAGTGGAAACATCCTTTGCACCATCCATTTTGTTGTTTCCAAAAGATCTTATATTTATGTTTGATAAAAACAACGCTGCACAAGTTGGAATTACCTCCACTCCTAAAAAAATGAAGATTTCCTATATCTTTTTAAAAAAAAAACTGATCACCAAGGTTATGAACAATCGAATTCAGAATTTTTTATCACTTCCTGTTATGATAAAATCATCAACATAAACTATGAAATAACACATTATAGAATCATGTCGATATTTAAATAGAGAAGAATCAGCTTTAGAGTTTGAAAAACCAAGCTGAAATAGAGAATTTTTTAAGGCTGAATATCATGCCCTTGGAGCTTGTTTGAGACCATAAATGGCCTTTTTTAACCTGCAAACATGATCTGGTTTTGACATGTCTTTAAAACATGGAGTTTGCATCATAAACATTGTTTCAATTAATGTTCCATGCAAGAAATCATTATTTACATCCATTTGGCTCAACTCCCATCCATTGATAATGGCAATGCTTAGAACAGCTCGTATTGTAGTTGGTTATACCACAGGGCTAAAAGTTTCTTTATAATCAAGTCCAGGGCGTTGATTATACCATTTTGCTACAAGACGAGCTTTGAACCGATCTATGGAACCATCCACTTTCTGTTTAATTCTAAACACCCACTTACATCCTACTAGATTACAGTGTGGTGGTGGACGCACTAGTTACCAAGTACTATGTCTCATCAGAGTTGTGAGCTCACTAGACATGGCTTCACGCCATTTAGGTTCTAATACAGCTTGGGTCACACTTCAAGAGTGTGTGGGATTTGATGTTTGGTGACTATGTGAAGTTGTTTGGGCTTTAAAATATTGTTCATTGACCTAGTGACCATCCTCTCGGCGCGGGAAGAAGGATTTTCTGTTGAAAATGATTTTTTGGTAGGAACATAGACGATGATTGATAAGATGAATTACGATTTAAATTAGAATTTAATGCATTCGAATTTAAACCATGTGAGACTAGGGCAACATGAGAGTGACTATGTACATGAACATTGGAGGGAGAGATGTTACCCGGAGGTGACACGGCAGCGGTAATAAATGTTTCCGAGATTACCGATGACAACAACGGAGACGAAGGCACGATTGGAGACGAGAAAGGGTCAGTAAACGAGATAAGTGATTTTGTGAGAATCTGGAGATCGAAGAGTGATGCTGCCGTAGAAGTGTTTTGTCTATCATTTGGGAGTGGGTTCTTGAATTTCAATTGAACTTCGAGATTCATCAAATAAGACATGTCTTGACAAGTAAATCCTTTTAGTGGTTGGATCCATGCGTTTATATGCATTTTGTGTTTGAGAGTACCCAAGAAACAAATACGGTTTTGATTTTTGTTGAAGTTATATGAGTATTGTAAGGCTTGGTGAAAGGGAAACAAAGACAACCAAATTTTCTTAATTTAAGATAGTTGGGTCTTTGATTAAAAAGAACTTCAAAATGAGACTTATTTTGAAGAAGTGGAGTTGGTTGACGGTTTATGAGATATGTTGCGGTTTGAAACGTGAGCCGATAAGTGAGAGGAAGAGATGCATCATGGAGGAGAGTGAGACCAGTTTTGACAAGGTGACGATGGCAACGTTCAGAAACACTATTTTATTAAGGCGTATAGGGTGCAGTGGTGTAGTTACTAATACTATAAAATGATAGATATTGTTTTAAGCCAATAAATTAATGACCATTATCATAGTACAAACTTTTAATTTTCGAATTGAAGCGCGTTTCTAAGAGATGCTTAAATTATGGAAAAATGCTAGACACACTTGATTTTGCACTCATAGGATAAAACAGCATGTATTTTGTGTAGTGATCAACAATAATTAGATAATACCGTGAACCATCAAGCCCAATTTCATGTGTGGGGCTCCATACATCAATATATATAATATCAAGAGGAGCATTGCTTTTAAAACTCACAAAATGGTTTTTGATGAGCTTTATTAATAGAACAAGAAGTACATAAAGATGACATTTTATTTGTAAGCGGAAAGACTATGAACTAATTTAATTGAAGGATGCCCAAGACGCTTGTGCCATCCATAAATTGAAGTTCCTTCATGCACATTAGTAACCATTTTCAAATAAGAAGCCACTGGTGATGTCGGAAACATGTAGACACCGTTTTCACATGCACCTTTGAGTAATATCGCCCCCGGTTCCTTCACAAGAAAATAAAATGGGTGAAATTCAATGAAGATATTATTTTGTTTGGTGAAGTGATCATGAACAGAAATTAAATTCAATGAAGATATTATTTTGTTTGGGACACAAGTGTTTCACGCAGAAAAAAGTATTTTGTGGAGAATTTAAAGCTAAAGAACCAATGTGTGACTTCAAAACCTGTACCATTACTAAGAATGACTTCGTCAATGCCATCATATTCTGAATGAACAGATAAATTTTGAAAATCATCAGCGATATTATGAATGTCGCCAAGTCAAAAAGCCATTTGTTTTTAATGCCATTGATGTTGTAGCACAGTTGACAATGACCTCGACTTGTTGAAGCTGGGGAAAATTTTTTGCTATGTGACCCAACTTATCACAAAGTTGACATTTGGGCTTATATTTGCGTTGATTTGAAATTGGTCGTGATGTCTTTGGATGGACCTGAGAAATTTCGAGTGTAAGCTTGTTTTTTTGAAGGCCTATTGGACTTGTGATAACCTTTTGATTGCTTCCCTCCCGAACCTAATCTTCTGTTTGAGTAATTTAGCGTTGCAACAATTTTTTGATTAGAAGCTTCCATTCTGCAGAGGTAACTCTCATGCCCCACAAACAAATCATGCAATTTTCAAAGGCAAGAGATTTCTCTCTTGCACGAATTGGAGCAGAAATGTCCCTTAAATCGGGACCCAGGCCATTGAGGACGTAAAAAGTAAGATCGTCATCGAAAATTGGATGATCAACTAGTGCTATTTTGTCAGCTAGAGCTTTAGCAGAGTGAAGATAATCTGGAATCGATCGATTCCCACGCTGGAGCAAGGTGAGATCTTCCTTGAGTTGCATGACTTTTGTACGTGATTTACTTGCATACGTATATTACTTAATTTCTTCCAAGCCTCATGAGAGGTCTTAGCAGTGGCGATTAAGATAAGTTTGTCTTGTCAGATCTAGTGAGTTTTTTTAGTGGGAGGATGAATTACCATCGAAAATGGGACACACAGAGTCACCATTGACATAGGCCATTAAATCATATCCAATTAATAAAGCTTCAAATTGGGCATGCCATGCACGCCACTGTGAAAAGGTTGGGGATGTAAGATTCTCATTGATTTGGGTGGAGATGTTAAAAACAACAAGTGGTGTATCGATTCGATGGAGGAGAATGGTTGAGTGTTTAGACTGCTTGAGCAAGACATGGATGAAAAATAGGATCGATTCTCGGTGGAGAGTTAGACTCCTGATACCATATAAAGAATTTGAAGAAAACTTCTCGATGAAAGAAACTTTAAAACCTACTTTATTGATCCTGTAATGTTGATATATACACAAAAATATCTCCTAGAATTAATCACCTACATTAATTTTAAAATTCAAAAATATACAAACCGTTACAAATAAATCTTCAACTTATTATAAGTAGATCTTCAAATCTTTCAGATGATTTTCAGTTTCCCATATATCTTGGCTATATCTTCTGTTTTTTATTTCCTTCGATTTTCCTGATTTTTCTTAACTCCCTTTATATGGTCAAAGTTAATGGTTTAACTTTTAATTTAAAAGTTCAAACTATGATTTTGGGGACAAATTTGATGAAACGAACTTCATTGTGATGATTGGGATGCCAAAATTGGTTGGAATCGACTACAATGTTGATACGATTGTTTTTTGGAAAAACACTAAAATCAGTGGATTAAGTTCTCACCAGGCATGAAAATTTTTATAATTAGAATTTATGGTTTTTAAAGTTTTAAAGCTCTAAAATTAGTTTAGATGAAAGTATTACATTATGACACCCCCAAATCTGAGTACTCGCTGCTACAAACTTGGTGCTCACTATTCATCAACATCGCCACAAATCTATTATCTATTATATATACTAAATCACAGTACATGACACAATAAATTGACATATGTCATTCTACAAAATCAACACATGTCAATCCTAATTAATGCTTCTTATTGCCCTTGACAAAAATACCCTTGACAATTACTTTGATATATAGTGATGACCTTATTTTATGGATATTATCAACAGCCACATTATTTTAGAATCCATTAATTAGGTAACTTCAATCTATTAGCTTCCAAAAATTCTTCAATTATTTGAACCACGCTAATTGATTCTAAAGATATGAAAATTTATTTTCTTAACAAATTTATGGAAAACTCAATCAATTAATAAATTATGGAATAGTTAAATAATATTGGTTAGATATATGAAAGATAATAAATCTTTTAAAAACTTATTTTCTAACCAACTCCATCAATTATTAGAAGTACTAAAAATCAACATTTTAAAATATTTTCATATTTATTATTTTATTCTTTGTGTCAATTACGCGACCAACACGTTTTCATCTAATTGAATCATGCTACTTAAAAAATAAATCCTTGAAGGATTCAATCAACAAAGTAATCGGCAACTTTTTATAATTTTTATGGAATATAACATTCAATCAGCTTTTACAAATTGATTTATTCCAATAAAGAAGTCATGGTTCTTAAGGAAATGATTCAAACAGAATTCACTAAATAATAGGAACTTTCAATATGGAATGAAATGAATAAAAAATTAATCTCTTTTAACAACTCGGATGGACAACTCATTACCATTTCGTTGACCGCTTCTTAAATCATGAAATATGATCTATTAATTAATTAGACAAATTGCAAATTGAATCGGGCAGTTTGAAAGTAAACTTAGGTTCAATTAAGATTTCGATATTTCCATATTTATTCTAATATGCCAATTAAATAATTCCATATTATGAACTATTAAGGTTCAAATTTTTCATTATATTTTCATATTAATTTTGAAAGTCCAATTACTTTATTTCATAATTATTTAACCACTTCCATAAATATGACCATGCAATGCAATATCCTAAAGTCTTGATTGAGAAATCTATTACCTATTATCTATTATATATATTAAATCACAGTACATGGCACAATAAATTGACATATGTCATTCTACAAAATCAACACATGTTCATACTAATTAATGTTCCTTATTGCCCTTGACAAAAATACACATCATATCTAAAATAACAATTAAAATTGTAAAAAACCTAAATTCAATCCCCTAATTATCCCCTAAATCTGGACAGGTATTCCGCCTCTGGTGGAGATGGTTGTGTCGGATGTGGTGGCGCGACGGAGGTTGGCGGTTCAAGCATTAATTGAGCTAGCTAATGAAACTTACATGTAAGTTGTATATAATTTTTTCATATATAGAATTTATTAACATTTTTCTTTCGTATATACTCTTCTGTTTAACAAAATGAGTCTATTTAACTTTCATTATAGTTAATTTTTAAAATTTTAAAATTCATATGAATATTAATTTTTATCTTTAACATAATAATTTTGTAGTAACTAATATTTTTTAAAGTAGTTCAAGAAATCAACTATTACATTATCAAATTAATTTACATGAATTGAAATTGTAATTTTCACTAATTGATTAGTAAAAGAATCTAAACTGAGTTTTTTTTATGGGATACTGGAAGTATAATTAATTTTGTCATGAAACTTGAAATTAGTTTAATTATTTTATTAAAATGGAATGAAAAATTTACGTGAGCTCATATGAGGCTGTGCTGATGTGGTAAGATTTTGAATGAAATATATCTATTATTTATTAACTATTATATGTTATCTATTATCTATGCTAAATTGCAGTACATAGCATCATTGAATGGCATGTGCCTTTCCCACATTGTAACACATGTTCTATATAATTAATGTGCATCCCACACTAATTTAATTATATTACAACATAATATTATACAGTTTAAAACATTTAAAATAATTATATCCTAAAATCACTACTTTTTAATATTATATCATTCATAATTATACCATACATTATATCATACATGAATGATATAATATTATAATACACGTATATAACAAAATAACTACTTATCTAAACTGTGCGGATATTATCATTACTAATTTAATTATATTACAAATATTATACATATAATTATATTACAACATAATATTATACACTTTAAAATATTTAAAATAATATTAAAATAACAAATAATATCAATCATAACTTACTATGTTTATTTTATAATCTCATAAATCACTACTTTCTCAATCTAAATGGTTTTTATATTATTATTATTATTTTAAATTTATAATCCATTAAATCACTACAAATCTAAATTGTTTTGGTAATGTCAACTGTTCTGATATTATCCTTTTTAATTTAATTATTATATCCTAAAATCACTATTTTTTTAATTCCAAATTAATATTTTTATTTTATAATCTCCTAAATCACTACAAATCTAAACTGTTTTGATAATGCCAACTTTTCTGATATTATCCTTTCTAATTTAATTATTATCTCCTAAAATCACTATTTTTTTAATCCCAAATTAATATTTTGAATTTATAATCTACTAAATCACTACAAATCTAAACTGTTTTGGTAATGTCAACTGTTACATAATTACACTAGTTTTTAAATTTTATAATATTATACATTTTATAATATTATACCATGCACAACATTACTAACAGTGACAACCCAATAAATCTATTTTTTTAGAATTTTACAGTATTATATACCATTTATAATCTTATACTATAAATTATCATACATATATATAATCCTGCACTACTATGTTTATTTTATAAACCCTAAAATCCACTTCTTTTCTAAACTGTTACTAATTTAATTATGTTAAAACATAATTATTATATCCCAAAATAATTACTTTTCTAATATTATAACATTCATAATTACACCATACATTATATCATACATATATGGTATAATATTATAATACACGTATATAGTAAAATCACTACCTATCTAAACTGTGCAGATATTATCATTACTAATTTAATTATATTACAACATAATATTATACCATTTATAATTATATTACAAAATAATATTATACAATGTAAAACATTTAAAACAAAATTAAAATAACAAATAATATAAATCATAAGTTACTATGTAGATTTTATAATCCATTAAATCACTACTTTTTCAATCTAAACGGTTTTTATATTATCATAACGTAATTATTATCTTCTAAAATCATTACTTTTTAATCCTACGTTATTATTTTGATTTTATAATTCCCTAAATCACTATACATCTAAAATGTTCTAATAATGTTAACTGTTCTAATATTATCATTACTAAATTAATTATTATCTACTAAAATCACTACTTTTTTTAATCCCAAATTAATATTTTAAATGTATAATCCTCTAAATCACTACAAATCTAAACTATTTTGGTAATGTAAACTGTTCAGATATTATACTTTCTAATTTAATTATTATCTCCTAAAATCATTACTTTATGATATTATCATTGCTGGGCTATTATCATTACTCTCCGTTATTTATCCTAATTTTCTTATCAAATATCCGATTAATCCCCTTGCAGCAATTGTTGATATCACATATCCTAATTTATTGGAAAAATTTGACAATGGCTTTTATTTCCAAGACCAAGTCATCCTTGCTCCTACACTTGATGCTATAAATAAGGTGAACGAATATGTGATGTATTTATGGCCAGGTGATGAAGTACCATATCTAAGATGTCCTATGTAAGGTTGATGAAAACTCAAACAGCTATGAAGACATTTACACCCTATAATTTTTGAATAGCATTACATCTTCTGGAATGTCAAACCACAAGATAATGTTGAAGATTGGAGTTCTTGTAATGTTGCTTCGAAATATAGGCCAGTAATCTGGTTTGTGCAATGTCATGAGATTAATAGTAACTCAATTGGAAAAACATCTGATAGAAGCAAAAGTAACTCCAGTCAGCAATTTTGGACACAAAGTTTTTATACCTCGCTTGGTCTTAACACCGTCAAACATTAGATTACCTTTAAAATTCTAACAATTTTTCATGACAATTAATAAGAGCCAGGGGTAATCTCTCTCACATGTTGGACTATATCTGTCACGTCCAGTTTTTAGCTATGACCAATTGTATGTAGCAGTATCAAGAGTTATAAGCAAGAGTGGAGTAAAAATACTAATTTATGACAAAGATGGACAAACATATAATACTACAAAGAATGTAGTTTTCCAAAAAGTTTTTCACAATTTAATGTAGAAAGGTTTGACTGTTTCTGGCTATTATCTTTTTGTTGCTCATTATTAGTGTAAACCCTTATTATTTTATTATTATATCTCATAAAATTTTTACTATAATCTATTTGAATCTTTTTAGGTAAATCTATGATCTGCATTTACAAAGCTATCTCGATCAAGCCAAATTCCAGTTGCAAAGACAAAAATAAACCGCCAAACTCTCAATACTACCCCCTACAAAATTGTTTAGTTTTTATTATACCTTCAACTCAAAATTTTGTTAATACATGTATTGAGTAGAGTTTATGTATATTCATTTTTTTGTCTGTGTATATATATTCATGTATAACCATTGAAAAACTTTTAAATAAGTGTATAATAGGTTTGTCTTTTACTTTTTGAATGACAGTATTTGAAATTCTATGTAAGTCTATTTCGTGTGTGTTTTACTCTAATTCTTTTCGTTCTTATTTAATATAGGAGCTAAATTCCTTTATGTTCTGTTAGTTTTCAATCCAACAAACACATGAATTTTTAGATAAGTGTGAGACTTTTTTTATCTCGGGCAATACTATTTCCTATAAAAGAGTTGTGGAAAGATAATTATTTATTTGGTTGATAGTTTATGCAATGTTAAAATTAACTATTAAGTATGTCTAAATTCTTATATCTCACTATTGTCCAGATTCCTGTCGCAAATATTTATAAGATTGCAACGACTGTTAAAAATATTATTTAAGTGCTAATTTTTGTTTGTGTGAATATATTGCATATTCAATAAATATAACTGGATTGAAGACCTAAACTGGAAGAAGCTTAAATGTGATAATCCTGGTACCTATGGTTCAATGATAATGTGACAATGAATTTGGTGTATGCAGTTCTTGACAGAGTTAAATTTTTGTTGTCATGCTTCTTGCATTAATTCAGGTGCATCATGGATTTTATTCTGCTTAGCACAACAAAATTTTGCGCCCTACAATTCTAAATACTGTTGAAAGTGCAAAGGAGTTATATGAAGACCTTCAGATTATGGGACAGTGCATTCAATGGGAGGGGCTATGGCTTCATTTTGTGGACTGTATCACACGGTGTTTATATTTATGGCTTCTTCATTTATTGCATTCTATTATATTGATTGCGACTTTGCATGATTTGTTAAGTACTAGCATCTGGTAAATTATATTCATCACCATTAATATATTTTTTTGGCATTATAGTAATACTGTGAGTGTCTATACAATTGTCAAAAATTGACAAAAAAAAAACTAATGAGGCAATGTATTCGTTCTTTAACTATAACATTGTGTTATGTATGACACAGTGCTATGCTGCTATATTTTTGGACATGGTGTTTGTTTGACATGAAGATCCAACATAATTATTAATTCTCGTACTTTTCAATTTTCGCATGTAACATGTGCTTTCCCTTCATGTCTGAGGACCGAAACTGAGACATTCTTTCGCTGGTTTCCCTTTCGTTTGGACGTTAGAATTCTGGTGCAAGCGTATACGAGACATGGACTCTTCAAAATGCATCAAGTACATGTGTCAGATATTTGAGGCTTGGTGAGATTTGTGTAATGTGTGACAGACTTCAAATATACCACTAGCAATCATATCAGTATAACAATTCGATGACATTGTGCATGACACTTTCTAAATATTTGTTAGTGCTTTAGAATGAAAGAGTTACCCATTTTTAACCATATTGGTTACATTATAAATATTTTTATCAAGACATTAATATATATATATACACACACACACACACACACACACACACACACACACACACACACACAACTGTTATATAATGTTATGAGGTTTAGTGATCAGATTAATTATATGGTTGGATATGTATTTGCGCACAAATTTTTTATGCAACACTATATAATATATGCTATTAAAATTTGATACTTGCACAATAATCTACCATATTTTTATTATATTTTAATTTATTAATTGCATGTATAAATTTATTATTAACAAAATGAATAATCTTGCCGCAAAGCGCGAGTTTGTATCTAGTAATTAACGAATACAAACTAATTTATAGTAATATTACATTATTCACATAATTAAGTCATTCCAATTCACAGGTCTTACTTACATTTCATTCAGATACATCCATTCCAAAATATTACATTATTAATCATTAATTAACTTATACATTATAATTTTTCTAATCTTCCTCTGTTGTTTTGTCTATTTCTTTATCTTTGATCCACTTTAGTTGTAAATATAATTTGCAAGGGTGAGCAACAAATTTTCTCAACAAGTATAAACAATTTAAAATATCGGAACAACAATTATAACAATTATGATTAAATCCAATATTGATAATTAAATAAAAATAGGGTCACATTTGGAATTTTGGAATCAACAAAATATCTTCATAAAACTTTGAACTGAATTTTTTCAACTTGAGTTGAACAAACTGATCTCAAAGCTCGTCGTATTTGTAAGGGTAATTAAAATTCAATTGAGTGGTCGTAGGGACCATGATCTATTTAAATGTTCATCAGTATTGGACAGAGAACTCTCCAATAATGTTCAACAGTCACAAAAACTGTGAACTCTGCATAGAGTATCATTAAGGGATCAACCTAACAATACTTCATGTTACGCGTAACATCATCTCCATGTTGTATTTTTATAGCATATGCCGGTTATCCAACAATACAATTATTCCCTATTTTCTGGGGTTCTACTTAGTCATGAATCAAAGTCCGCATCAAAATAATTTAATTGGATTAAAATAACATCAAATAATTATGAACATTTCAATTAATTGATAAAAACATAACTACTGAGTTTAGCCAAACAAATGACATAAACTCTTTTTATAGATGGTCTAAGAAGTTTTTCAACAAAATTTACAGTTTAATAATGGGCAAAACTCAAATGCCCAGGAGTGCGAGAACTTACCTGATTCAAGTGTACTTTCCTCGCTTAAATCCCTTTTTGTGCCCGAGTGTTCACCTACATCATTCATAATGGTTTACTTAATTAAATCATTTAATATTTTAAATAGCTACCATCGGTAACTATTTATGACCTCGTTTCGAAAATTTTGTTTATCGTAACTTATTCTCGAGAACCAACTTAAACCCATTTTAAAATTTTATTCTCAAAATAATCATTTTACCCCTACTTATGCTTACATGTCTTATTTTAATATGTATTTACCGGTAAATTACATTATACATTTTTCGGTAACTTTTAAATTAACTTTTTCATAATTTATTAAAACATATTTACCTTATTAAACCCTCTTAACCATTTTATTATTTTTCCTCCTTCTGGCCCACTTAGTTAATTTCATTTCAGATTCTTGTTGATTTGTCTAGATTTTTCCAACTATCTTTATTATTTATTTTAAGGTAATTTCTGTCCTAAATTTTAATATTTATTAAGATTCAAAATTTGATCAAAAATTATGAAATTTGGCAAAATCCGCTATGCATTTACATTTACTTTCACTCAAAATGTCATCCCAATCTGAGTTGTAAAACTCAAGTTATTGCAGTTTTAATTTTAAATTTTAAGTTTTTGTTTTGATTATAACTCTTTCTCAAGTCCACTTTTGTTATCTTTGGATAGAGCCTTTCCTATACCTCTAGGTACCATATGCAAAAAGCTTGAAATTTTCCAGGAAAGATAAATATCCTAAACAGTCTACACAAGAATAAGGTTAGTAGGTTCAACAGTCTACCCTATTTTGGTAGAAAAATAGGGAATTTATGTTTCATACCACCTCCGAATTTATGTTTCAAACCACCTCCGAATTGTATCTAACTTACATATCTATCATCCGTAATAAGAATCATGCAAAAATGAAAAGTATGCTAAGAGTTATGAATGTTACAATTTTAGGTCAAATTTTAGGATTTTTTTTTTTGACATATATAACGAGTTTAAGTTTCTTTTTAGGTTTTATTGTTTTCCTTCAAAGTTTTTCCATGATCTAAGCCATATACTACCAAGATCCAACATATTTAATTGTAAACAAGTGCAATTCATGTATATTAACTTAACTACAGATCTTTTACAAGAAAAGTTGAAAAAAGAAATAGGGATTTAGGATTTATACTTTCCTAGTTTGGCTTTTCTATCCTTGCTTCTTGCTTCTTTTGTTACTTGCTTGATCTTTTTCCTCTCTTCTCTACTCCTAGGTTGCTGAACCCTCTCTCTCTCTCTCTCTATCTCTTTTCTAACTCTTTGATCTTGTGTTGGTAAAGTGTTGGATAAGATATAAGGGTTGGATATATATATAAGCAAAGTTTACTAATACTCTTTTCATCCCTCCATAACTTCTTTGTTTTATGGTCAAATCATCTAACTTTCTATTATTCTAATACACCTCTAGGTTAATTAGGCTAAATCTTTTCCATATGCAAGTAATCTCCATGATTAGTAGTTAAGGCTTCATTAGAAACCTATGGCCAAGAGGTTGGCCACATCTGCCCTCTCAAATTTTGCCAACACAAATTAAGGAATGTCACATGGCCCCTTTGACCCCTTCCCCCCCCCCCCCCCGTTTGGCCCGTTTGGCCGGATCCTTATCCCCTTCCCTTTTTTTTGCAATATATATGTGCATATGGAAAATTTTAGACTTGGGCTAGTTTATTAGGCTTGGTTATTGGGCTAGTTCATATAACCAAGTGGGATTACTTGGCTCATGTGTTCAAGTGAGTTGAATCTTCTAAGTGTTCCAAAGGCTTTACTAATGGACCAAGACTTATTCCATTCATAGTCCATTCCATTTTTATTTGGGTTTTACTTGTTACTTGTAAGTCAATTTTATTTCCTTCCAAAGTTGGTTATTTCCTCACTTTTCATTTGCATAAATGTAATACATATTTATTAAAACATACAAACTTAGCAACCACATTTCTAATTTCTAGTTTAACTTTATTGAAATTTCACATTTTTCATTACTTTGTGTACAAAAATCTTTTGAATATTACATTCTCCCCTCCTTATAAGAACATCGTCCCCAAAATCATTTAGAACTCATTCAAATAGGTGTGGGTAATTGTTTTTCATTTTATCTTAGAGATCCTACTTAGCCTCTTCTACATTTTTATTTCTCCAAACTATCTTCATAGAATGTATTACTTTATTCCTTAATATTTCTTCTTTCATGTCAACGATTTGAACATGAATCTCCTCATAAGTTAGGTTCCTCTCAAACTGTATAGGTTCATAATCTATTGCATGTTTATAATCGGGTTTGTAGGGATGTAACACAGATACATGAAACACATTATGTATGTTTTCAAACTCAGGAGGTAAGGTTACTTCATAAGTAACCTCTCCTACTCTCCTTAACACTTCAAAAAGTCCTATAAATCTAGGACTAATTTTCCTTTCTTCCCAAATCTTAATTTCTTTTCCAGGGAAATACTTTTAGAAATACATATCTCCCATCATCAAACTCTTTCTTCTTTCGATGTTGATCTGGATATTTCTTCTGTCAGTCTTATGTCAGTCTTAGCCTAGCTCGAATCACTCGAACAGTTTCTGTAGTTTGTTGAACCAATTCTGGCCCAAGCAGTTGACGCTCTCCAACCTTGTCACAACATTGTGCTGTTTTGCATTTCCTCTCGTATAAAGTTCGTAAGGCAGCCTTCTAATGCTCGCGTGATAACTGCGAACTTTGTTTATGGTAAGTAATCGTTCTAGTTTCCCTTAAAATCCATAATACATGCTCTCAGCATATCCTCCAAAGTTTCTATAGTTCTCTCGTTTTGTCCATCGATTTGAGGATGATACGCAGTGCTTAACCTCAATTGTGTTCCCAGATATTTTTGAAGACTCCTCCTAAAATTTGATGTGAATCATGGATCTCGATCTGAAACGAACAAAATCGAGACTTTGTGCCTAGAAATTATCTCCTTGATATACAACCTAGCTAATTGATCTAGGTTGAATCTCACCTTGATTGGCAATAAATGAGCAAAATTTGTTAGTCGATCTACTATCACCCAAATAGCATAATAACCCTTCTGAGTGGTTGGAAGTCCTATTACGAAGTCTATAGTAATATGCTCACACTTTTATTTTGAAATTTCTAAGGGTTAAAGTAGACCACCCGACCTTTGATGTTCAGCCTTAACTCTTTGATAAGGCACTTACTCACCCATTCTGTAATCTCTTTCTTCACTAATTAAACATGGATAAAGAATGTCTTTTAATTAAATAAATTCTTTTATTAATAAATAAACAAAATTACAAAATAAATGCTTATCACATCCAATCTGATTGGCTTGAGGGTATAATACTTTCAATCTGTACATATAAACCATGATGAGACTACCAATGACCTGCTAAGAGAAAAAGATGAGGATGCAGGTATTCTAGAAACTATTGCAGTTCCAGTAAGACAAACAGAAAAATAGTTTACCAAACACAAAGAAGCAACATACTACATAAAACATATAACATCATGTTATCAAGAATCTGAAGCAACATAAAGTAAAGAAGAGTCCTAAAATTTTGATCTAGTTTAAAACATGAGAGATAGGTAGCAGCTAGAACAATGCCTAAAACATCATGTTATCTTAAGAATTACCTCCAAAAAATATAATTGGTGATATAAACCATGACATTACAACAAGAAGATGAGTTCAAAATCTGTGTGCATTTTCAGCATTCTTATCACAAATAGAACCAAACTTGATGAAAATTGGTTGTTAGCAATACAAGAGAAACTACAACAATTTGAAAGATCTCAAGTTTGGGAACCAGTTCCTCCACCAAAAGGAGTTTCAATCATTGGAACCAAATGGGTGTTTAAAAATAAACTCAATTAGCATGGAACAATAACCCGTAACAAAGCAAGACTTATGGCTCAAGGGTACAATCAACAAGAGGGGATTGATTGCGAAGAAACATTTGCCTCAGTAGCTAGATTGGAGTCAATCCAAATTTTATTAGCTTTTGCCTCATACAAACAGTTTAAGCTACGTCAAATGGACGTAAAAAGTGCATTCCTAAACGGCTACATAAATGGGGAAGTATATGTAAAATAACCTCCTTAATTCGAGCATGAGAAATACCCTAACCATGTGTACAAGCGCAGAAAAGGCTCTCTATAAACTTAAACAAGCTCCAAGAGCTTGGTACGAAAGGTTAAGTAAGTATTTTCTCTCAAAAGGTTTCACCCGAGGTAAAATCGATTCTGCATTACTTGTTAAGCGTGAAAATAAAGATATTATCATTATGCAAATATATGTTGACGATATAATATTCGATGCTACTAATGATTTGCTTTTTGAGTGATTTTCCAAGTGCATGCATAAGGAGTTCGATATGATCTTAATGGGAGAACTAATTATTTCTTGGGACTCCAAATAAAGCAAGGAAAGGATGGCATTTACATACACCAAAACAAATACTGTACTCAAATGAATTACTCAAAAGATTCGATTTTGATAAATCAAAATGAAAAGTAACCCCCATAAGTACATCTATCAAGCTCACATTTGATGAAAAAGGCGTTGATGTAGAGGTAACAAAATATCGTTGTATGATAAGAAGTTTATTATATTTAAATATCTCTAGACCTAATATAATGTATAGTGTTTGTCTATGTGTACGATTCTAAGCGAAACCAAAAGAGTCACATGATTTAAAAGTGATCAAAGGAAATTTTAAATATCTTTTTGGCACTATTAATTTTGGTCTATATTAACCTATATGCAATGATTTCGATCTAATACGCTACTCATATATGTAGACTATGCAGGTTGTCAAATTGATGGAAAAAATAATAGTGGGGCTTGTTCATTTTTGGGACAAGCTTAGTGATGAGTGGATTTTTTACCTAAATTTGGAAATCTTTAACACTTAATTCTTTGTTAAATTTAAGTATTTTTAGTTTCGTTTCACTTGTTTTTATGTTTGTGTTGTAGAAACCGGATTCAGAGGGTCAAAACATGAAAAAATGAGCTTAGTGGCATTTTTGTAATTTCTAGATTAGCAAGCCCTCCGGGGCAGGTTTCCTTAGTGTAAAAAGTCTGACGGGGCCAAGTCAAAAAGTAAGCCCGCCGGGGAAAGGTTCTCCAGTACAAAAAACCTGCCGGGGCGGGGTTGTTGGGAAGAGAAAAGGTTGATTTGCTATGTTTCAGAAGTTGAGTTCGAGAAGGATTTGTTTGGCTGATTGGTTCAAGGACTTTAATGAGGGCTAAAAGACACGTGAAGAGGGATATAAAATGAGGATAATTCACAAGGATTGAGAGCTTATTCCATTAGATTAGTTTTCATTAGATTTGGAAAAAACCTAGTTTAGATTAGATTTGGAGATTGAAGCAACTTGGACATCATTGAAGATTCAAAGCATGAGCATGAGGGAGGTTCAGATTTGTGGACAACAGATGTCATCTTCTTCTCTACTTCTATTTTTGTCTTTCAATGTTTATTCAATTGTGGATTATGGATTTTAATTCAATAACAATGAACTATAAATTCTATTTTAAGATTACAACGGATCTTATTGCGTAGCTTACCTTGGTATGCTTCTCTGTTAATTATTGTTGATTATTCTTGGATTGTCTATTATGGTTTGTGCTTAGTGTTTAATTGTCTAGCTAATAATTACCATGATAATCTATATGAAATTGAGAAACGGGTTATAGATTTAGATCTGATCATAATAGCATGTGTGTTAGAATTGTACGATCCATCCCACATTAATTCATCACCATGTAGCGCACACCTGTGTAGACGAGTCCAATAAGCATGTTGGACCACCTCTTTACCTAAAAGGTTAACCTATTAGGTTGAGGCTCTACCATACTTATTAACCCATCTACACTCTTGAATTTATCCGATGTGAGATTCATGTGAAATATCCCAACAATCTCCACCTTTCACTTGAATACCCATCACAAGTATCATACTAGAGTATTCTCATCATTAAGCACACATTCTTTGAATTCTTCAAGAGCTATCTGCTCAACTCTAATACTACTCCATCACGCCGACAGCAAACGTGTCTCAGCAGTTTTCCTAGAGCCATCCGAGCCCTGCTCCACCCGATTCAAATACTTCACCTTTAAGTCCTTCAAGAGCTTTGCTTAACTCTAATATTACTCTCATCACGCCTGGGCCAAACGTGTCTCAGTAATTTTCCCTAGAGCCTTCCTAAGCCCGCTCCCCACCCGACTCAAATCATCCCGTGCTCCACCTGATTCAACTCTATTTACTCCACCCACGAGGCCTGCGAATTGTACCTTCACGCACTCCCCTCGCACCTTGGAGTTGATACTTGGATTCTCCCACGAGGCCTGCGAAATTTTTACCCTCGCACTCCCCTTCGCACCTTGGAGTTGTTACTTGGGCCCATCGAACCATAGGCTCTGATACCATTTTGTTAGAATTGTACGATCCATCCCACATTAATTCATCACCATGCAGCGCACACCTGTGTAGACGAGCCCAATAAGCATGTTGGACCACCTCTTTACCTACAAGGTTAACCTATTAGGTTGAGGCTCTACCATACTTATTAACCCATCTACACTCTTGAATTTATCCGATGTGGGATTCATGTGAAATATCCCAACAATGTGATTGTGTTTTCTGTATGACGTTGGAATTTATAATTTATGTCTAGGATAGACATATACCTATGCATCGCATGTAATCTGATAGAGAACTTGTGCTTTAAATTCTCTTTAATTATAATTCACATAGAGATATAGTGAACTAGTTAATTAGGATGTTCTTCTTAATTCTATCATCTGTGGATTTAAGTTGATTTGAGTATGATGCATTGAGAGATGGTCATATTTATTTTTGTGTTCTTGATTAACAATTTAGAATAGTGAGCATAATTGATAAGAAGTGTATTAATTTAAGTGAAGTAATAAGTTAAGTTGTGATCTTAAAACTTTATAATCTGATTTTTAACTAGTGGTAATTAGTGTTAGTTTAATTAAATAATTTAATTTCAAACTTTAAATTGATTGTTTAAATAAAATTAGTTTGGTTAACTGTTAGTACTTGGTAATTTTTATTAATAATTCCTTGTGTGAACGATACTCTACTTTCACTTTATTACTTGTTGACCGTGTATATTCGCATGCATTTATTGATTGTGAAATCGATCAACACTTAGTGTCTCTTAGTGTCTTGGCATAGTAAAAAGCAAACCTCAGTAGTATTATCAACAACTGAGGGTGAATATTTATATGATTTTGATGTTATATGTAATAACGTGCCAATATACTATGATAACACTAGCACAATTGATATATTTAAAAAATTCAGTATTGAACTCACGCACAAAATACATAGAAGTGAGACAATATTTTTACCAGGATAATGTGACAAAAGGTTTAATTAAATTAATATTTATTTCCATTGAGCATCAACTAGCAAACTTATTCAGTAAACCCTTGAGCGAAGAAAGGTTTTGTTCATTAAGAATGGAGCTTGGAATGTGCATATATGATTTAGTAACTAATTATTTTGTGAATAATTGATTTATGTGGTTAACTGGATTATATGTTTATCTAAATATTATATGATTATGCTCATTATGTCTAAACTGCTCTAATATTTGGTTAAGTGATTGATTACTGAACCAAAAACTCTGTTTGTACATGAAAATTGGACATGAAAATTGGACATGAGTGTATTCAAATATAAATAGGTAAAATTTAAATACACTCATGTTCAATTTTCATGTCCAATTTTTATGTCCACATAGAAAAGCTCTTACTGAACTGATGATTGCATAATATTTGGATTAATTGATGGGTTTGTGTGCTTAAGTCTTGAAAATCAAAATTAGAAGCTTATGTATAAATTTTATGGAAACTGGAATATGAAAATTGGAAGATGGTTTGAATCTTGGAAATTAAAATTAGGAGCCCATTTAATTTTTGCAATGTTCTTTGTTTCCAAAACTTGTGGTCAAAATATTTTTCTCTCTTACTAATTTATTATACCAAATTCACCCAAAAACCGCTCTTTGGTATTCAATTTATTCTCATCGTCTTCTCCAAGCTTTGTTCTTCCAATCAAACAAACAATGGCAACTCGTCACTCTAAGCGGTTAAGAGTTTCATCTGAGACTGATAACGACATCCTTTTATCTTCCATGGTTACAAAACAAGAAGGATCTAATTCTCATCAACATGCATCGAAACCAGCAGGTCACGAACCTTCATAACTCTCATCCATGGCTAAACCAGGTACCTCTTCCAAAAAAGAAGTCAAAGGCAAGGATAAAGTCCCTACAAAGTCTCGTCAGCATCAACATCGTTCATCTGTGCCGGTAACTCTTTTCGTAAATCTCTCTGATAATTTCTTTGGAGGCTTAAATTTCGAGTCTAGATTTAAAACTTCCATTGTTTCCAAGACTGTTGTTTATGAAAAGTCGATTGACCTATTTCTTTACCAAAACTCTTCCTTGAAAGCAAGTTTTGAGTCCTCAGGTATAACATCAATGATTTAACAGTTTTATACAAGCTTTGAACACAAGGGAAATTTGTACACCACTTTTGTGAAAGGAAAATCAATCGAGTTTACTACTACTAATTTGGGTAATATTTTGTTTATTCTATTTTCTGGGGTCTGGCCATTCATCCTAAAAGGAGTAGCTCATCATCCTTTTTTTTTCTCCCACTAGAACAATTGCAAATTGTTAGGAACGATCCCACTTTGAAAAAAGTTATTTTGCCTAAAATAGTTGAAGTTTCATCGTTAGCTTATGTCATTCATAAAGTGCTTTGGTAAACTCTTTTATCATTTGGTTTTGTTATCCTATTTAGTACTATGGATGTTTATTATAGTTTTGGATAATTTGGCACTTTGATTTGAATATTTTTGGGGATATCAACCTATCTTTAGTACTTAATATGACATATGATGCTATATGTTTCTCTATTTGGAACCTAGTTCTTTTTGCATGATGACAAAGGGGAAACATACTTAGTTTGACAAATTATATTGTACTGATAGTGAATACATGGAAAGATCTGTTATAAATGGCTAAGACATGTACATGAAAATCTGAGATATTCTGACTTAAGTGATACAGTATGTTGGATGATTACGATTAGAACCGTAGTTTCGTACAGTCAAGATTGTTGTAAAAGACGTGACACGAGTGATCCCTGTCCTTAAGGTTTTTATCGTCTCCACCACGATCAGTTTGCTATGGGTTGCAGACGATATAGCTCCAGGATATATGTCATGCCTCAAAACTGAACAAATTTGTGATAACAATTCACATTTGTTCCACACGAACACTTATTTGTAGTAGTTGTTTGTTTGTAAGAAGAATTAGAGAAGATAGAAGAGAGAAAATACATATGTAAAAAGTTGGTCTCTTATATGTAAACTTATATATCATATTCATATATCCCATCTTATATATATATATATATATATATATATATATATATATATATATATATATATATATATATATATATATATATATATATATATGTAAGTTACATATTATAACTATTAAATTATATTTAACTACACTTATTGGTACTAAATATGTAAGTTACATAGTAGTAATAATTACTAGTTAAATAGAATATGAAAAGTTCTCACTATTTTTCTTTTGTTCCAAAATAAGATTAGACTACAACATTTGTACTAGTAGTCCTTTCTATTAAATGAGAATAGGAAAAATAGTTTTATTAAACAACTTTGCACCTTATTAAATGTCTCGCTATAGACACAAATCAAATGATTTCTACACAAATCAAATGAAATTCTCTCTTATTCTCCACATAAAGGACATTAAGTTACACCTTTTATACTTACTTAAATTATGTTCAAAAATGAGTTTTATCAAACTCAAATATGACATATAATAAGTCACAAAGGTATAAAATAAAATTAGCAAAAAAAAAGTATAAAATTAGGTGAAATATATAACAATCCCCCACTTGTTTGGAAAAATTATTTTTTCTTCCAAACACTTTTCTATCAAACAACTCCAAGGCTTGTATGCATAAAAGAAGGTGCGATGAGCATTAAACCTTCCCTTAGTGTAAACAACTCAAAGTCACTTCGAAGTTGATGGTGTCCGTAGATTGAACCTCTACTTCTATATGATATGACCGGAATTGTTACACACACACACACACACACACAAAATCCTCTTGCCAGGGTGAGTATTCTCAATTGCTTTGCGCTAATATAGTCATGCGTAATACCTTATTTCATGAACCTCTAAGAGAGTCAACCACAACCCTCTATAAGAAGCGGCTCTACTTCTAGTTCATATAGACAAAGTGTTTCATATGTGTTTCTGTTGCTAAGAACACAACAACTTTGTTAAGAGTATAACTCAGCCTCGGTCGTGCAACATGTGTTTCTATTGCTAAGAACACAACTTTGTTAAGAGTATAACTCAGTCTCGGCCGTGCAACAGATGTTACTATCTTAAACTACATATGAAACCACATTGATAGTAACACAGTCAGCAACTATGACTTGTTTTTCCTATTGAACCTATAAACTAGGGGTAACCTAGGAATATGTTGGGTTCCTATCACCCCTGACTCAAATTGGTTTAAGTTCCATATCACGAGTAGTTAAACTTACTAAGTTTTTGTCAAAGTCTTAGTAATAAGATAAGCTAAGTCGTCACTTGACTTCCTTGTAGACAAATATTATGATACCTTATATCAGTTGTTTAACAAAAATTATGTCTATGACCAACATGTCAAGACCTACCATTAAAGGTAATCTCATTTTCTCTATACAAAACAATTTCATTACCACACCATAATTAACTAAGCAATGGAAGTGACCACAATTTGATGTTTTATCAACAAATTTCGATTCCATTTGCTTTCTCCATCATATAAAGCAATAATATTACTTACGGCTCCAAGTAAATTATTCCCTCACTAAGGGTAATAATATATCCACCTACTTGTAAAAATATAATTATATATTCACCTACTTGTGAATATTTTCTTACTTATTCAAAATCACAACCAACTATGAATCCAAAATTAATAATTTGTACTACATAAAAATTTTCACTAACACAATATTATGAATAGGAGGCTTTAGACTAGGCTACAATCAATGTTTTAACAAACACCTTAATCCATTAAACTTCCCTCATAAAATAATAACATTATATCCATATTGTGAAATGGGAAATACTCATTTGTTTCTTTCTCATCTAAGAAACAATAGCCAAGATTGGGTGAAAATTCACATACTTGAAAATTTATAATTTCCCTCGCTAAAATATAATTGACATTTATGTGATCTATTAAAATATTGAGAAATTTAACAAAAATCAATATAAGGCTCCCACTAGTACATGTGTACTTCAAAATTGCAATAGCTATATCAGAATTAACTTCTAGTGCACCATCACTATTAAAGAATTAATAATCTTCAATTTGAAGGTTATCAAATTTAGTTCAGTATATATATCCCCTCATTACAATTAAATTGGTTTAGTTGAAACTCACTATGTTTTCACATGATAATAAGATAACATCTATTTTCAAAGTCTTTCAACATAAAGACAAAAAATAGATGTCTTAAACGCGTTTACGTTAACAATACTATGTAAAATGATCAACATATTATTAATATACACAAAAACTATCACATTATAGTTTATACAATTATATTGTTAGTGTAAACATATAAATAATTCAATATCCGATAGAATCTCAAAGTATATATGCACATAACTATATATTATCACATAATATGTATCCACTTTAATATTTATAACTTATTTTCAATTTCACTATTGAACTCAGTCTATAAATATTTTGGATCGGTTAATAAAATAGGAATTCTATTTACCAAATTATTATATTAATTTACTTCACCAAATCAATAGTGTTCCTTCTAGGTTCAATTTTTAACTTTGTAGGACCATAGATAATTAATTAAGTGAAATAAGTTCACATTTTAATATTATTCAAAAGTTAGTGTTTCAAAAGACTTTCATTTCATAGGACTACATAACCAAATTGAATCTCACAACAAGAAATTCACAAGCCTTACTATTCTTACATAAATAAAGTTATGCTCAAAATAGTTCAAAGGCCAAATTTACTCCATAAATAAATAATCTTAAAGAATCACCCCCACACTTATAAATAATTGAAATCTCATTGAATATTTTCACTTCACAATATTATGCATCTACTCAAAATAAATTTTAGATTAATTAACATTTTATGTGACAATGTTCCTATAAATATTACTTCCACATAAGAATATTAAGGAACACTTCTCAAAACAAAAAAAAAAAGTTCTTGTACATTTTATGTATTAGTTATTCATATAAAGATTGGTTCAACATAATAATCTTTTAGAATACCCCCACATAAGAAAAACAAATTCTTATTTTCTGTAATTCTATAAAATCTCAAATCCAAAAATTATTTCAGATAAACACTTAAAATTATACATGTACAGTTTTCAAGTATACCAATACGTAACACTTGACTCTATGTAAATAGTATAAAATTCATTATATACAAATTATAGCGCAACTCATCATATTGCACAAATTTTTTGCATATAAATCATAAAATATAAAAATTTATATTACTTTCTAAAAAATTAATTTATCACAAACAAAATTAATTTATGTAGAAATCAAATAAAATTCACACACATGAATTAGTATATCCTCAAGTGTTTTCTTATCCCAACTTAGATAGAAAATATCATAAACAATATATCTTTTGACATTTACAAATGTAGAATTCAAGACAATTCTCATAATAATATGAAATACTTGAACTTTACAATATTTAAAAAAAGTCAAAAAATAAAATATTTATCTTAATTATAATATACAAAATTCATATAATCACATTAAAATTTACTACTTCTTGGACAAAAAGTACACATAAAATAAATCAGTATATACCAATTATTATTATCCCAAAAACACTACGAATAACATTTTTAAATATTTTCTCAACATTATAATCATATTGTATATAAGATCTAGTCAACCAAATCTACCTCTACAATATCTCTTCTAACTATTAGTTGATAATTAATTTTTTATCCACAAACAAAATAATTTATCTCAAAATTCATGCATACAAATACCAAGTAATATTACACACTAAATATTACCTCAAATTTTATATGCATAATTTTGTTCAAGAAGAACATAAATTTCCTTTATTCTCAAAATAATTTAATTTACAACTAATTTTTTATACATAGAGAAAAGTAAATTTCACAACTTTCACTACAACCACTAATAATAAATTAATTTCAATTAATTTATAAGAATAATAATTTTTCTTAAAACTCATGCATATACAAATATTATCTACTTATAATATTTAGCAATGTTATCTACTTATAAAATATTACTAGTCAATATATAAGCACAAGTTAAAGTTTGTTCCACCATGAACAATCATCAAATTATTTCTAAATCAAATAAAACAAATTAAATTAATTTATTATATAAGATCACAAGTAAAAAAAATATTCACACAAGCAAATATCATCAACACGTGATATAGTACATCACGTATATACGATTCAAGTATATATACTTATAAGATGATAAACAAATATCATTCTCTAAAATAAAGAAAAATTCATGACACACCTTTTTGGATAAAATCCGAAGATGACTGTATCAACTTTGGTGTCATCTTTATTCGATATTTCTCGCATTGGCTTTTCTTCTCATCCACTATAATTTACACACTTGTAAATTGAAACAACTCTTCCACTTCCATTTCTATATTTCATTTTCTACCAATGGTTATCAACAAAAATAATTAGTAAAATATCTCAAAATATAACTAATAATAATGATAATTTCATTGGTGAAATATAAATAAGAAAAATATCACTTATCTTTGAAAATCGTGTTATCTTCCATCTCACCAAAATCATGACTCCAACAAATACTGTAAAGATCTTAAGATTGTTAGAACCGTAGCTTCATAGACTCAAGATTGTTGTAGAAGACGTGACACGGGTGATCCTTATCCTTAAGATCTTTATTGCCCCCACCACGATCGATTTGTTATGGGTTGCAGACGATATACCTCCAGGATATATGTCAAGCCTCAAAATTGAACAAATTTGTGATACCAATTCTGTGACAACCCCAAAATAGGTCCATTCCATCCAACCTATTCTGAGTCGCCAAATACATGGTACAGAAAACAACAACAACTTTATTACAACAATTGTCGTGCAAAATACAACAACATATATACTGTGAGTTTGGATACAAATATATACCAAATGTGACACATGTCCCAACCGTGGACAACACCTCACAATGACACCTTACATAAAGGTATAGTCAAAAACTGTTTTAGAAATTAGAATATTTGGGAAGTGCTCAAGGAAACCTTTGTACATGGGAGGCCATGCTTCTAGGTTATGATAGATATCATATGGCCACAGAATTATCCTTGGTTGACCCAATAGACCCCAAAGAAAAACAAGAAGACTACTATCATATTCTTCCCAATGGTGAGTCTTCTCTTGACTTATCATTATCTCCACTGTCTTTAATTGAGAATTATACTTCAAACAAACACCAAGATTATATAGGTAGTCCTCGTAAATATACTCAGCAAGTGGATGAGCACATCCTTGTCTTATGATGATACGAGGTTGTATGTCATTAGACATCTTGTATGATAGTGATAAAACACCCTTCCAACGTTGGGTTCGCCTCACCCTCAACAGCTATAGACCACCGTTCTATTCCCCTGTTATCCCCCACTCGGCCCAACTACACTTTTATTACCTGAAAGGAATTGTGAAGCAAAAGGGTGAGCACAACTAGCTCAGTAAAGAATATCATGACTAAAGATAAATAAGTTATCAATAGCCTTCAACAGAATTAAATCAGAGATTTAGAACATATGGTAGATGATAAAAATTTTAACCATAGTTGCAGCGGAACGAGCAATCCATTAGAAGAGTCAAATAGACTACAAAGTCTATTATCTTCTCCATGTTAAAAATCCACCAACAATGTTTTATCCCTGTAACATCAATCAACAATTCTGGTCCACAATCATATGAATAACTCATAATCATAATTGTAGTTCTAAATTCCTCTTCTCATCCAGGACGAAGATAATTTTCATCACCTATCTTTACCTGAAACATCAAAGATCATGGTTACACCAAATCACATTTCCTGTTCATAATCATACTAATAACTTCATCTTTGCACTACGGCCAAAGATATTCATTTGTATCACCAGTTGGTCATGTTCATCTCAACACCTGTTCATCTTTGCACTACTGGCCAAAGATATTCAACAACATGTCATCTTTGCACTACGGGCCAAAGATATTCATCAACAATTCATCTTTACACTATAGGCCAAAGATATTCAACAACAGTTCATATTTGCACTACAGGCCAAATATATTCATCAACAGTTCATATTTGCACTATAGGCCAAATATATTAATATCTCAAAGAAATATATAATCATTTCAGAATTTATATAAACAATAATTATAACCATGTTGATCAATTCACCTTTGCACTTAAGCTAAAGATATTCAATTATAAATTCAATGGTCATGATCATACCAGTCAACAATTCAACTTTGCACTACTGGCCAAAGGAAACCCATAGTCATGATCATACCAAAAATCTACCCATCTTTACACTCAAGTCAAAGAGAAATATCATCATTAGGGTTATAAAAATGTTATATATAATAGTAAAATCAATATAATCAAAACATCAAGATTTAATCTCAAAGTAATATTCATAAATCAACTATAATTTGGTTAGAAAAAGAAATCAATTTTGTCATGAATAGTAACTCGTGAATAGTAACCTGTGAATAGTAACTTCGTGAATAGTAACTCATGAATAGTAATTCATGAATAGTAAACCCGACACAAAAAGATAGAAATTCTACAATAAAATTCATATCAATATTTCGGTATAATGATATTAAAAGAATAACATTTCTTAAACTTATAAACAATTTATTTTAATTGTTTACACTTTACTAAAATAATGCATTTAATCATTCTAAAATGCCAAACTCATAAGATTTCATCACCAATAACCAAAACCCTCATAAAAAATCTGCATATACCTTATATAGGATTCTCAAGCCATAAAATCCTATTTTCCAATTTTTCTACTTCACATAACATATTTAATTCATTTACTCATAACTAGTCTATTTTCATGAAAAATACCAAATCAGTTTCAAAAATATCTCTTTTCTGGGATTTAGCAGAATATAATCTCATATTAAACATATTTTTTTCTCAAAATTTTTAAAATTCATTTACTATTTTTCATATGGCCAAAACTGCCGAATATTTAGACATTTATCATAAATTGTATTTTTATCCAAAAATTCCGAAATTCACAGAGTATACTGATATTATATAGATATACTTCCCATAAAAATTTCATCAATTTTGGAGTTAACCACAAAGAGTTATAAGCGATTACTTTTAAAATAGTCTCTTCTCATAAAATTCAGAACTTTTAATCTATACATCCAAAAATTACCATTTTTTTGGACACAATCAAGAAAACTCATCAAAATATCATTTCAAATTTTTCTAGAATTCTCTGAAGGTTGGAAGAAGTACGAACTGAAAAATATAACAACCCTTAAAATCCCTTACCTCAAGAGAGCAGTACTTCGGACTAGAATATCGGATGAAAAGCCGAAGGAAACTTCTACTGAATAACAACTCTCAAAGTATCTAAATACTCTCAAAAATATGCTTGGTAATCTACAGAGAAAGAAAACTTGTTTCTGGTGTGATTTTCAATTATAACTTAAGCACCTATTTATAGGAAAATGCTAGAACGCCAAAGGAGACTAAAATAATAAAATATTATTATTATTTTCTTTTTCTCTACGCATGCCAGCCATCCAAGACCATCATGCCAATTCTGAAAATCAATTTTGCAGCCCACATGTGTTTAACAACCAAAGTGGGTCCCACCCACTAAATTAATAAAAATCATTTTATTTTCTGAAACTTCAATAATTCATAGAAAATAGCCCGTTTATCAGAAAAATACGAAACTCACGTGTTTTCATAGGAAATTTAATTCCCTACAACTTTGTAGAAGAAAGTTTTTCCAAATTCCAGACCGAAAATATCCGTAATCCACAAACAGATGATTTTAAACATGGTTTCGACACCTTTTAAAATTCATAACAAATCATACGTTAATTTTTAACGGTTCAAAATTTGTGGATATATACTCAACTTATATATGTATAACATATCCAAAAATTACAACGATCTAAAGATCGGATCAAAATTATAACTCACGCAATAGGGCTTTAAGAACACCGATTTGATCTTTTAATACTTCCAATCCGACAAAATACTGATAAAACACCTCAACATTAATTCTTTCATTTATAACCACATAAATAAATTCATCATTTATGTCCACATTAAATAAATATTTCCTTATCATATAAATCAATAATTAATTATTCACAAATAATATTACAGAATCACAATTATGACAACTAGGCCGTTCCCATGAAAGATGAGGCTTTTCAATAAGGATTTCTCCTTACTGGCGCGCAATTAGGTGACCAAACCTCTCCTTGACAGAATTTTCTAGACATTGCCAATAATTCTATCTAATAATATTATTCAAATAATATGAATTATTGATCTGATAATGGAAAATACTGTGCAGTGACAATTATTGAACAACAATAATTTAAAATATTAACGCAGCAATTATTAAACCAATAAAATAAAATATTGAACAGTAATTACCGTGATAATTATTAAGTAGTGCCTTCTTACGTAAGAATTAATAATTTCAAAAATACTGTGCAATATCGTGTGCTACTGTGTAATAACGCGTATTACTGTATTTTAACCACCGGGTATTCCAACAGTGTTAACGGTAACAACTACGCCGTTAATTATAAAAACTCAATTTTTGTCGTTATCTTCATCCGACCGTTTTCCGTCATGGGGCCCACAAATAGGTGCGCCGTCGTACGAATATTCCCCGATAGAAAGAATATTCCACGAACAAACGAATATTCCCCGACAATAATGATTATTTTATAACCACTTGCTTATTTTGAAAAATTTTCACATTTCACCCATAACTTTAAACTTTTATCAATTTAACCATTTACTGAATAGTAATTATAAGAAAAATTAAATACTTTTCTTTCATAAAATTCGGGGTCTTACAAATTCACATTTGTTCCACACGAACACTTCTTTGTAGTAGTTGTTTGTTTGTAAGAAGAATTAGAGAAGATAAAAGAGAGAAAATACATGTGTAAAAAGTTGGTCTCTTATATGTAAACATATATATCATATGCATATATCTCATCTTGTGTGTGTGTGTGTGTGTGTGTGTATATATATATATATATATATATATATATATATATATATATATATATATATATATATATGTATACATATATATGCAAGTTACATATTATAAATATTAAATTATATTTAACTACACTTATTAGTACTAAATATGTAAGTTACATATTAGTAATAATTATTAATCAAATAGAATATGAATAGTTCTCCTTATTTTTCTTTTGTTCCAAAATAAGATTAGACTACAACATTTGTACTAGTAGTATGACAACCCGAGAATTTAGATATTTATTAAAATCTAAAAATATTTAATTAAGGTTAACTAATAAACCTAGACAGAAAATAAGTGAATAGATTTGACCTTTCTGGGAAGAAATTTTATGGATTTAAAATTTTTGTGGCGAATTATTCAGGATTAAGGGTATAAGTGTATATGTTCTGTGTATGTGGATTTATGTGTACATTTTGAGCTTAAGGGTCAAGGGTTGACTAGATAAATTATATCTGTGACAAACCCTAATCATATATTAAGAATATCGAGGTTCAGTTAGAAAACCATATCGATATGATAAGAAACCCTAATACTGGGTATGGAAACCCTAATTTCAGTTCTGGGAATCCGAAACCCTAATTCGAATTATCAAAACCTTAATTCGAAAATTTGAAACCCTAAATTGGGAACTTAAAGGCTTAAGTGTATTGATTATAAACTTAATTAGGGTAAAACCTAACAAATTAGTTAGAAAACCCTAATTTATAAAATTAAAAACCCTAATTACAAAATTAGGAACCCTAATTGCTAATTAAGAAAGTTTTATGTTAATTAGGAAATATTAATCCTAATTACAAGTCCTAAGTGATTAGGAAACCCTAATTTACATATTTAGTAAATAAAATTTTTATTTTAAACCTAAATTGAAAATCCTAGAAATTAATTTTTGTAAAACCCTAAACCCTAAGGGTTAAACCCTACGGGTCAAACCCTAAGGGTTGGATCAAAAGACATTTATGCCATTAAAATTGTATGGAAAATGCCTTTTGTCACATTCTTTAATTAGTTGCTTGTGAATCTTGCCAAATGAGAGTTGTTCACCAACTCTAACAAGTCCATGTGACTTAAAAAAAAACTCCAGCATCAGCCTCATTACCTCAGCCACATTATTGCATCTAATATATATATGGAATTAGAGAGAGAAAAGTCACATTTTTAGCCCCATTTGTCTACAAACACTCAACCAACATTTTTTTCTCAAGACCCACGAAATTATTAAGTAATTCAGTTTATAGCCTGATGATGTGATAAAAATATGTAACTGCAAGTGCACAGTGTCAAATTGAAGAACTGACAAGTACAGGTCGAACCCACAGAGACTAGATTAATTTTAATATTTTCTTACTATCTATTTTAGGCGAATTAGAAATAAATATGGTGGAGAGAATTTATTAACTAAATTATTCAAACTATTAATTAATAACGGAAACTATTAATGAGAAAAGATACCTAGGAATCAGAATCCACCAAATATTAGCATAATAAATAATTTCTTATTTCCTAAATCAATTTCTAAATTATTCTCCCTTCCCTTTAAAAATAATGATTCATATAATTAATATGGGCAAGCATAAGCTATGAAAAATTCACAGATTAACTATAACTTATCAAAACCTCGCAATCAATATAAAAATCATATGCAATTTATGCGAAAGAAAATATGAATGCGAAAATAATTAGGCATTAATTTTAGAACGGAAAGAAAATATTATTATGAAATAATTAGTTTCATCATAATCCTAGGTATTAAAAATTTAGCTAGCCATGGAATTAAAAACAAAAACAAATAATATTAGTACTACAATTCACATGGAATAAGAACAATAATTAAAAAGAGAATTTCTATTATATAAATAAAATAAAGTTACAAATACTCCCTGACAGTAGTTCCACACGTGATTGGAATAAGAGAGACAAACTCTAAATATCTTCTCCCTTCTACACTAGTGCAAAACTAAGAAAAATAAAATAACAAGCGATGTCTTTCTCTCTAAAATAAGAAGCCTATTTATAGGAAAAATAACTTTGAACCCTAACTTACATTCATTGAACTTGGACAGTTTTATTTCCAATCAACTTCTCAAAAAGATCTTCTAGATATACTTTTCCTTCTCTTGTTGGATTTGACTTGCACACCAAGATTGTTCAACCTCTTTCCTACTCCTTGTAGGACTCTTCTTGGATATTCCTTATATGAATAAAAGCATTAAATATCCCTTGATCACCAAGATTTTACCTTTATTGTAACAAATATTAAATCCTACAAAATAAAATAAAACATATTAATTTAATAAACTAATATAATTAAAATGACAAAATTAGGGATAGTAAAATGTATGAATTACGTGTCTATCAAATACCCCCACACCTAGCTTTTGCTCATCTTCGAGTAAACTAAATAAAAATAAAAATAAAATAAAATTTACACTACCTATTTTCGTAGGAAACACGATTGTACTTAGCATGTGCAACAAGTCTTTAAACCCCAAGGTTATCCCTAAGTGGACGAGTTATGTCTCGTAAGGGTTTGCAGTGAATATACCCACAAAATTCAAAAATAATTTTGGATTCAACAAATTATGAAATTGAAAGAAAGCTTCTAAATATCTATGAGCATTATACATAAGCAAGATTAAATTCAAAATCACACTTTTATCTTTTCAAAAATACTCAATCTTCATTTTAGACACCATCCTTCATTAAATCAATTCCATGTGATGCATGCATGTGTATATGATGTAACTCTTAGTAGAGATTTTTACCATGAAAATCAAGCAAGCTGAATTTCTTTTTATTCTTGACTTGTGCAATGTCTCATTTTCTTAGGCTTTTCAGAGTTATCCATGTTGAGCGAGCGTTGGACCAATGACTCTCAAACCAGATGGCTTTAGGGCACTAGGTGTTGAGACACCCCTAAGGGCTTACTTACTCTAGTAGCAAAGGCCACAAAACTAGGCTAGTCAAGCTGCTTTTATCCATCACACTTTTCAGCGTGAATATCGATGCTTCCCGAGGCTTGGATACCCAGTTATTTCGTTTAATGGACATTGAAGCAGTTATTTATTTCTCTTTTTTTGAACTTTTTTTTTCGATTCTTTTTCATTCTTTCTTTCTTTCTTTCTTTCTTTTTTGAAATTACTCGAATCATGGTTTATACCCCACAACTAAGAATTAGTGCAAACGTGAAGTGCAAAAATACTCGTGAAATCGATTTCAATTCAGATGATGTTTCAAACTAAGATTTCGTACTTATCAAAAATTCAAGAGTTCTTAAATCTTTCAATCCTACTTTAAGAGTTTTGCTCCACAAACACTTATTAGAATTAATTCAATCCATATAAAGTTAAACAAAATTTTTAATTTTTAATTTTCAAATTTTTTTGTTTATTGTTTTTTTCTATTTTTTCTTAAAAAAAATAAAATTCTAATACAATAATACAAACAAACTCCCCCATACCTAAATCATGCATTGTCCTCAATGTATGCAAATGAAGAAAAGAGAACAAAGATGTGAAAAATTTGTACCTTGTATGTGGGGGTTTTATTCTGCAAGAAAATGTGGTGAGAAAGAAAACAAATGTACATATCTACAAATTTTATGCATCCTAAAAACTATGCGACTGTAAATGATCAGTGATACAAACAGACAACCTAGAGTGGATTGTGTATGATTTTCAGGAGGTCTGGGTAATTGGAAATAGTTAGAATTTGCAACAGAAGAACAATTGTGAGCATACCCGATTGATTCTTTTAAAATTGAGTCAGGGAATGATAACGAAAAATGATGGTTCCTTTTGAAAAATTCTAACTTTATAAAATCTATCCAAACTTGCCATCCATATTTGTTACCCAACTAAAATATTTTCATCATTTTGAATAACTGTTATACCAAGATGTTTAGACACCACTGGATTAACACATGCATTATCTGAAATAGGAGATATGATCTCATTATCTAAACATGGAAGATTATCATTGTCCAAAACCTTTGGTTCATTTGTTAAATCACATTTAGTGTTTCTGGAAGGCGCTTCGGATGGACCCAAGGTAGACTTAAAATGATCATAAGAGGATTGAAGGTCAATTTGATTCTCGTGAAAATGTTCAAAATGTGTCAAACTTGATTTAACTATAGGTTCCAATCTTGAGTAAGATTTTTAGGCTGTGGAGTCGAACATCTCATTGACCTCATTCAAGTATTTAGTTTCATCCCAATTTCGACCAAAATGATTTAGATAAAAGTTAATAATTTCATCTTCCCCCGTAAGTTCATTTCCCGACATTTGTTGAATCATGTTCACTTCAACGGACTGGTCAAACAAATCACTAGGTTGCTCTCCCACATTAAACACATTTAAATCAATTGTCATGTTCCCAAATGTCAATTTCATTAGTCCATTTCTACAATTGATTAACGTATTAGAAGTTGCTAGAAATGGTCTACCTAAAATGACAGGAATTTGACCCTTGGGATTGGCAACAGACTGGGTTTCAAGGACAATAAAGTCAACAGGGAAGACAAAATCACCAACCTTAATGAGTACATCTTCAACTATTCCTTTTGGCACTTTAACAGAACGGTCAGCTAGTTAGAGTGTGACACTTGTCTTTTTCAACTCCCCTAAGCCTAAGGTTTGGTACACAGAAAATGGTAACAGGTTCACACTAGCTCCTAAATCAAGCAAAGCTTTTTCAATTAACGTGTCACCTATGATGCATGAAATTGTAGGACAACTGGGGTCCTTATACTTCACAGGGACTTGACATGACAAGATAGAACTAACATGGGCTGTTAGAAAAGCTTTCTTAGGAACATGAGTGGTTCTTTTATGTGTGCACAAATCTTATAGACATTTAGCATATGAGGGAACTTGTTGAATGGCATCTAGAAGAGGAATGTTAATTTTCACTTATTTGAACACTTCTAGAATTTTGTCCAACTGGGATGACTGCTTGTTTGAAATAAGTCTTTGAGGGAATGGAGCTTTTGGTTTGAAGACTTTTTCAATTGACTCGTAAGGCGTGGTTTGATAATCTTTTAACACTAGCTTAGGTGGGCCTACTGACTCAAAGTTTGTGGGCTTTTCAGGTTGGGCTGACTTTGAAGATGGATTGTTAGATTCAACATTTAAATTTTTCTCTTCTTCATTATCAATGCCAGCATGATTATTAAAATAATTTCCAAACCTTAAAGAAATTATAGAATTCACATGATTAACTTGGTTATTTTCAAGTGAATTAGCATGATAAGGTTTTTGATTAGGGACTGGAAATTTTGGATTGGTCTCGGGTTGACTAGGAAGCTTACCCTTCTCTCTTTCACTAACTGTAGTGCCCAATTGACTCATTTGGATCTCTAGGCGAGAAACGGCTTGGTTAGTGTTTTGCATGAAATTATTATGAGGTTTCATTAAAGTTTCTATGCTCTTCTCTAAAGTGTTAAGTCTCTTCTCACTTTCATTAGAAAAACCTGGTGGATATTGGGTTGTTGAACTTGAATTTTAGTACGGACCAGGATTTGGCTTTTGGTAAGGTTGAAAAGATTGATTTAGATACTGATTGACCTGATTTGAAGAATTGTTTGGGTAGGGTCCTTGGTTCCATGCAAAATTAGGATGATTTCTCCAACCTGGATTATAAGTGGGTGCAAATGGGTCATTCTTAGGTCTTTGAAACATTGCATTGACTTGTTCATATTCTTCAAGTTGGGGCATGACTCTATGACATTCATCAATCACATGGCTTGGTGAATTACTTAGACACAAAGGTGTTGGTGTTGAGACTTGGTTCACGTGTGATTGTCCCCTAGTTTCTAAAGCTTCAAGTTTTTTAAGTACACCAGCCAACTCAGCTTCGGTAGCAATTGAATTGTCAATTGTATGAAATAGACAACGCGAAAAAAACGTTGTGGTTTCAGTCAGAAAAACGTTGTAGTTAAGCACAATACACAACGTTTTTTAGGAAAAAAACGTTGTAGATTTGTTTTCTAAAAATTAGAAGATGCTTAAAAACGTTGTAGAAGGTATGATTTCACAACGTTTTTTGGATAAAAATGTTGTTGTTTAGTATATTAGACAACGTTTAGGCACATTTACACAACGTTTATAATGTGTCATCTATTTAGACAAATTTATATAACGGATTTAAAACGTTGTAGTGTGACTTAAAAATGTTGTAACACATGCATATAACATTTGTTTTTAAATATCGACCATAGAAAACAACAATAGACAACGTTTTTAACCAACGTTTAGAAGGTGTCATTTATTTATACAAATATACAATATTTTTTAAATGTTGTAGATAAAAAAAAGAAAAAAAAAGGTTGTGGTTCACCTGTATCACCAATGCACCTGTAATACGCTAATGCCATGATATATAGCCAAAATGTATCAACCATTCAAAATACATTCCAATAATACCATTCGTTTATAGTTTTAAATTACTACATCCACAAAATTTATACCAAAATGTATCCATATATGCATCTCAAATTCATTTTTCAATATAATTACTACTATATTGAATTGTGAATTTGATTACATGCATCCACAAAATAAACCAAACTATCCAAAATATGTACATTCATCTAACATATTCACCGTTAACTCGAGGCTCTACATATAGCTGCTCACATACGTTGCCCACTCATTCCATACTTCGTCAATTTGTTCTTGTGTGTACGTTAATCCACATGCCTTATCCCACTGAAATAAAAGAACAACAAATTTAGTATTCAACAAAGATACCAAATAACATACCAAATCTGACCTGCTATAGAAATTTAGTATTCCACATGCCTTGTATTTGTAACATTGTAACCCATGTTAGCCACATATTTCCTAATCAAAACTAGTACATGTTTACAAGAAAATTACTTCTGCATTCCAGATCATTCAATTTACTAACCACATCATTCCATTTACTTCTGCAATATTCCAGATTAGACCATGTTTCAAATTCCAAGAAAATTTTATTAGATCAAGACAGACAATGTAGTACAAGAAGCAAATAATCTAAACCAAACAGATCAAGTATATAACACTAATAATGAACAAAGCAGATCAAGTAGCTCAGTAAATTTGAATATGTATACAACTGGAGACATTTCAGGTTTACCAAGCTTGGAGAAATTACTTCTTGGTGGTTGAACAGATTTGGTCGAGGTTCACCCATCAATTGGAGGAATTAGGGAACATGGAATCCATAAGGGTGCTTAAGGTAGACAATCCAAATTTTAGTTTTTTTAACAATAGAACAACTAGTACATGAAGCAAATAATCTAAACCAAAAAAAATTCAAGACAGACAACTAGTACATGAAGCAAATAATCTAAACCAAAAAAATTCAAAAACTATACTAGTTAAAAACAATTTCAAAGTGAGCTTTGTGTCCAAGTTTCTACAATAATTAGAGGAACGACAATAACAACACCCAAAAAATCATACATTTTCCAGTTTCTTTTCCTACTTGGAATGAAAAAGCACACAAACAGTATAATTCTTATGATAACATTGTAACATTGTAACATAGTCAGTAGGATGCTCATGCTTACAGAAAACGGTCCTCATTATTATCTACCATCATCACTCAAGCCCAATAGTTTACTTTCCACTCAATTAAATATGACATAACACACACACACACACACACGTAATTAGACTATACTGCTATTTGACCAATAAAGCTGACAAAAAATAACTAACCTTGGCTACAAAGTCCAAACTACCATCCTCAACTATCTCCTTCATAAAACGCATCACAAAATACCCGCACTCCTTGTGTGTTGGTTGTACAGGAGTTCCCTAAACACAATTAGTAATTATGTCATGATAAATCAATAAAAATAACAAATGTCCATAAGTAAACATCTTATGCACATACCACCAAGATTCTCCATTGTGGTGATTTTCGCATTTGATTATTGCTTTGCCCATTGTAAGCTTTAATGGCACTGAATGAGCAAGAGGGTGACACATATAACATCATGCACATAATTCCAGAGACGATTTATTAGAAGAAATTTTATTGTAAAACTTTCCAATTAAACTATTTAAAAACAAATTAATTTGGAATAACATACGTGTACACAACTTGTTTCCACTCCTCATCGATTCTACGGTACTTGAGGGAATCTATGAAGTACACATTATTATTGTCCAGATTGACAATGGTCAACACCCAATGATATCTATACAAAAATCAGCCCCAAACACATCACTATAGTTAAACCAACAAGTTTTTTAGAATCAGGAGTTTTAATAAAAAAAGGTAAAGAAATATATTAGGTTCTCCATGCCATATCCAAGTGTGATAACTAGTATCAACCCCATTACAATACAAGTGATCCCGTATAATTCTGGCACCAAATTTTAAAATGTTTCCACATTTTACGCAAGGGCAATGAATAAGATTAACATTTCTCGCGTTGTCTACCGCAAACCTCAAGAATTCATCAACGCCTAGTTTATATTCTCGTGACCTTCTATCAGTACACATCCATGACTTATCCATCTTAAGAAAAAACAAAACATGTCATCTAAAGTCCAACATTAAATATAAAACACTGAATAAGCACTCAGTTAATTATCAATTGGCTAAACTAGATAAAAGAAATGTTACTATTTCACCCAATGAATAAGATGCAAATTACATTGGAATTTGTGTCCACTTTGATATCAATATCAACCACACAAGAGAAAACAGAGGCAAATGCTAGTTAGAAAACCAAAAACTAATGATTATACTAGCACATAAATCTACAATTCTGGATTCCAAAAGAAAAACCTCCATTGAAGAACCACATTTACAAACAAATACAGTCAACAAATCAGACCCTATGGCATTTTTGAAGAGAACCCGATATTAAACTTCAGAGCGAATTAGACCCTATGGCATTTTTGAAGAGAACCCGATATTGAACTGGCAAGTACAGGTCGAACCCACAGAGACTAGATTAATTTTAATATTTCCGTACTATCTATTTTAGGCGAATTAGAAATAAATATGGTGGAGAGAATTTATTAACTAAATTATTTAAACTACTAATTAATAACGGAAACTATTAATGAGAAAAGATACCTAGGAATCAGAATCCACCAAATATTAACATAATAAATAATTTCTTATTTCCTAAATCAATTCCCAAATTATTCTCCCTTCCCTTTAAAAATAATGATTCATATAATTAATATGGGCAAGCATAAGTTATGAAAAATTCACAGATTAACTATAGCTTATCAAAACCTCGCAATCAATATAAAAATCATATGCAATTTATGCGGAGGAAAATATGAAGGCGAAAATAATTAGGCATTAATTTTGGAACGGAAAGAAAATATTATTATGAAATACTTAGTTTCATCATAATCCTAGGTATTAGAAATTTAGCTAGCCATGAAATTAAAAACAAAAACAAATAATATTAGTACTACAATTCGAATGAAATAAGAACAATAATTAAAAAGAGAATTTCTATTATATAAATAAAATAAAGTTACAAATACTCCCTGACAGTAGTTCCACACGTGATTGGAATAAGAGAGACAAACTCTAAATATCTTCTCCCTTCTACACTAGTGAAACACTAAGAAAAATAAAATAACAAGTGATGTCTTTCTCTCTAAAACAAGAGGCCTATTTATAGGGAAAATAACTTTGAACCCTAATTTACATACATTGAACTTGGACAGTTTTGTTTCCAATCAACTTCTCAAAAAGATCTTCTAGATATACTTTCTTTTTTCTTGTTGGATTTGACTTGCACACTAAGATTGTTCAACCTCTTTCCTACTCCTTGTAGGATTCTTCTTGGATATTCTTTATATGAATAAAAGCATTAAATATCCCTTGATCACCAAGATTTTGACTTTATTGCAACAAATATTAAATCCTACAAAATAAAATAAAACATATTAATTTAATAAGCAAATATAATTAAAAGGACAAAATTAGGGATAGTAAAATGTATGAATTACGTGTCTATCACATGATCTCTAGCAAGCCAAGAACAAACATCTATGATCAGAATCATGATCAAAGCATGAATTAGGTATAAACCCTTAACTTGTTAGATCTTCAAGATTTGTGATAATGTTGTCAGTTGTTGTTTAGAACAGTGTTAGATGGTGTCAATTAGTGATATGAGTTGTTATTTCTTAGATCCATAACATTTAGATGCTCGAAATGGAAGTTTTCAAAAATATGGAAAACCGAAAAAAAGTTGTTTGACATCCTAATGTCAGGGCTCGTAGATCTGTGTGTGTTTGATGTTTAGTGTGTTTTATGTTATAGATATGTTCTTTGTTGTAAGGGCTTTGATCTGGAACTTGAATCAAGCCCAGATCATGTGTAGATTGCAAGTTATGAGCAGTCAAACATGGTTGACCGACCATGACCAACTAGAATCTGGGCAACCCAGATTTCCCAGATGGTTCTGACAAGACTTTTAAGGTCTTTGATCTTGCATGTGTTTGATTGTTTGGCCAATTTGTTGTTTTGATGTTGTAGTATGATATAAGTACTACATATCCATGCTTCTAGATTACACAGATCCATAACAGAACCCAAGATATTAGTGGTCAAACTTGAGTTGACCATCAACCTTAAGAACTTTCTGGAAAACCCAGAAAATTCAAGACCCAGTTCCTGACCATTACTTTGACCAGTTTAAATCTCTTAGATTTGTTGTTGTTATACTAATTTGGTTATATATTATTGTACCCTGTCATGAATACTACACGATTGAACCTTAATATTACATTGAGAAAGTCCAGAACTCTAGATTCAAGGCTTGCCAAGTAGATACCTTGGTTGTTCTTCATTTCTAGTAAACCCAGAAAATGAAGAACATGCCTGACAAGGTTTGTGAGGGCCCAGATCTTTCTGATTTGATATAGAATGGCCATGATATTTGTTTAAGGTTGTAGTATTACATCAATACTATAATATTAACACATAATCGTACCCAGATACATCAAGCTCCATGAGTTATAGTTGGTCAAACCTTATACCCTGATCACTTACAATGAGTTTCTGGGCAGGCTCAAGAACACCTATAGGGACGGTTCTGTCGCTATAAGGCCCTTTAACGACAATTAATTTTGGAAAATTAATATTTTTATTAAATAATTAGAGAAAATTAGTTTTTAATTATTAAAAATACATAATAAATTCTTAAATATTATTTTAAAGCCTAAAAATGGGTTTTTAATTATTTTGAATATATTTCATTAATATTTAATATTTTTGGAATATTAATGGTACTTAATTTATTTAATTATAATATTAAATAAATTATTTAAAAATTATTTTAATACTTGAAAAATCATGAAAAATTATATTATGGTATAAGAAAATATTTTAAGTTATTTTTAATGACTTTTGATATTTTTTGGATGAATTTCATTAATTAATTAATATTAATGATAATTAATTTATTTAATAAATGTATTAAATAAATTATGAAAAAATAAAATTAATGATTTAAAAATTATATAAAAATAATTTAAGGGTTATAAAAATATTTTAAGTTATAAAATATAACTTTTAATTTTGTCATGAAAAATATTAATATTTAATATTAGTGGCAATTATCGGATAATGAATTTAAAGGTTTAAAAATCATATAATTATGATTTTAAGGTATTAAAAATACTTTGATATATTATAAATATATTATAATATTATGTTATGATTTTTATTAATATTTAATATTAAATAAATATTAATGATAATAGAATAATGTGATTATTAAATAGTATGAATAGGATATTAATGATTGAAAAATCAATATAAATGATAATAATTATGTGAAAATTATTATAAGACTTGAAAAATTATTTTGATTGATAATATAATTATCTAAGATAATTGTTAAGTGTTTCGGCAGAGTTTAATTGAACTTAAACTTGATAATTGTCCGACTAGGCAATCGGGATGTCAGAATTGTACCAAACTCGACTCAGGTTGTAAAAGTTTTACTTGAGGTTCGGTTTTATGTGTTTTATAGATTGATAGGGTTATGTGTTAATGTGTTTAGGTTATTTTAAATATTTTGATGATATTATTCTAATTTGTAGATCAATATTATTTATAATAGGTCTTCAGACAAAGCTTATTAAATTGCGTAACAGTAATCGACCGATCAGGCAAGTTATCCTTAACTCAACTTTGAGTTGTTTATTCAAATATGCTTATGGATAATCATTACTGATTACCATGTCTATGAATTATTGAATCGTACTCAGTGCATATTGCATGTATTCATCAGGTATGAAAGGCTGATCACCGTCATTACCATTCGGTTCAGATACAATTGATTTGTTCATGTTCAATGTTCGTTAAGCTATAAAAATTTGTCCATGCTAGTTCACAATTATATTGTTGAATGTTAGCCAGCTATTATTCAAAATCTTTCTATCATGATATATCTTTAATTTATTAAACTTAAACTTGCTGGGCAAACTTGTTGCTTACCCTTGCTATATCATGATTAACATTGTAGATTAAGACGAATACGTCGGATACAGAAAAAGACAAAGACAAGTCCAGCTTTGGATTATATGTGCAGCTAGAAATGTAACAATATTGTATGATAATAACATTATATGTTAGATAAGTTATGAATTATGTATAAGTTAAGGTTACTCGACCTTGGAAAATAGTGTGTAAAGTTTATTGTATAAACAATTTATATTTATGTCTTCCGCAATAGTTATAGAATTGATTGTACCAGATTTGCGGTGATTCGGGACCCGAATCTGGGGCTCTCACAGTTGTTATCAAAGCTGTAGGTTATGAACCTTAGGTAGGGTTACCTGAGACTAATAACCGCATTGATTAGGATAAGATCTAACTCACATAGAGTTAGTTTGTTGGTATGATGCAAAGACGAATCTCGACGAGTTATAAAAGATACGGAGTTCCCTAACTCTAATAATAAAGGCGAACAATAGTGATGAATAGATCGAGTCTAAAAGACTAAAAGTGCAGTGATAGAAGATCGTAAAACAAAACGATCAGGACATAGAAATGAATCGTAATATATACGATGAGATCACCCCGTGATCTAATAAAGTGATAGCAGGGAAAAGAATCAATCTAATGATTGAAAAGTTTATGGCAAGAATGTTGTATCTCAGTTGTACTATGAATTAGTACAGATTCAGGAAAGGATTATGAATACGGATTAAATGAAATTCGTATTGAGAAGGGAGTTAGGATAATTATTGAAATATATGTGTCGCGCTATTTGCTATATACCTGTTGAGAAGGTAATTCTTTTCTCTGGTGTATAACATATAAGTAGGGTATAGGTAGAGAATATAGTATTAAGTACGAGTTCTTAAAACTCATACTTGTGGTACTTTCGTGACTCATAATTATATAAAATGTTTATGAACCTATCAGCGAATAGACGCGAAAGGTCTAACTAGGACAAGTTCTTAAACTCATATGATTGTGGAAAGGTCTTGAACTCATAAGTTTGGTAAGTTTGACGAACTGGGTAGATATATGTGAAAGGAGTATTGAGGATAATAGGAATAGATAGCATTATTAAGCAATTGATCATTATTGGAGACATAGATTTTTTTCCAAATCTCCTAGCTATGCTAGACTTCAAAATTTTTGACATCAAGCTAAATACGCACTATGTGCTTTTGAAAATGAATTTTTATTCTCAACTCCTGGTGACCATTGTGTATGAGTGGACTTCGGGCCACCGACACATCGTTACCTGTTGAGATGATAAAACTGAATTGCAATAGTTTTTGGAACGGTTTAAAGAATAGTCTATGCTACTTGTTTCAGCTAGACGATAATAATTAAAAATAACAAAATATATTTTTATTTATCACTTATTCCACTATTGTATGATGTGTTATAACAAAGTCACTCGATGACGACATCCTCAAATGGGCTGTTAATACAGTACGACATCGTGTCGTCATTTTTTAAACTATTTTTAAAATTATAATTTGCCAACGGGGTTTGGCTATACCTAAATATTTCGATTGAATTGAATTATTGATATGAGTCTAAGCTATTTGATTCGTCTAGACCAACGTTTATGAAAATCCTAAGCGTTCATTGAAAATTTTCTCGACCCAAATTGTTTTGGTGCAGATTTCGCTAAAGATTGAGGTAAGAAAATTTTTGTGCGCCTAAGGCGGATGGGATAGAAGGAACGGGGAAAAAATTGTTCCAACCAGCAGTACTTGGTCAGTATTGGGAATATCGGGCTAATTACCCTATGTGTCTGTAGGTATGACGATTTTGCGGATGAATTTCTGTATAACCTTTTCGAAAATAACAGACAATAGTCTATATAACTCCTCAGCAATATTTGAATTTTTTTTTATTCTTGTGAGGAATGTATTGGGTAGCATGTGATGTTGTGTATGCATGGTGTAAGGTGTAAGATAAATTTTGGGAATGAAATTTTTAGAAGAAGGGGTGAATGTGACAACCCGAGATTTGTATATTTATTAAAATCTTAAAATATTTAATTAAGGTTAAATAATAAACCTAGACAGAAAATAAGTGAATGAATTTGACATTTCTGGGAAGAGATTTTGTGGATTTAAAATTTTGTGGTGAATTATTCAGGATTAAGGGTATAAGTGTATATGTTCTGTGTATGTGGATTTATGTGTACATTTTGAGCTTAAGGGTCAAGGGTTGACTAGATAAATTATATCTGTGACAAACCCTAATCATATATTAAGAATATCGAGGTTCAGTTAGAAAACCATATTGATATGATAAGAAACCCTAATATCAGTTCTGGAAACCCTAATTTCAGTTCTGAAAATCTAAAACCCTAATTCGAATTATCAAAACCTTAATTCGGAAATTTAAAACCCTAAATTGGGAACTTAAAGGCTTAAATGTATTGATTATAAACTTAATTAGGGTAAAACCTAATAAATTAGTTAGAAAACCATAATTTATAAAATTAGAAACCCTAATTACAAAATTAGGAACCCTAATTACTAATTAAGAAAGTTTTATGTTAATTAGGAAATATTAATCCTAATTACAAGTCTTAAGTGATTAGGAAACCCTAATTAACATTTTTAGTAAATAAAATTTTCATTTTAAACCTAAATTGGAAATCCTAGAAATTAATTTTTGTAAAATCCTAAACCCTAAGGGTTAAACCCTACGGGTCAAACCCTAAGGGTTGGATCAAAAGACATTTGTGCCATTAAAATTGTATGGAAAATGCCCATAATACCCTTTTGTCACATTCTTTAATTAGTTGCTTGTGAATCTTGCCAAATGAGAGTTGTTCACCAACTTTAACAACTCCATGTGACTTATAAAAAACTCCAGCATCAGCCTCTTTACCTCAGCCACATTATTGCATCCAATATATATATATATATATATATATATATATATATATATATATATATATATATATATATATATAGAATTAGAGAGAGAAAAGTCACATTTTTAGCCCCATTTGACTACAAACACTCAACCAACATTTTTCTCTCTAGACCCACGAAATTATTAAGTAATTCAGTCTCTAGCATGATCTCTAGCAAGCCAAGAACGAACATCTATGATCAGAATCATGATAAAAGTATGAATTAGGTATAAACCCTAAACTTGTTAGATCTTCAAGATTTGTGATAATGTTGTCAGTTGTTGTTTAGAACAATGTTAGATGGTGTCAATTAGTGATCTGGGTTGTTACTTCTTAGATTCATAACATTTAGATGCTTGAAATGGAAGTTTTCAAAAATCTGGAAAACTGGAAAAAAGTTATTTGATAGCCTAATGTCAGGGCTCGTAGATCTGTGTGTGTTTGATGTTTAGTGTGTTTTATGTCATAGATATGTTCTTTGTTGCAAGGGCTTTGATCTGAAACTTGAATCAGGCCCAGATTATGTGTAGATTGCAAGTTATGAGCAGTCAAACATGGTTGACCGACCATGACCAACTGGAATCTGGGCAACCCTGATTTTTCAGATGGCTCTAACAAGACTTTTAAGGTCTTTGATCTTGCATGTGTTTGATTGTTTGGCTAATTTGATGTTTTGATGTTGTAGTATGATATAAGTACTACATATCCATGCTTCTAGATTACACAGATCCATAACAGAACCCAAGATATTAGTGGTCAAACTTGAGTTGACCATCAGCCTTAAGAACTTTCTAAAAAACACAAAAAATTCAAGACCCAGTTCCTGACCACTACTTTGCCCGGCTTAGATCTCTTAGATTTGTTGTTGTTATACTAATTTGGTGATATATTATTGTACCCTGTCATGAATACTACACGATTGAACCTTAATATTACACTGAGAAAGTCCAGAACTCTAGATTCAAGGCTTGCAAAGTAGATACTATTAGTTCCCAGTAGGCACACAATAGATCTAGAAGGGGGGGTTGAATAGATCCTTTTAATTTAAAATACTTTTCTCGTTTATTTTGTATTGCTAATGAATTAGCATATGACAAACATAAGAATCTTTTCAAGCATAGCGGAATAAGTAAAAGATCCCTTTCATTGATATATTCATAATCATTCATACATTGTTCTTAGAGTTAGTTCGATGGTAAGCAGTTAATACATACATAGCAGTTATAGCAGTTAAGTACATAATGTAAATGACAGAAAGTAAATGACTGAATGTAAAAGACAGAAGGGATTTTAAGTGGTTCAGAGACTTAAGGTCCTAATCCACTCTTCTGCTTTCAACTAGCATAATTTCTACTAAGGAAGGACAGCACCCTGAATCACTAAGATTCCTTGAAGGCCAACAACCTTGGGACTTCAGTTCACTAAGAACTCTTCAAGTCCAGCAGCCTTGGAACTTCTCTAGTTCCCTAGGAACTCTTCAAGCCCAGCAGGCTTGGAACTTCATTTAGTCCCTTCGGACAAGGACCCCTCAGGCCCTGGCTTCTTGTTGTTGTTGTTTGTTGTTGTTATTGGTGCTGAGCTGCTAAGATGTCATTAAGCTTGAACATCTTCTGTACTTAGCAGCTTGGTGTGGTCCTCTTTGAATTATGCTTCGAGTCTGGACCACATCTTCTCTAGTGCAGCTGATCTTCACCTTTTTATGCTCATCTTCATCTGATGTCAGCTATGCACCATCACCATCTAGATTTGCTAAGTCTCTGAGCTTTTGGTAGACTTCGTCTAGCACTTAGCAATCCCTGAACCCTTCTTGAATGTTTTGCAGACATGATTCTGCATTTGTTCTTTTTCAGCTTTTGGTTCATGGTGATCTGTAGAGTGGCTCTCTTGATCTTCTTTGTACTCTGCCACTTTTCTGAATGCTATCTTCTTGTCCTTCTCGGATCTCAACTTAGCTTCCATCTTCAGTGGCATTCTCATCTTTGTTGAGTGAAGCTCTAGTCTGTTTAAGTCCTTCTTCAAAGCTATTTCACTTCCACCTTTGTAGTCTCACTGTCACTGAGACTTGTTCTGTTAATCTTTGGTGGAACTCGTAGAGTCAACAATAGCATTCTTCCAACTCAACGATTCTGCAACATAGCAATCATCAGCCAGTCTTGATCGTTGAAGCTCTGACGTATTTATACTCCTTCCCAATCTCCCCATTGGTATATAGCCATTGGAAGCTATTTGAATTGTTTCGCAGATCTCGAGTTATTTGGTGTAGACTGCAGATGTGACATGACATCTCCTTTTCTGACTCTCTGACACTGCAGTCTACTGTTTCACCTACTCCGTCAGATATGTTACTTTGATGTCTTGGGCAGGTCGACGACTTTATTTCCTCCTTCTGATTTCTTAATCAGAGGTTGTCCTTTTTCATCGATGCTCTCAATAAGCTCTTGTCCGAATATCAATCTTCAGATTGAATCGTTGCCAATGCTTCAATCTTTGGATGACCAAACTCTACGATTCTGATGCATGCTTTCTTGGACCTGATCGTAGTGTCTTGTTGAATGTTGCTCATTGATTGGTAGAGTCAACACTACGATCTTGAAGAGTGTTTATTGGATCTTCAATGTAGAACACCTCTTCCTTCTTCTGTGCAGTGCTTCAACGCTTCTGTTTGCCTCGACTATTCTAAGATACTGATGGCTTGACTCCTTGTTCTGGCCCCCTTCGAAATAGCAAGACACTTCATATTTGTGGCGTGTCCAACTCGCTTTCTCCTTGTTATCTCCCGTTCACTTATCATCAATGGACTGACCCAATGCTTAATCACTTTAGCCTTGTTCTTCAAAGGCTGACCAGTATCTCTGTGTAAACTCCATCAGTTCCGTCTTTGTTCGGCAAATACTATGATCCTGGTTGCTTCCAAGATCGTTGTCTTCTATTCACTTGACAGCTACTGCACTTGCTGACTTTCTTTAGTCAGTTACTGAATTCTTCTTCTGATCAAATTGTGGAAGACTTCATCTCGAATGGCTTCACAACTCAATCTGGATGTTGATTGGGTTGGTGTTTAGATCTTCTGTTAGCTTGCATGCCATTCGTTGAGTGCTCTCTGGTTTCCTTGAGGTGGGATGTATCTTTGCAGCTTAGACCAGAGGCTTCATTTCTTTGGATATTCTGGGAGTGCTCATTTGTTGGGAATCGTATATGCTCTACGATTCTGCCTTGGCATTGTGAGCACATTTGTTGAAGTCTTAGTTCTGCCCTCTACGATTCAGCTGCGACTGTGCAGACACTACGACTCCGAGATCAGATCTTGACACTCTACGATTTTTGACTTTGTGCTCGTTGTCTTCATCTGATCTTGCTCGACTACGATCTCTGCCTCTGATATGATTAGTAGACTCTACGACTTCGAGTGTAGTCTACAATCCTGATTTGGCTTTGGCATCAGTAGACTTTACGACTCTGGGTATAGTCTACGATTCTTGACTTGGCTTTGGCAAATGCTCGGTCGGCTCGTAGGCAGGCTGTCTCTATGATTCTGAACATGACTTCCTCAGCAAACTACGGCTCCAAGGAAGTTCTTCTCGACACACTACGATCCTTCCTCGTCTCTCCTGGCAGTCTACTAACTCCGAGATCTACTATCTTGCAGACTATGATTCTGCCTTGATAGCTCCCGAGTTTTCCTTGACTCTCCTGACAGACTACGATTTCCGGTGCAGTGCTCGACGATCAGACAAGCCTATCTATTACATTATAAGATCAACCTAACATGCTTGATCTTTCTATATTTATAGTCCTTGTACATCATTTCCTTCTAAGGACTTTACAAAGCTGTTTTGCTTATGTAGGATCAACCTAACACATTTCATCAATTCATTCTAAGTCATTGTACACATGTTTCTATTATCTATCAAAGGACTTTACAGTTTTTCTTAATGCAAGCATACTTGCATATTCATTCATATATATCATAATCAAATCATATATAAATAGGAATAACATTCTCATGCTTATTCCTGACAGATACCTCGGAAACCCAAAAAATGAAGAACAGGCCTGACAAGGTTTTTGAGGGCCCAGATCTTTCTGATTTGATATAGAATGGCCATGATGTTTGTTTAAGGTTGTAATATTACATCAATACTATAATATTAACACATAATCGAACCCAAATACATCAAGCTCCATGAATTATAGCTGGTCAAACCTCCTACCCTGATCACTTACTATGAGTTTCTGAGCAAGCTCAAGAACACCTATAACGACGGTTCTGTCGCTATAGGACCCTTTAGCGACAATTAATTTCGGAAAATTAATATTTTTATTAAATAATTAGAGAAAATTAGTTTTAAATTATTAAAAATACATAATAAATTCCTAAAAATTATTTCAAAGCCTAAAAATGGGTTTTTAATTATTTTAAATATATTTCATTAATATTTAATATTTTTGGAATATTAATGGTACTTTATTTATTTAATTATAATATTAAATAAATTATTTAAAAATGATTTTAATACTTGAAAAATCTTAAAAAAAATATTATGGTATAAGAAAATATTTTAAGTTATTTTTAATGACTTTTGATATTTTTTGGATGAATTTCATTAATGAATTAATATTAATGATAATTAATTTATTTAATAAATGTATTAAATAAATTATGAAAAAATAGAATTAATGATTTAAAAATTATATAAAAATATTTAAGGGTTATAAAAATATTTTAAGTTATAAAATATAACTTTTGATTTTTGTCATGAAAAACATTAATATTTAATATTAGTGGCAATTATCGGATAGTGGATTTAAAGGTTTAAAAATCATATAAATATGATTTTAAGGTATTAAAAATACTTTGATATATTATAAATATATTATAATATTATGTTAGGATTTTTATTAATATTTAATATTAAATAAATATTAATAATAATAGAATAATGTGGTATTTAAATAGTATGAATATGATATTAATGATTGAAAAATCAATATAACTGATAATAATTATGTGAAAATTATTATGAGACTTGAAAAATTATTTTGATTGACAATATAATTATATAAGAAAATTGTTAAGTGTTTAGACAGAGTTTAATTGAACTTATACTTGATAATTGTCCGATTTGGCAATTGGGAAGTCAGAATTGTACCGAACTCGACTTAGACTGCAAAAGTTTTACTTGAGGTTAGGTTTTATGTGTTTTATAGCTTAATAGGGTTATGTGTTAATGTGTTTAGGTTATTTTAAATATTGTGATGATATTATTCTAATTTGTAGATCAATAGTATTTATAATAGGTCTTCAGGCAAAGCTTATTAAATTGCGTAACAATATTCGACCGATCGGGCAAGTTTTCCTTGACTCAACTTTGAGTTGTTTATTCAAATATGCTTGTGGATAATCATTACTGATTACCATGTCTATGAATTATTGAATCGTACTCAGTGCATATTGCATGTATTCATCAGGTATGAAAGGCTGATCACCTTCATTACCATTCGGTCAAGATACAATTGATATGTTCATGTTCAATGTTCGTTAAGCTATGAAAATTTGTCCACGCTAGTTCACAATTATATTGTTGAATTTTAGCCAGCTATTATTCAAAATCTTTCTATCATGATATATCTTTAATTTATTGAACTTAAACTTGCTAGGCAAACTTGTTGCTCACCCTTGCTATATCATGATTAACATTGCAGATTAAGACGAATACGTGGGATACAGGAAAGGACAAAGACAAGTCCAGCTTTGGATTATATGTGCAGCTAGAAATATAACAATATTGTATGATAATAATATTATATGTGAAACCCCAAATTTTATGAATAAAGATTTAATTTTTTCGAAATATTTTTTAAATATTATGGTGTGAATTTGAGATAATATTATAGTTGTGGGTAGTATTTATAAATTTTACAAAGTATGCAAGTTGTTGTATTATTTTCGATTGGTCGGGAAATATTATTTTTGTCGGGAAATATTCGTACGACGGCACAATTATTGGTGGACCCCACAACGGAATTATTGTCGGATTGAGAAAAAGACAAAAATATTTTATGAAAATAACGGCGGAAGTTTTACCGGTAATACTGTTGAACTACTCGGTAGTAAAAGTACAGTAATACGTGTGATTGCATAGCAGCATACGGTATTGATTATTGAGGCTTACGTGATAAGTCACTCAGTTTTGTTATATTAGTATTATTAACGTAATAAAACAGAAAAACTTTTTATATAAAACAGAATACTTTTATAAAGTTATTCGTTTTATTAGGCTAATAGTAAAATCTTTTTATATAAAACAAAATACTTTTATAAAGTTATCTGTTTTATTAGACAATAATTAGAATATATTATATTTTATTATGCATAGTATTTGTATAGTGACTGCATAGTGTTTGCATAGTAAAATCTTTTATAAAATTATTCATTTTATTAGATTATAAATAAAATATATTATATTTTATTTAAAAGATTTTACTTTAAATATGGATCGTCAGATTAAAGTAAATCAATCTAGACCGTTCATAAGTTAGTTACTATGCAGTCCATTTTTCTATAAATAGAAGCTTATTCCTTCATTATTTCTTACGAATTCACTGAAATTCTAGAGAGAGAAAATTATAGAGAGAGAAGAAAAGTATTCTGCTACTTCACTACTTCGATATCAAGTTTCTTTTACGGTAAGGGATATTATTTGTTATACTCGTAAAGGGTATTCTTTCTTTCTTATTCATGAAGAGAACTTCTGTTATTCCATTCTTTATTATTCTATTGGAATAACCTGTATATGCGGGCTATCCTATACTTGGTGAAATTCTTCTGTTGTTTCATTCTTTATTATTCTATCGGAATATCCTGTCTGTGCGTTTTACGCCGGACATGGTTTCATTATTTATTATTCTGTCGGAATATCCTGTCTGTGCGTTTACGCCGGACCTGGTTCCATTCTTTATTATTCTATTAGAATATCCTGTCTGTGCGTTTTACGCCAGACCTGGTTCCATTATTTATTATTCTGTCGGAATATCCTGTCTGTGCGTTTTACACCGGACCTGGTTTCATTCTTTATTATTCTGTTGGAATATCCTGTCTGTGCGTTTTACGCCGGACCTGGTTTCGTTATTCATTATTCTGTTGGAATAACCTGCCTGTGCGATCTATCGCATGCATGGTGATTTCTTTTGTTATTCCATTCTTTATTATACTCAGTTGGTTAAAACTTTGACTTCTATACTCCATGATATTAATGAAATATCCTTGATATTTGCGCTTCATCCAGTATCTTTTCATGTAAATATTCTTCTGAGCATTCTTGAATTTTACTCTACAATGCAGTATCATGTTGACAATTTGGACATTATCAGTTCCTGGATAAATTAATTCTTGAACTTATTCTATTGAATTCTTATATCATTGTCATCATCCTCATGTTTATATTTTGTTGAAAGTCATCTATGGCCTGTAGTGCATAGATGGACTTTGTATGATTATGACCAAGGATTATTCGGTGTAATCATGACCGTAATGTTACAAATGATGTGGAAAAAGTCCTCATTGGCCCGTAGTGCGTTGATGGACAGTTTTTGGTATGATTATGGCTATGGATTCTCTTTGGACGTAGTGCAAAGATAAATTATTTTATGGCATGATCAGGACCATTGATGAAAACATAATTATCTTTAGCCGTAGTGCATGGATAATTCGTGGTCGTGATACTTAAGAATATCCTTGGCCATAGTGCAGGGGTGATTCGATGTTGTGGATTATTTATTAAGCTGAGTCCCAGCGATAAAAGTCTTGAAAAACCTTTTAAATCATAAAAGATAGTAGATTTTATTCTCTACTTGACTCTTTTAATGGATTGCTGGTTCCGTTGTAGTTAAACTTGACGTCTATTATATTTTATCAGTTTAACATTGTTGAAGACTAATGATAATTTATTCTGCATTATCTTAGTCATAATATTTCTTACTGGGCTAGTTGAGATCACCCTTTCTTTCACTATTCTCTTCAGGAAATGAGAATATAATTGGGACGAGTCGGGAAACGGAGTGATGGACCAGATGATAGCATTAGTAGTCCTCACTATTCTATGTAATAGTGTGATAATAATTGTAATGAGGACTCCTTTTGAGTATGGATACTCTCTAGAAGATAATATTTGTATTCAAACTCACAGTTTATGTTTTATCGTATTGTACACGACAATTGTATTTGAATTCTGTACCATGTATCTGGCGACTCAAGATGGGTGATGTATACCTAATTTTGGGGGCGTCACAGTTGGTATCAGAGCTTAGGGATATGATTCCTGGCTAGGATGTGAGAATAGAACTACGAGGGGAGAGACGGGTAATTCCTTCGCTAGTATGACCTACCTAAGTTTATTTGGTATTTAATTGGTCGGTCAGAGTATAGGGATAATATGTGATAGGTTAATTAACCCTTGTTTTGTGGCAGTATTTGAAAATAACATCCGAGAATATTGAGAATAGCAATGGAGCATATGAGACCGTGGAGACACCTCTAGTCTCCAACCAAGATAATGTGATTAGAGATATCCATGTGGTGATTGAGGAATTCAAAGTTGCACTCAAGCTAGTCGCAAAGGTAGCAACTGAGAGTGAGGAAAAAGAGGAACCTGAGGAGGATTTATTAGAAGAACTTATTGACCAAAATGTAGAATTGCAAAATCGTATTCATAAGTTAGAAGAGCAGGCTGAAGAACGGAAGGCGGTCGTGGAGCAAAGGAATGTAACAATTCAAAATTGTATTACCCGATGTGCGATAGCTGAACATGTGCGATAGCTGAACAGGAGCGCTCTTTGGTAGAGTATACGATATTAAAGCTGAAATCTGAGAATTCAAATGTCAAGGAGCAGCTGAAAGAAGAAACAACTGAACGAGTGAGAATGAAAGATTCATGGGTAAAAGTCACACGACGCGTTGATATTGTGGAAAGAGAAGTCCGATCCAAGAAAGCTAAAATAGATGATATGTATTTTTCTTTTTCGACAGCAATTGGGAGAACCCAACATCGAGTTTTGAATTACCCTATGCATTGCGGTCAACCCCAATTCGATATGGATCGAAGGCTAATGATTCAGATCATGGAGCAGGAGTACGACGAAGCAGTTGAGGGAGAAATATGCCCTATAGCGAAAGTCAATTCCAGTGGTAATGACGACACCAAAGACTGTCCCGAACAAGTCAAATTTGATAGTTTAAGGGAGAGCATTTTTCGTGACGAGGAATCGAATGAAGTTATCACGGGTTAGTTAATTATAAATTCTTGCGAAGTCTATGCCTTATTCGATACCGGTTCTACCTATTCTTTTATCTCTCTTGCTTGCGCTCAACGTTTAAATTTAACTCCGGAGAAGTTAGACTTTGATATATCTGTTTAAACTCAGTTGGGAGAAACTTTCGTTACCTCCACTATTTATAAATCTTGTTCAAATCAACACTTTCACGTTACCTGTCGATCATATCTCTTTGAAAATACCTGCCTTTGATGTGATTTTAGAAATCGATTGGTTAACAACTCATCATGTTTTTTTTTGTAAAGTTGTTAGCTTTCAAATTATGCGAATTCAAAGTAACCAAACCACTAAAGTCAATCATTGTCATATCAAGCCATAAGTAAAGAGCCCGATCCTTTCGTTGTTGGCTTCCTTGTGTGGAATGCACCGAAGCCAAACTTTCTATAGGCGATATCGTGAATGACGATGACAAGTTGATAGGTATCAATGTGACGTGCTATCCAAATCTTGGATGAGGGTCACAGTTTTGAATGATATTTCTATCGTTAATAAAGTTCCTGACGTATTCTTGAAGACTTCTTAGCCTACCCCAGAGCGTGAAATCGAATTTTGTATTGACCCCAATATAAAACCCATTTCTTAAACCCTCAAATATTTCTTTAACTAAAACGAACGTATTATGCGCTAAAGACATTGGCTCGAGCTGTTGAAGATTACGATCGTACCATTCAATATCATCGTGAAAGTACGAATGTGGTAGCTGACGCGTTGAGTAGAAGATCGTATGCGGTTACAAGTGCGAATATACGAACCCACGTGAAGATAACGAATATACGAGTAGAATCGACTTTAATTGATAAAGTTAAAGTCGCTTAAGCTACATACTCAGAGCTGATGAATGTGAAGAAAAAGGTTCAAGAGGGCGTTATTCTAGAAGCAAAAATCGACGAAGAGAGAAAATCTCAACTCTCGATTTAATTGGCCCATTTGAAATCCTTGATCGAGTAGGAACTGTGGCCTATAGACTTATTTTACCGCCAAGTATGTCGCGTGTTCATAACATTTTTCACGTATCGATGTTACGTAAATATGTGGACGACCCGAACCACGTTATTGATTTAGAACCGGACGAGATAGCGAATAATTTAACGTATGAAGATGTACCTGTTAAAATCCTGGAATGCATTCAACACTCAAAGGTTATACCTCAAGAGTTAGAATCTGACGAAGTGTCCTCATCTATTCGGCATACCAGTTACGTACGTAAATTTCGAGGGTAAAATTTCATAAGGAGGGGAGATTGTGAAACCCCAGATTTTATGAATAAAGATTTAATTTTTTTTGAAATATTTTTTTAAATATTATGGTGTGAATTTGAGATAATGTTATAGTTGTGGGTAGTATTTATAAATTTTACAAAGTATGCAAGTTGTTGTATTATATTCGATTGGTCGGGGAATACTATTTTTGTCGGGGAATATTCGTACGACGACACAATTATTGGTAGACCCCACAACGAAATTATTGTCGGATTAAGAAAACGACAAAAATATTTTATGAAAATAACGGCGGAAGTTTTACCGTTAATACTGTTGAACTACTCGGTAGTAAAAGTACAGTAATATGTGTGGTTGCATAGTAGCATACAGTATTGATTATTGAAGCTTACGTGATAAGTCAATCAGTTTTGTTTTATTAGTATTATTAACATAATAAAACAGAAAAACTTTTTATATAAAACAGAATACTTTTATAAAGTTATTCGTTTTATTAGGCTAATAGTAAAATCTTTTTATATAAAATAAAATACTTTTATAAAGTTATCTGTTTTATTAGACAATAATTAGAATATATTATATTTTATTATGCATAATGTTTGCATAGTGCCTGCATAGTATTTGCATAGTAAAATCTTTTATAAAGTTATTCGTTTTATTAGATTATAAATAGAATATATTATATTTTATTTAAAAGATTATGCTTTAAATATGGACCGTCAAATTAAAGTAAATCAATCTAGATCGTTCATGAGTTAGTTACTATGCAGTCCATTTTTCTATAAATAGAAGCTCATTCCTTCATTATTTCTTACGAATTCACTGAAATTCTAGAGAGAGAAAATTATAGAGAGAGAAGAAAAGTATTCTGCTGCTTCACTACTCCAATATCAAGTTTCTTTTACGGTAAGGGATATTATTTGTTGTACTCGTAAATGGTATTCTTTCTTTCTTATTCATGAAGAGAACTTCTGTTATTCCATTCTTTATTATTCTGTTGGAATAACCTGTATATGCGGGCTATCCTATACTTGGTGAAATTCTTCTGTTGTTTCATTCCTTATTATTCTGCCGGAATATCCTGTCTGTGCGTTTTACGCCGGACCTGGTTCCATTATTTATCATTTTGTCAGAATATCCTGTTTGTGCGTTTACGCCGGACCTGGTTCCATTCTTTATTATTTTGTTAGAATATCCTGACTGTGCGTTTTACGTCGGACCTGGTTCCATTATTTATTATTCTGTCAGAATATCCTGTCTGTGCATTTTACGCCGGACCTGGTTTCATTCTTTATTATTCTGTTGGAATATCCTGTCTGTGCGTTTTACGCCGGACCTGGTTTCGTTATTCATTATTCTCTTGGAATAACCTGCCTGTGCGATCTATCGCATGCATGGTGATTTCTTTTGTTATTCTATTTTTTATTATACTCAGTTGGTTAAAACTTTGACTTATATACTCCATGAAATTAATGAAATATCCTTGATATTTGCGCTTCATCCAGTATCTTTTCATGTAAATATTCTTCTGAGCATTCTTGAATTTTACTCTACAAAGCAGTATCATGTTGACAATTTGGACATTATCAGTTCCTGGATAAATTAATTCTTGAACTTGTTTTATTGAATTCTTATATCATTGTCATCATCCTCATGTTTATATTTTGTTGAAAGTCATCTATGGCCTGTAGTGCATAGATGGACTTGGTATGATTATGACCAGGGATTATTCGGTGTAATCATGACCGTAATGTTACAAATGATGTGGAAAAAGTCCTCATTGGCCCGTAGTGCGTTGATGGACAGTTTTTGGTATGATTATGGCTATGGATTCTCTTTGGCCGTAGTGCAAAGATGAATTGTTTTATGACATGATCAGGACCGTTAATGAAAACATGATTATCTTTGGCCGTAGTGCATGGATAATTCGTGGTCGTGATACTAAAGAATATCCTTGGCCGTAGTGCAGGGGTGATTCGATGATGTGAATTATTTATTAAACTGAGTCCCAGCGATAAAAGTCATGAAAACCCTTTTAAATCATAAAAAATAGTAGATTTTATTCTCTACTTGACTCTTTTAATGGATTGCTGGTTCTGCTGTAGTTAAACTTGATGTCTATTGTATTTTATCAGTTTAACATTGTTGAAGACTAATGATAATTTATTCTGCATTATCTTAGTCATAATATTTCTTACTGGGCTAGTTGAGATCACCCTTTCTTTCACTGTTCTCTTCAGAAAATGAGAATATAGTTGGGACGAGTCGAGAAACGGAGTGATGGACCAGATGATAGCATTAGTAGTCCACACTATTCTATGTAATAGTGTGATAATAATTGTAATGAGGACTCCTTTTGAGTATGGATACTCTCTAGAAGACAATATTTGTATTCAAACTCATAGTTTATGTTTTGTTATATTGTACACGACAGTTGTATTATTAAGTTGTATTTGAATTCTGTACCATGTATCTGGTGACTCAAGATGGGTGATGTATACCTAATTTTGGGGGCGTCACATTATATGTTAGATAAGTTATGAATTGTGTATAAGTTAAGGTTTCTCGACCTTGGAAAATAGTGTGTAAAGTTTATTGTATAAACAATTTATGTTTATATCTTCCGCAATAGTTATAGAATTGATTGTACCAGATCCGCGGTGATTCGGAACTCGGATCTGGGGCTCTTACAGTTGGTATCAAAGCTGTAGGTTATGAACCTTAGGTAGGGTTACCTGAGACTAATAATCTCATTGATTAGGATAAGATCTAACTCACATAAAGTTAGTGTGTCGGTATGATTCAAAGACGAATCTCAACGAGTTATAAATGATACGGAGTTCCCTAACTCTGATAATAAAGGTGAATAGTAGTGATGAATAGATCGAGTCTAAAAGACTAAAAGTGCAGTGATAAGAGATCGTAAAATAAAACGATCAGGACATAAAAATGAATCGTAATATATACGATGAGATCACCTCGTGATCTAATAAAGTTATAGCAGGGAAAAGAATCAATCTAATGATTGAAAAGTTTACGGCAAGAATGTTGTATGTCAGTTGTACTATGAATTGGTACATATTCAGGAAAAGATTATGAATACGGATTAAATGAAATTCGTATTGAAAAGGGAGTTAGGATAATTATTGAAATATCTGTGTCGCGCTATTTGCTATATACCTGTTAAGAAGGTGATTCTTTTCTCAGGTTTATAACAGATAGGTAGGATATAGGTAGAGAATACAGGACTAAGTATGAGTTCTTAAAACTCATACTTATGGTACGTTCGTGACTCATAATTATATGAAATGTTTATGAACCCCTCAGCGAATAGACGCCAAAGGTCTGACTAGGACAAGTTCTTAAACTCATATGATTGTGAAAAGTTCCTGAACTCATAAGTGTGGTAAGTTTGACGAACTGGGTAGATATGTGTGAAAGGAGTATTGAGGATAATAGGAATATATAGCATTATTAAGCAATTGATCATTAGTGGAGACAGATTTTTTCCAAATCTCCTAGTTATGCTAGACTTTCAAATTTTTTGGCATCAAGCTAAATACGCATTATGTGCTTTTGAAAATGAATTTTTATTCTCAACTCTTGGTGACCATTGTGTATGAGTGGACTTCGGGCCACCGACACATCGTTACCTGTTGAGATGATAAAACTGAATTGCAATGGTTTTTGGAACGATTTAAAGAATAGTCTATGCTACTTGTTTCAGCTAGACGATAATGATTTGAAATATCAAAATATATTTTTATTTATCACTTATGAACCATATAACCTGGTGCAGAGATGATAAAAAGTTGATGGAGTTATAAATACAGGAATACTTAGTGTTGAATTTGATCTAAAATCGTTGTTCCACTATTGTATGATGTGTTATGACAAAGTCACTCGATGACGGCATCCTCAAACGGGCTGTTAATATAGTACGACATCATGACGTCATTTTTCAAACTATTTTGAAAATTATAATTTGCCAACGGGGTTTGGCTATACCTAAATATTTTGATTGAATTGAATTATTGATATGAGTCTAAGCTATTTGATTCGGCTAGACCAACGTTTATGAAAATCCTAAGTGTTCGTTGAAAATTTTTTCGACCCAAATTGTTTTGGTGCGGATTTCACTAAAGACTGAGGTAAGAAGATTTTTATGCGCCTAAGGCTGATGTGATAGAAGGAACGGGGAAAAAATTGTTCCAACCAGCAGTACCGGGTATGTCGGACTAATTACCCTATGTGTCAGTAAGTATGACGATTTTGCGGATGAATTTCTGTATAACCTTTTCGAAAATAACATACAATAGTCTATATAACTCCTCAGCAATATTTGAATTTTTTTTTACTCTTGTGAGTAATGTATTGAGTAGCTTGTGATGCTGTGTATGCATGGTGTAAGGTGTAAGGTAAATTTCGAGGACGGAATTTTTAGAAAAAGGGGTGAATGTGACAACCCCGAGAATTTGGATATTTATTAAAATCTTAAAATATTGAATTAAGGTTAAATAATAAAACTAGACAGAAAATAAGTGAATGGATTTGACATTTCTGGGAAGAAATTTTATGGATTTAAAATTTTTGTGGTGAATTATTCAGGATTAAGGGTATAAGTGTATATGTTTTGTGTATGTGGATTCATGTGTACAGTATGTGGTTAGGGGTCGAGGGTGACTAGATAAATTATATTTGTGACAAACCCTAATCATATATTAAGAATATCGACGTTCAGTTAGAAAACCATATCGATATGATAAGAAACCCTAATACCAGTTCTAGAAACCCTAATTTCAGTTATGAGAATCCGAAATCCTAATTCGGATTATCAAAACCCTAATTCGGAAATTTAAAAACCTAAATTGGGAACTTAAAGGCTTAAGTGTATTGATTATAAACTTAATTAGGGTAAAACCTAACAAATTAGTTAGAAAACCCTAATTTGTAAAATTAGAAACCACTAATTACAAAATTAGGAACCCTAATTGCTAATTAAGAAAGTTTTATTTTAATTAGGAAATATTAATCCTAATTACAAGTCCTAAGTGATTAGGAAACCTAATTTAATTAGAAAATCCTAATTTACATTTTTACTACATAAAATTTTCATTTTAAACTTAAATTGGAAATCCTAGAATTTAATTTTTGTAAATCCCTAAACCTTAAGGGTTTACCCTAAGGGTTAAACCCTTAGGGTTTGCCTAAGGGTTAAATCATGCTGGTCAAACCCTAAGGGTTGGATCAAAAGACATTTGTGCCATTAAAATTGTATGGAAAATGACCATAATACCCTTTTGTCACATTCTTTAATTAGTTGCTTGTGAATCTTGCCAAATGAGAGTTGTTCACCAACTCTAACAACTCCATGTGACTTAAAAAAAACTCCAGCATCAGCCTCTTTACCTCAACCACATTATTGCATCCAACATATATATAGAATTAGAGAGAGAAAAGTCACATTTTTAGCCCCATTTGTCTACAAACACTCAACCAACATTTTTCTCTCTAGACCCACGAAATTATTAAGTAATTCAGTCTCTAGCATGATCTCTAGCAAGCCAAGAACAAACATCTATGATCAGAATCACGATCAAAGCATGAATTAGGTATAAACCCTAAACTTGTTAGATCTTCAAGATTTGTGATAATGTTGTCAGTTGTTGTTTAGAACAGTGTTAGATGGTGTCAGTTAGTGATCTGGGTTGTTACTTCTTAGATCCATAACATTTAGATGCTCGAAATGGAAGTTTTCAAAAATCTGGAAAACTGAAAAAAAGTTGTCTGACAGCCTAATGTCAGGGCTCGTAGATCTGTGTGTGTTTGATGTTTAGTGTGTTTTATGTTATAGATATGTTCTTTGTTGTAAGGGCTTTGATCTGGAACTTGAATCAAGCCCAGATCATGTGTAGATTGCAAGTTATGAGTAGTCAAACATGGTTGACGAACCATGACCAACAAGAATCTGGGCAACCCAGATTTCCCAGATGGCTCTGACAAGACTTTTAAGGTCTTTGTTCTTGCATGTGTTTGATTGTTTGGCCAATTTGATGTTTTGATGTTGTAGTATGATATAAGTACTACATAACTATGCTTCTAGATTACACAGATCCATAACAGAATCCAAGATATTAGTGGTCAAACTTGAGTTGACCATCAGCCTTAAGAACTTTCTGGAAAACCCATAAAATTCAAGACTCAGTTCCTGACCACTACTTTGACCGGCTTAGATCTCTTAGATTTGTTGTTGTTATACTAATTTGGTGATATAGTATTGTACCCTATCATGAATACTACACGATTGAACCTTAATATTACACTGAGAAAGTCCAGAACTCTAGATTCAAGGCTTGCAAAGTAGATACCTTGGATGTTCTTCATTTCTGGGAAACCCAGAAAATGAAGAACAGGCCTGACAAGGTTTTTGAGGGCCCAGATCTTTTTGATTTAATATAGAATGGCCATGATGTTTGTTTAGGATTGTAATATTACATCAATACTATAATATTAACACATAATCGAACCCAGATACATCAAGCTCCATGAATTATAGCTGGTCAAATCTCCTACCCTGATCACTGACTATGAGTTTCTGAGCAGGCTCAAGAACACTCAAGAACACCTATGGCGACGGTTCTGTCGCTATAGGGCCCTTTAGCGACAATTAATTTTGGAAAATTAATATTTTTATTAAATAATTATAGAAAATTAATTTTAAATTATTAAAAATACATAATAAATTCCTAAAAATTATTTTAAAGCCTAAAAATAGGTTTTTAATTATTTTGAATATATTTCATTAATATTTAATATTTTTGGAATATTAATGGTACTTAATTTATTTAATTATAATATTAAATAAATTATTTAAAAATGATTTTAATACTTAAAAAATCTTGAAAAAATATATTATGGTATAAGAAAATATTTTAAGTTATTTTTAATGACTTTTGATATTTTTTGGATGAATTTCATTAATTAATTAATATTAATGATAATTAATTTATTTAATAAATATATTAAATAAATTATTAAAAAATAGAATTAATGATTTAAAAATTATATAAAAATAATTTAAGGGTTATAAAAATATTTTAAGTTATAAAATATAACTTTTGATTTTTGTCATGAAAAACATTAATATTTAATATTAGTGGCAATTATCGGATAATGGATTTAAAGGTTTAAAAATCATATAAATATTAATATATAAATTATGTTATGATTTTTAGTAATATTTAATATTAGATAAATATTAATGATAATAGAATAATATGGTATGTAAATAGTATGAATAGGATATTAATGATTGAAAAATCAATATAAATGTTAATAATTATGTGAAAATTATTATGAGACTTGGAAAATTATTTTGATTGATAATATAATTATCTAAGATAATTGTTAAGTGTTTAGGTAGAGTTTTATTGAACTTAAACTCGATAATTTTCCGATTAGGCAATTGGAAGAATTGTACTAAACTCGACTCAGACTGTAAAAGTTTTACTTGAGGTTAAGTTTTATGCGTTTTATAGATTGATAGAGTTATGTTTTAATGTGTTTAGGTTATTTCTAATTTGTAGATCAATATTATTTATAATAGGTCTTCAGGCAAAGCTTATTAAATTGCGTAACAGTAATCGACCAATCAGACAAGTTTTTCTTAACTCAACTTTGAGTTGTTTATTCAAATATGCTTGTGGATAATCATTACTGATTACCATGTCTATGAATTATTGAATTGTACTCAGTGCATATTCCATGTATTCATCAGGTATGAAAGGCTGATCACCTTCATTACCATTCGGTCCAGATACAATTGATATGTTCATGTTCAATGTTCATTCTGCTATGAAAATTTGTTCATGCTAGTTCACAATTATATTGTTGAATGTTAGCCAGCTATTATTCAAAATCTTTCTATCATGATATATCTTTAATTTATTGAACTTAAACTTGCTGGGCAAACTTGTTGCTCACCCTTGCTATATCATGATTAACATTGCAGATTAAGACGAATATGTCGGATACAGAAAAGGACAAAGACAAGTCCAGCTTTGGATTATACAGCTAGAAATGTAACAATATTGTATGATAATAACATTATATGTTAGATAAGTTATGAATTGTGTATAAGTTAAGGTTACTCGACCTTGAAAAATAGTGTGTAAAGTTTATTGTATAAACAATTTATGTTTATATCTTCCGCAATAGTTATAGCTAGATTTGATTGTACCAGATCTGCGGTGATTCGGGATCCGGATCTGGGGCTCTCACAAGTTGTCCTTTCTATTAAATGAGACTAGGAAAAATAGTTTTATTAAACAACTTTGCACATTATTAAATATTTCACTATAAACACAAATCAAATGATTTATAAACAAATCAAATGAAATTCTCTCTTATTCTACATATAGAGGACATTAAGTTACACCTTTTATACTTACTTAAATTATGTCCACAAATGAGTTTTATCAAACTCAAATTTGATATATAATAAGTCACAAAAGTATAAAATAAAGTGCAATATATAACAATTACTGCTGGACAGTACTGAATGAATTTTATTCATGCATAAATTTAGGGGGAGCTATAATATTTTTCCTTCATAATGCATGGTCTTAGGGGGAGTTGTATTTATTATATTGTCATCATAAAAAAGGGGGAGAATGTTGACTTGATCACACTCCATCCTTTGATTTTGATGATGACTTTGGTTATTGAACTAAGCTTTGCAATGTTGTATCTTCAGGTGTTATACAGCAGGGTAACAACATTCATCCAGTAGACAGCATTGACACTGCAACACTAAATCAAAGTGATTCTGAGACATTACTTGGACTGAAGTATTGGAAGCAAAGTGATTTGAGTCCCTATGATATTATGTAATTAAGATCTTAGCTATTAGATATATTTCAAATCAAAGCTCTAGGATTGCATTGGAGGATTAATAAAAAGGAAAAGGTTAATAATCATCATGCTTTCATTATTAAAAATGAAGTATCATTTAAAAAGCTCATTATTAAAACATATTTTTGAAACTATTATATGAAAAGCTAATTTGGAAATATTTGTAAATCTGTTAACATTATGAATTGAATATATATTATTAAAACTTTTCATGTTTAATTAAATTGATTGGTATGGACAAATTAATTGATTCACTTCGTTCCATACCACGATGTTAACTTATTGCATTGCATGATAATAAAGGATATTGGTTAATAATAAATAATCATGTTTTCATAATTAAAAAGGAAATAATATTTATTTGAAAACAAATTATTAAAACAGATTTCCTTTTGGAAAAATCTTTTTAAAGATATGCTAATATTATAGGATTAAACATATAACTTTTCATGTTCACTTATTTGATTGAGCTAATTGGAGATTTGTAAAATCAATTAAAGGAACAAGTTTCTTGGGATTTAGATGGAAACAGTTCTGTAAACGACTATAACATCTTTTTGAAATAATCATGATTGGCTATTAAAAAGTGATATGTTAAAATCATGTTACTCCTTTCCTTGTGCCTAACGGTAATAATAATGCTTTGATGGAAGAGTATGTCTAACAGTAAAATAGTTTAAATCAATATATCATAATTCATTAAGCATGTGAATATTCAGTAAGTCAGTGATTATATCCTTTGGTTACCAACAGTTATAAAGGTATCTATTATAAATAAGAGGAGCCTTGGCTTTTATAAGAAAACACCAAGCAGAATACTAAAAGAAATATATTCTCAAAATTCTTCTCTTCACGTACAACTTTTAAGGGCTATTCAAGTTTTCAAGTGTGAAGAATTATAAAGGTGGTTGTGTTATATGGAGTACACTATTAATTTCAGCTTCTAATGTTGTGCTTAAACTGGTGATATCTTTATCTTATATAAATCATTGCATATTAGTTGAACTTTGAATTATTATATATTTATTGTTTTGATCATAGTTCATATTGTATTCATATTGTTTCAAGGTTATTTAATACAGTCTATTATTTTCTAATCTGGGTTGGGTTGGAGTTTGTTACAAACAAGTTTAAGGAAGCATAAATGCTTAGGGTACATAAATGCACAAGGTGAACAAAAGTGTTCAAGTAATTTGTAAACTTTTTGTGTAACATTGTTATATTGATTAATAAAGTGAGTCTCTAATACTAGTTGATATTGGACGTAGATTAGTCCACTAGAGTAGAGGTTAGGGGCCAAACCACTTAAAAATCCTTTGTGTTCATGTGTTTAATTGTTTTACTTTAATTGTTCATTACATACTTCAATTCGAATTGTAAAACTTAATCTTAATACTTGAACCTATATATTTCATGAGAAAATTATCAGTTTCAACTCAGGTCACTATTTGGTATAAGTAAATTAATTTACAAAAAATGTCAGTAAACTGTTTTCTGATAATTCTGAAAATCTGGTGATATAACAAACCAAATTGGTGAATATGGTAGACTAAATTATTAACAGAACCTGAATCGGTGTTCATGTGATTATTTGGCTTACTTTATTTGTTCATTTCAAGTCTCAAATTTAGGTTGGTAATCACTATATTAATCAGTAAAGCAGATATTTAAAACTCGAGTCATATATAAATTAAATCAAGTTAAATATCTTTTAAACCAACAACTTTAAACAATTTTTTGTCAGAATTAATATTCTTATTATGATATAGCAAGCTGAATTGATACATATAGTAGAATTCATTGTTAACAGAATCATATATTATATAAAATAAATAAATTGTATATCACTTGCTCCATACTTATTCAACCCACTTTCTAAGTGTGTCTATCTGAATTTCACATCATACCATCCCCAGAGTAATGGTCAGGCTGAGGTATCCAACCGAGAGATTAAGTCTATTTCAGAGAAGGTAGTGAAGTCTAATAAGAAGGATTGGACTCTAAGGTTACAAGATGCACTATTGGTTTACAGGACAACTTATAAAACCCCTATTGGAATGTCACCATATAGGATAGTGTTTGGGAAATCATGTCATATTCTTGTGGAATTAGAGCAATTAAGTAGTGCAACATGAGTTTTAATCAAGTTGGAGAATAGAGGAAGTTGCAGTTACAGAAGCTAGAAGAATAGAGAAATGAGGCTTATGAAAGTTCTAAAATTTACAAGGAGAAGACTAAATCCTTCCATGAAAAGAAGATTTGGAGGAAGACATTTTTTACGGGACAGAAAGTTCTCCTTTACCACTCAAGTCTTAATTTATTTTCTAGGTAAGTAGTGTTTTAGATGAATTGGACATTTTGTTATTACTAATATTTTTCATCACGGTGTAGTAGAAATTTAGAGTCCAATCACAGGAAAAATATTATAAGTAAATGGTCATAGGCTCAAACCTTTCTATGAGGATTATCAGGTTGGGGATGTTGAGGTGATGGATCTGCCTAAGCATATGGATGCAGATTGAGGAGATTTAGGTCGAGCAAATGACATTAAATAAATGTGATACTTGGGAGGCAGCCTAAGATATCAGATTTGATTTTCTATCCCTTTTACTTTTTTCATTTTTTATTTTGTTGTTGCATTTTAGTTAATTTCTTTTTTCTTTGCATGATTGTCTTATATTGGGGATAATGTAAGGTTTGAGTGTGGAAGATGAGTTTAGGTTTAGTTTATTTTCGTTTTGGCCTGGATTATGCTGATATATACACTGTGTTTGACAATTTTTCAAAAAAACATTAACACTACGATTGTATTTGTTACTCTACGATTGTAGTATTCTGCAAGTTTTTAAAGGTTGAATTCGTAGAATGAAACTTAATGCTTATTTTCAGAATATGATTGATGCTTAATTGATTGGTGAATAATGATAGCTAAGTCATGAACCACAATAACTGATTTAAATTGAATTTATGTTGCATAAGTATTTGAATATGAGATATATGCTTACTTGGCTGAGTTATATGAGGAGTGGACTATGTGCACTGATTTCATAATTTAGAACTGTTTTACTATTTATCTTGTTTACAAAACCATGTGAAGAAAAAAATTGGAATTGAAAAGCGAAATTTTTTTGGAAAAAAATCATCAAATACTTTGGACTAAGTAGGTGAGATCTCCATAGTCTTCTTTCATGTTTAAGGAAAAGTCCAGCTTTGTCAAAGATTTTACGAGAAACCAAAACTTTCTTTTTTGATTAAAGTTTTTAGCGCCTGACTTCGAAGTTGACAAATTTATCATTTAGTGGTTGTCTTGTTCTATTGTTTGAATCCTTACTTTTCCTTGGTTCAAATGAAGAATACTCCAAGCAGACACTGAATCAGATAAATATCGTAAGATAAATCCAACATCGCATAATGAAATCAAGATTGTAAGGTTGACCTCAGAATCATAAATCAGAATGTGAAGTGCAAATTACACGAATTAGAGGAGATCACCAAGTTAAGTTTATGCCATGGATATAAGTAAAGAGTACTCAAGAAGGAGCATATGCCAAAGGAATATATTCTGATGGTATCTGAGTATATCTCTTAACAGAAGAGATCTCCAAAAGAAATCTATAATTGTCTCAATGCAAGGATACTCTTCCTAATCATAATATTCAAAGAAAATCGCAGAGAAATCAAGACTTCATATAGAAGTTGCCAGTATTTGAAAGCAAAGAGAAACAACTCATTCAAAAAAATGTTCTCAACTTCGTAAAGAAACTAAAGTATCAAGAGGACGAAGAAGAATCTGCACAACAAGTTCAAGCAACATAAATAAATCAAAAATTAGAATAGAAGATGAGGTCATAGCAGTAGTTAAGATACATATCACAAGTCTACAAATTCAATCACTCTACTATCGATAGAATCAAGAAAAAAAAGTTCAAACATAACGAAAAAGCTCAACCCTACGATTCTTGGAACTACAGATCGTAGAGACATTGTCAGGTTTGACAAGAAGACTAACAAATGGAACGTTGCAAGAAGAAGAGTTTGACGTTTCAGAAGATATATTATTGGAAGAAAACAAAGGTGTATCTATTGGCTAGTTGGCCAAAAGCAAGTTGTCAGAAAAACAAGAAAGGATACTTATTGATGTGACAAGTCCTAAGTCAGAAAGTATGCTAACACAAAGCTTCAGAAAGTCAACATCAGAGATGGCAAAGTATCTAAGCATTAAATGCTCTAACAGATACTTCGCAACCGAAAGATTTCAAAGGAGTATAAAAGACAACATTATTTAAACGTGAAGGAGGTGATGATGAGCACTGAACATCAATACAAAAAGGAAACATCATCAGAGATGAACATGGAGCTGAACAAGAGAAAACGTAGAGTAAGGTCCACTCTAAATTAAAAGCAGAGAAATGGTCAAGGCTGCCAAGTACAAATGAGAAGGAGATTAAAAGTAATCTTGACATCACCTCATCAAATAACAAGAAACTGATGATTACATGGAAAGGTCTGAGCCGCAGAGCCAAAGACAAAGAGCTATAAAGCTAAAGAGCTAAGGAGCCAAAGAAAGTGGAGAACATGGAAAAGCTAAAAGTCCATGTCTGAAGAAGCCATATAGTTGATGAAGTTAACATGATAGTAGCATATCAGAATTCAAACCTCAATAACCACTCTACGCTCCACCAGGAACACTCAAAGCCAACCAGTTGAAGACGTAGACCACAAGTCTACGATCCAGAAAGTGTGCAAGGTTGCTAAACACAAAAGAAAATGAGCTAAATTGAATTGCTTAGCAGCACATCAACAATGATCATGAGTAACTGCTGATAATTAGAAGAAATAAAACTTCAACAACAGAATTTAGCAAGCACCAAGAAGATGTCCAATAATGCTGCTAAGTACCATAAGATAAAGAGAATTAATTAAGTCATCTTAGCAGCACCTCCAACACATCAACAAACAGGAATTGGGATCGGTGGATCCTGGTCTTGAGGACCGAATTGGGGTCGGTGGATCCTGGTCATTAGTGACCGAATTTCTGAGTCTAAGTGTCTTAGACTCGATGTCGAGACTTTGTGACTCGAAGGAACCTAAGGGGTTCAGATGTAAAATGGTCTGTTGGACCTATATTCTTAGGCATATCCTACTTGTTAAGTAAAATAGTGGAGTTAGTGGCGGACCTAGGTTAGGGGCATTGGGGTTAATTGACCCCATTGAATTTTTAGGGATAAAAAAAGAATAAATTTTAGGGTTTTTAATAAAAAAATTTAAAGTTTAAGTTGAAAAATACTATCTCCGTTCTAAAATTAGAGATACATTTTAACTTTTTAAAATTAATTTGCGAAATTCTAAAATTCAAAATTGATATGAAATTACTTAGTTTTAATAAAACATATATAATAATTGTAAACTAACTATAAAACACTACTAATTATTATATGTAAGACCCCAACTTTTATGAATAAAGATTTAATTTTCTCTAAATATTATTTTGAATAATAAGGTGTTGATTTGATATAATGTTATAGTTATAGGTGATATTTGTAAATTTTGCAAAGTAAGCAAGTTGTCATAAAATATTTGTTTATTCGGAAAATATTCTTTTTGTCGGAGAATATTCGTACGACGGTGCAATCATTGGTGGACCACATAACGGAATAACTGTCAGATATAGAAAGTGACAGAAATAACATTTTTATAAAAAATTACGGCAAAACTTTTACTGTTAACTGTTGAAATACCCAGTGATAAAAGTACAGTAATACACGTTGTTGCACAGTAGCACAGGGTATTGCACAATGTCTCTTATTATTGATTCTTACGTAAGAAGTCACTTAGTATTCAATAATTATCACAGTAGTTGTTGCATAGTATCTCATATCATTGATTCAATGATTGTTACAGTAACATTTCTATAATATTTTATATTATTTGAATAATATTATTAGTTCACTACAAGAAAAAGCATTAATTCCGGCAAAATTCGGCTCGACAGACTATATTCAGTCGAAAATGAGTTATTTTCGACGAAATATTTGTTTGGTTTGTAATATTCATGAACGCAATCAAATTGCACAAAATAAGCAGAAACATGAAAAAAATAGAGTTTTAAAATTTTACAAACTATATACCCGGATCATCCTTTATGCACAATTATTAATTAAATGAAAAGATAAAGAACAAGAATTATACCCTTGAAGATTCAGGCTTCCTCAGGTACAAGTTCACCTCCAAATCCTTTCGCGTTCAACTTGAATCCATCGGGTTTGGTTCCTTCCTTTGATCAACGTTAGCCACCCAAGTGTTTGGCCTCTAGAGGTGATCCACTAAGGAAGAAGAAAGATTTAAGAAGACGAGTGTTTGGCAAAACCCTAATTTTCTATCTCTTATAGAAAAAGGTGTACTCTCCCAACTATTGAAATTACGTGTGTTGTGAAAAAGTTAACAACAACTCAACACTCATAATAAGACTTCTCTTATTTATAGATGTAAGCAACCCTATTTAACAATTAAGGAATTAGATTTTATTTTAATTAATTAAACTCCTTTAATTAATTAGGCTCCCAATCTTATTAGGAATAATTAATTAAACTCTTTTAATTAATTAGCCTCTTAATCTTATTAGGATATATGAGAGTACTTTTATTAATTAATTCTCAAACTCCTTTAGAAATTAAATAATAATAATAGTAATAATAATAATAATAAGACTCCTCTTATTAATTTATATTTAATATTTCTAAAATATTAAATAATAAATATTAAGCTATTTAATTTATTCTATCATCATAGATTAAATTAAATATACTTAACTTATTATTACGATTATGTCATTAACTTCTTAAATAATTATTCTTTCTTTTATGGTGTGACCCTTTAGGTTTTTCATTTTAAACCGGTTGTGAATAAATCAATTAGAACAATTCTAATACTATTTAAATAAATAAATTAAACTATTAATTTATTTAAATAAATAATATTTATTCTACAATAGGGATAAGTCTCCCTAGCGATTAACGACTTTCTAGATAATATAGATTTCAACATTAATCATAAAAGAACATTTGAGTAAATAGTTTCCGTACAATTCAATCCTTCCACCATACAATGTTCCAAATAAATATAAGACATGGAATTACTATCAAGTCTTATTTTATTTAATTATATGTATTTCGACTCTTAAATGCACAACTCCAAATAATGTAAATTAAAAACTCCTTTCTAATTTCATTCTGCCTTGGCCAAGGACTACTGGGTTGTCATTTATCGAATCACATGAGATATTTCTCTTCTTTTACTAGAAGCGGAAGATTCTTTATTGATCATACATTATCTCCATGTACAACTTATTATACCCAAGCATATTCTTTGATATACCCTAAGGGTCTTAAGGAATAAGTCAAAGTATAACTCATCATACACAAGATACTATAATGATCTCAAGTCCAAGGATCACTTGTACTACTATAACTACATGAATTCCTATTGTCAGGCAAGTAAAACTCCATTAGGTATTCCTTAGCGAGCCATGTTCAGTGAACTTATTCTCCAATAAGCACATACATACTTGCTTTAGTGTCTCCACACAAATGATCATGAGATCAATCATCCTTATCTAATGAGCAAGTAACGTATGTACCAATCTATCCGGATTCACTAATCCCCAATTTAGTAATCCAACGATTGGGAACTATTTTAGTTTTAAGCTTTCGAAAAATTTAGATCTCATTAGAATGATCTTCATCATTATTCTAAAAGCATTGCTTAAAACTATGGGTTTATCACATATTATAAAGCAGCATCACGTAGATAATTAAAAGCTTTTAATAAATTAATACATATTATTAATAAATGAATAAGATTGTTACAAAGTATATGTTTTATCATCAATCGTGATTAGCTTGTGTGCATACTACTTTCAATCTCCCACTTACACTAAAGCCAATCGCCATGATATCTCATACCCTTCTTCTCTAAGTGACGATTATCCTGCTGTTAGATAAGCTTTAGTTAATGGATATGTAATGTTGTTCTTGAGAGTTTACTATCTCTGTAGTGATTTCTCATCTTTTAATGATTCCTATAATCAAATGAAAGTGCCACAACACATGTTTAGATCTAAGATGAGACATATGAACTATTCTTAGTTTTGTAATGAATTTTTCATCCAAACAATCAACTTATAGCTTCATTTACAGCTATATATTTTGTCTTTATCATTAAATCAGCAACTCTTTGTTGTTTGGAATCTTTTCAATTCACTGCACCACTATTCAACGTAACCCTTTACCTTAAAGTGGATTTTCTGTCGTCTTGGTCTGTCTGAAAAACTTGAGTTTGTTAAGCCCTCTAGTTTTAATTCAGACCTACCATAAATATAATCACATCCTTAGTGTCGATTAAGTACTTTAAGATATTTTTTACTGTCTTACAGTGATCTTCTCCAAAATATGACTGATCAATATCATGTCTCGTTTATTTCATTGCACACATGATAGTTACTCATGTGATCTCTCTTTTAGGAGTCTATGAGGACTATTAAGAAAGATACACTCCATGACTCATCAACATGAGACAACTCTTAGAGTTTGCCATGCTAAACGACTTTAGCATCAAATGAATATACGTTCCTTGGGTTAAGTCGAGCATCCTCTTAAATCTATCTATATAGATTTGTATCCCCAATTTAGATACTCTTCCCAAATCATTCATGAAGGAATGTTTAGATAACTTTATCTTTACTGATTGTAGCATTAGTATGTCATTCCTTATCCGTAGTATATCAATATATAATACTAGGAATGTCACGACGCTCCCACTGACCCTTTTGTACACAGTAGGTTCACTCTTATTTTTTATAAAATCAAACTCTTTTGATTGTTTCATCAAAACGAATGTACTATTTTTGAGAAGTTTGCTTCAATCCATTTCTCTGAGTGTCTACAACTCTTACCTCATCGTATATGTAACGCCCCCAAAATAGGTATACATCACCCATCTTGAGTCGCCAAATACATAGTACAGAATACCAATACAAACTTAAATATACAACATGAGCTGTGAGTTTTAATACAAATATTGTCTTCTAGACAGTATTCAAACTCAAAATAAGTCCTCAATACTATCACACTATTTCACAGAATAGTGAGGACTACTAATTCACCATCTCGAACCATCACTCTGTTCCCCGACTAGTCCCGACTATGTTCTCATTTCTTGAAGAGAACAATGAAAGCAAAAGGTGAACTCAACTAGCCCAGTAAGAAATATTATGACTAAGATAATGCAGAATAAATTATCGCTAGCCTTCAACAGTGTTAAACTGATAAAATACAATAAACATCAAGTTTAACTGCAGCGGAACAAGCAATCCATTAGAAGAGTCAAGTAGAGCATGATATCTACCATCTTCTATGATTTAAGAGTTTATCATCAATTTTATCGCTGAGACTCAGCTCAATAAATAGTATCACAACCACGAATTATCCATGCACTACGGGCCAAGGATATTCGTGTATTCACCAATGGTCATGATTATACCGAATAATCCCTGGTCATAATCATACCAACAACTGTTCATCAATGCACTACGGGCCACTGAAGACTTTTACCACATTATTTGTAACATTACGGGTCATGATTATACCGAATGATTCCTAGTCATAATCATACCAATCAATAGTCCATCTATGCACGTAAGCCAAAGATGACTTTCATCACAATATAAGCATGAGGATGATGACAATAATTGTAACGCCCCCAAAATAAGTCCATTCCATCCAACCCATTTTGAGTCGCCAAATACATGGTACAGAAAACAACTATAACTTTATTACAACAATTGTCGTGCAAAATACAACAACACATATGCTGTGAGTTTGGATACAAATATATACCAAATGTGACTCATGTTCCAACCTTAGATAGCACGTCACAATGACACCTTACATACAGGTATAGTCAAAAACTGTTTTAGAAATTAGAATCTTTGGGAAGTGCTTAAGGAAACCCTCGTACATGGGAGGCCATGCTTCTAGGTTATGATAGATATCATATGGCCACAGAATTATCCTTGGTTGACCCAATAGACCCCAAAGAAAAACAAGAAGGTTACTATCATATTCTTCCCAATGGTGAGTCTTCTCTTGACTTATCATTATCTCCACTGTCTCTAATTGAGAATTATACTTCAAACAAACACCAAGATTATATAGGTAGTGCTCGTAAATATACTCAGCAAGTGGATGAGCACATCCCTGTCTTATAATGACACGAGATTGTATATCATTAGACATCTTGTATGATAGTGGCAAAATACCATTCCAACGTTGGGTTCGCCTCACCCTAGATGATTCACCAAATATAACTACTAAATGATGACCACCGTTCTATTCTCCTGTTACCCCCGCTCGACCCAGCTACACTCTTATTACCTGAAAGGAATTGTGAAACAGAAGGGTGAGCACAACTAGCTCAGTAAAGAATATCATGACTAAAGATAATTAAATTATCAATAGCCTTCAACAGAATTAAATCAGAGATTTAGAACATATGGTAGATGATAAAACTTTTCAACCATAGTTGCAGCGGAACGAGCAATCCATTAGAAGAGTCAAATAGACTATAAAGTCTATTATCTTCTTCACGTTAAAAGTCCACCAACAATATTTTATCCCTGTAACATCAATCAATAGTTCCTTTCCACAATCATATGAATAATTCATAATCATAATTGTGATTTTAAATTTCGCATCCAAGACGAAGATAATTTTCATCACCTGTCTTTACCTGAAACATCAAAGATCATGGTTATACCAAATCACAGTTCCTGTTCATAATCATACTAATAAATTCATCTTTGCATCACGGGCCAAAGATATTCATCAACAGTTCATCTTTACACTACATGCCAAAGATATTCAACAACAAGTCATCTTTGCACTACGGGCCAAAGATATTCATCAACAACTCATCTTTGCACTACAGGCCAAAGATATTCCTCAATAGTTCATATTTGCACTACAGGCCAAATATATTATTATCTCAAAGAAATATATAATCATTTCAGAATTTATATAACCAATAATTATAACCATGTTGATCATTTCACCTTTGAACTTAAGCTAAAGATATTTAATTATAAATTCAATGGTCATGATCATACCAGTCACAATTTAACTTTTCACTACTGGACAAAGAGAACCATAGTCATGATCATACCAATAATCTGCCCATCTTTACACTCAAGTCAAAGAGAAATATCATCATTAGGGTTATAAAAATGTTATATATGATAAAAAAATAATATGATCAACATATAGTTTTAATCTCAAGAGTAATATTCATAAATCAACTATAATTTGGTTAGAAAAAGAAACCAATTTTGTCATGAATAGTAACTCGTGAATAGTAACTCATGAATAGTAACTCGTAAATAGTAACTCATGAATAGTAACTCGTGAATAGTAACTCATGAATAATAACTCGTGAATAGTAACTCATGAATAGTAACTCGTGAATAGTAACTCATGAATAGTAACTCGTGAATAGTAACTCATGAATAGTAACCCCGACATGAAAAGTTCTAAATTTGATAAAAAGTTCAGATCAATACTTCGGCATAATGATATTGAAGAAAATAATATCATTTAAGAAGATATAACATCCCTTACTATCCCTTACCTCAAAAGAGCAGTACTTCTGACTGGAATAACGCTGAACGAACTTGCACCGTATATCAACACTCAAGATATCAAAAAAACTCACAAGAATACACTCGATAATATAGAGAGAGAAATAAAGAGAAAACTTCAGTTTCTGGTTTGATTTTCAATTCTAACCTAAGCACCCTATTTATAGGAAATTGCTTAGAATACCAAAGCAGAAAATTGAATATAATAATAATATATTTAACAAATTTTCCTTAGCCCACCTTGACCATCTGAATTAAGCCATAACACATGTTAATGATGTCCACAAAATACAAAAAACGTTTTTCTAAACAAAAATAATTAAAACTTCCAAAAATCAATTATTTCGGAATTTCAAAACTTCAATAATTCATAATAAATAGCCCTTTCATCAGAAAATTCGAATCTCGCGAATTTTTATAGGAAATTCAATTCTCTACAACTTTGCAGAAGAAAGTTTTTCCAAATTCCAAACAAAAATTGACCGAAATTCATAAACGGACGATTTTACAGTCAATAATAATTTTTCGGTCAAGAATTGTGTCCACCAACACACAAAACATGTGTTAATCATTTAATACCACAAAAATACTCTTCTTCCTCATATACTCATATATCCCACATTCATTGTAAAAATATCACCATCAATATATTATTAAAATAATATATTTAAATGAATTATTTTATCAGAAAAAGATAAAATATTAATTTTCAACAATTGTCACATTAAAAATTTTCTCCATCTATATCCACATAAAATTATTATTTTCCTCATCATATAAATCAATAATTAATTATACACAAATAATATTACAGAACCACAGTACTGGCAACCAGGCCGTTCCCAGGAAAGAGGGGGCTTTCCAATAAGGATATCTCCTTACTGGCGCGCAATTAGATGACCAAACCTCTCCTTAGACAGAACTTTCTAGACATTGCAAATAATGTTATCTAATAATATTATTCAGATAATATGAATTATTGTTCCGATAATAGAAAATACTGTGTAATGACAATTATTAAAACAACAGTAATATAAAATATCAACGCAGCAATTATTGAATCAATACATTACAATATTGAACAGTAATTACTGTAACAATTATTGAGTAGTGCCTTCTTACGTAAGAATCAATAATTGGTGCAATATCGTGTGCTACTGTGCAACAACGCGTATTACTGTGCTTTAACCACCGGGTATTCCAACAGTATTAACGGTAACAACTACGCCGTTATTTATAAACAACTTGTTTTTGTCGTTTTTTTCATCCAATCGCTTTCCGTTATGGGGCCCACAAAAGACTGCGCCGTCGTACGAATATTCTCCGACAGTAAGAATATTCCACGACCAAGCGAATATTCCCCGACAACAATGAATATTTTTTAACCACTTGTGTATTTCGAAAAAAATTCATATACCACCCTTAACTTTAACATTTATCAATTTAATCATTTACTAAATAGTAATTATAAGAAAAATTGAATACTTTTATTTCATAAAATTCGGGGTCTTACAATCTCCCCTCCTTATGAAATTTCGTCCTCGAAATTTACGTACCTGGTATTTCAAAGAGTTGAGAATACCTTGCTTTCATTTCAGATTCCATCTTTCCTGTCATCATAATTTCTTCATTGCTCATCTCCTGTATTTCAGATATCATTCTAGAATACAGCTTCAAAATAAGGGTTAATTGAACAAATTAACATATCACATAATATCCCGATATTATGACTGACCAATAAATAAGCTTAGGTAGGACACACTAGCGAAGGATTTACTCGTCTCTCTCCTCCTAGTCCTATTCCCCGATCTCCGCCAGAGATCATATCCCTAAGCTCTGATACCAACTGTGACTCTCATGGTGCTTCAACCACAGCACCTCACAATGGTACCTATCAGTTTGCCACCGCAGAACGGCGTCCCCTACGGAGAGTCTGGCTTCGGTGCATCCCCCATCAACAGGAAGTCACCAGCGAGAGACTCGGGGTTCTTTACTTATAGCTCTGATACCAACTGTAACGCCCCCAAAATAGGTCCATTCCATCCAACCCATTTTGAGTCGCCAAATACATGGTACAGAAAACAACTATAACTTTATTACAATAATTGTCGTGCAAAATACAACAACACATATGCTGTGAGTTTGGATACAAATATATACCAAATGTGACTCATGTTCCAACCTTGGATAGCACGTCACAATGACACCTTACATAAAGGTATAGTCAAAAACTGTTTTAGAAATTAGAATTTTTGGGAAGTGCTTAAGGAAACCCTCGTACATGGGAGGCCATGCTTCTAGGTTATGATAGATATCATATGGCCACAGAATTATCCTTGGTTGACCCAATAGACCCCAAAGAAAAACAAGAAGGTTACTATCATATTCTTCCCAATGGTGAGTCTTCTCTTGACTTATCATTATCTCCACTGTCTCTAATTGAGAATTATACTTCAAACAAACACCAAGATTATATAGGTAGTGCTCGTAAATATACTCAGCAAGTGGATGAGCACATCCCTGTCTTATAATGACACGAGATTGTATATCATTAGACATCTTGTATGATAGTGGCAAAATACCATTCCAACGTTGGGTTCGCCTCACCCTAGATGATTCACCAAATATAACTACTAAATGATGACCACCGTTCTATTCTCCTGTTACCCCCGCTCGACCCAGCTACACTCTTATTACCTGAAAGGAATTGTGAAACAGAAGGGTGAGCACAACTAGCTCAGTAAAGAATATCATGACTAAAGATAATTAAATTATCAATAGCCTTCAACAAAATTAAATCAGAGATTTAGAACATATGGTAGATGATAAAACTTTTCAACCATAGTTGCAGCGGAACGAGCAATCCATTAGAAGAGTCAAATAGACAATTATTAAAACAACAGTAATATAAAATATCAACGCAGCAATTATTGAATCAATAAAATACAATATTGAACAGTAATTACTGTAACAATTATTGAGTAGTGCCTTCTTACGTAAGAATCAATAATTGGTGCAATATCGTGTGCTACTGTGCAACAACGCGTATTACTGTGCTTTAACCACCGGGTATTCTAACAGTATTAACGGTAACAACTACGCCGTTATTTATAAACAACTTGTTTTTGTCGTTTTCTTCATCCAATCGTTTTTCGTTATGGGGCCCACAAAAGACTGCGTCGTCGTACGAATATTCTCCGACAGTAAGAATATTCCACGACCAAGCGAATATTCCCCGACAACAATGAATATTTTATAACCACTTGTGTATTTCGAAAAAAATTCATATATCACCCTTAACTTGAACATTTATCAATTTAATCATTTACTAAATAGTAATTATAAGAAAAATTGAATACTTTTATTTCATAAAATTCGGGGTCTTACAATAATATAAGAATTTAATTAAATAAAAGCAAAAGATAAATTTTAAAGATTTATAATTTAATTTATCCAGAATTCAATAATGTCCAAATTGTCAACATGATACTGTTTTGTGGAGTAAAATTCAAGAATAATATTGTATTAAAAATAATTTGGACAGAAAAAAAATCAATTTTTATCATGAATAGTACCCTGGATGAATAGTACCTGAATGAATAGTATCCCGTGAATAGTACTTTAGAAATAGTATCCCATGAATAGTACTTTATGAATAGTACTCGTGAATAGTACTTTATGAATAGTATCCATAAATAGTATCTCGTGAATAGTACCGTATAAATGAATAGTACTCATGGACAGTACTCCGGCATGAAAAGCTTAAAATTTAACAAGAATGTGTAGAAAATATTCTTGTGAAACGATACTAGATGAAGCACAAATTTCAAAGATATTCTACTAAATTCACGGAGTATAGAAACATTATTTTAACAAAATGAGGGTATAATCAGGATTACGAGACAAAATAATATTACTCACATAGTATAGAGTATGGAAGAAAATATTATTTCTTATGAATACTGAAAAATATAATATCTCTTACTTTAGAAGAAGACTGGATACTGGAATAGTGAAGTAGCAGACTTCTCTTCTTCTTTCTCTCTATAACTTCTCTCTCTATAATTGCTCTTGTGAGTCTTAGTGAATTGGTGAGAGTGAAAGAAGAATAAGCTTCTATTTATAGAAAAAAATAGTTTTGATAATTACACGTTTTGGGGCTCAAAATATTACAATATAATACCTTCATCTTTTTCTTCATTTTTAATTTAGTCCTGCAAGTATTATCAAACTTGCACCACCTCCCCTAATAGTACATCATGTGAATCAATAGTACACACATGTGAAAAAAATAGTTACGGTATAGTACCTTCATCTATACCTCTATTTTTAATTTAGTCATGCAAGTATTATCAATCTTGCACCAACTTTCCTAATAGTGCATGCATGTGAATCAATAGTACATACATGTGAACAAATAGTTATAAGCATATAAATTAATAACAATTAATTGCTCAAGTATCCGATTAATTACCCGATTAGTCAATATAACCTCCAGGCATCAATAATTATCGAAATAACTAACACTAATAATTCTAACACAATGAAAATATCAATATCATCTTTAATCAACACGAACTTAATCATCATTAATATTATAACTCATAATATTTAACAACCAGATCATTCCCAGGAATGAGGCTTTTCGATAAGGATTTCTCCCTATTGGCGCGCAATTAGGTGACCAAACCTCTCCTCGACAGAACTTTCTAGACATCGTCAATATTACAAATAATAATATGAATAACTTTGTCTTCTCAATTATTGATTTAATAATATATAAAATATTGACAATAATTGAATCAAATAATATGAGATACTATGCAGCAATTACTATAGTAATAATTGAATATAACTGAGTGACTTCTCACGTAAACATCAATAATCAATACCGTGTGCTACTATGCAACCACGCGTATTACTGTAATTTTACTACCTGGTAGTTCAACAGTTTAACGATAAAACTTTTGCCGTTATTTTTATAACAAGATATTTCTGTCGTTTTCTAACCACGACAATACTTTCGTTATGGGGTCCACCAATGATTGTGCCATCGTACGAATATACACTGTTAAAACGAATATTTCCCGACCAATCGTGTAAGACCCCAACTTTTATGAATAAAGATTAATTTCTCTCAAAATATATTTTTGAATATTATGGTGTGGATATAATATAATGTTATAGTTGTGGGTAATATTTATAAATTTTATAAAGTAAGCAAGTGGTTATATAATATTCGATTGATCGGGAAATATTCGTTCTAACAGGAAATATTCGTACGACGACACAATCATTGGTGGACCCCACAACGGAAGTATTGTCCTAGTAAGAAAACGATAGAATTATCTTTTTATAAAAATAACGGCGGAAGTGTTACCGTTAAAACTGTTAAACTACCCGGTAGTAAAAGTACAGTAATACGCGTGGTTACATAGTAGCACACGATATTGGTTATTGATACTTACGTGAAAAGTCACTCAGTAATACTCAATTATTGCTACAGTAATTGCTGCATCATATCTCTCATATTATTGATTCAATTATTGTCACAGTTTCATCTGCATAATATTTTATATTATTAAATCAATAATTGAGACGACAAAGTTATTCATATTATTAAATTACAATATTTACAATGTCTAGAAGTTTTATCAAGGAGAGATTTGGTCACCTAATTACACGCTAATAGGAGAAATCCTTATTGGAAATCCCCCTCTTTTCTGGGAACGACATGGTTGTTAAATATTATGAGTTATAATATTAATGATGAATAAGTTCGTGTTGATTAAAGATGAATTTGATAGTTTCATTGTGTTAAAATTATTTGTGTTAGTGGAAATCGATATTTATTTCGATAATAATTGATGTCTGGAGGTTATAGTGTTCAATCGGGTATTCGGGGCACTTTTCGTGTCGGAGTATTATTCACGAGTTACTATTCACAAGTTACTATTCACGAGTTACTATTCACAAGTTACTATTCACGAGTTACTATTCATGAGTTACTATTCACGAGTTACTATTCTCGGGATACTATTCACCTGAAAGATATATTTCTTTTCGGTCCAAATCATTTTTGGGTACTATATTATTCTATGAGGAGATGTGCGAACTTTTCAGACCGTTGGTTGTGATTATAATAGTAAATCAATATGGATCGTTGATTTAAAGTTTAAATAATAACTTGTCCCTTCAATTTTCTAAGAGTTATTTGCCCCTTTAGTTTTCCAAAAGTTATTTGTCCCTTCGGTGTTTCAAGAGTTAATTGCCCCTTCGCAAATAGTAGTTGTCTCTTCAATATTACCAAGAGTCATTTTGACCCTTCGTTAAGACCAAGAGCCACTTTCAGTTCTTCTATAAATAGAAGCTCATTCCTTCATTATTTCTTACGAATTCGCTGAACCTCTAGAGAGAGAAACGATAGAGAGAAAGAAGAAAAGTATTCTGCTACTTCACTTTTCTAATATCCAGTTTCTTCTAAGGTAAGGGGTATTATTTCTTTCGTATTCATGAGAGAACTTCTGTTATTCCATTCTTATTATTCTGTTGGAATAACCTGTATACGTGGACTACCGTATACATGGTGAAATTCTTCTGTTATTCCATTTCTCATTATTATGTTGGAATAACCTGTTTATGCGAAGTACCGCATACATGGTGAAATTCTTCTGTTATTCCATTCTTTATTATTCTGTTGGAATAACCTGTCTGTGTGGCCTATCGTATGCCTGGTGAATTCTGTTAATATTCCATTCTTTATTATTCTGTTGAAATATCTTGTATGTGCGTTTACATCGGACCTGGTTCCATTATTTATTATTCTGTCGGAATATCCTGTCTGTGCGTTTACACCGGACCTGGTTCCATTATTTATTATTCTGTCGAAATATCCTGTCTGTGTGTTACGCATGACCTGGTTCCATTATTTATTATTTTGTTGGGAATAACCTGTCTGTGTAGTCTATCGCACGCATGGTGAATCCTTCTGTTATTCCATTCTTTATTATTCTTTTAGAATAACTTGTCTATGTGGATTACCACATGCATGATGAATGATCCTTTGTATTCATTCCTTATTAAATTGTAGAAATGATCTGTATACGTGGATTACCGAATGGCGGGTGAAAATTCATGTGCAGTTTCATACATTCTATTATACTCAGTTGGTTAAAGTTTTGGCTTCTATATTCCTTGAAATTAGTGGAATATCCTGGATATTTGCGCTTCATCCAGTATCTTTTTGTGGAAATATTCTTTTGAGCATTCTTGAATTTTACTCCACAAAGTAGTGTCATGTTGACAATTTGGACGTTATTGAGTTCAGGATAAATTAACTTATTAATCTTTAAAATTTATTCTTGAACTTGTTTTATTGAATTATTATGTCATTGTCATCATCCTCATGCTTATATTGTAATGAAAGTCATCTTTGGCTTACGTGCATAGATGGACTTAGTATGATTATGACCAGGAATCATTCGGTATAATAATGACCTGTAATGTTATAAATGATGTGGTAAAAGTCCTCAATGGCCTGTAATGCATTGATGGACAATTTTTGGTATGATTATGACCAGGGATTATTCGGTATAGTCATGACCGTTGATGATTTAATGAATATCATTGGCATGTAATACAAGGATGATTAGATGATGTGGTTTATTTATTAAGCTGAGTCGCAGCAATAAAAATTGATGAAAACATTTTAAATCATAGAAGATAGTAGATATCATGCTCTACTTGACTCTTCTAATAGATTGCTTATTCTGCTGTAGTTAAACTTGATGTCTATTGTATTTTATCAGTTTAGTATTGTTGAAGACTATTGATAATTTATTCTTCATTATCTTAGTCATAATATTTCTTACTGGGCTAGTTGAGCTCACCCTTTCTTTCACTGTTCTCTTCAGGAAATGAGAATATAGCTGGAATGAGTCGGGGAAAGGAGCGACGGTCCAGATGATAGCATTAGTAGTCCTCACTATTCTGCTAAATAGTGTGACAATAAATGTAATGAGGACTCCTTTGAGTGTGGATATTGTCTAGATGACAATATTTCTATTAAAACTCTCAGTTTATGTATTGTCATTTATTACACGACGGTTGTATAATTAAGTTTGTATTTATATTCTGTACCATGTATTTGGCGACTCAAGATGGGTGATGTATACCTATTTTATGGGCGTCACAATTGGTATCAATGCTTAGGGATATAATCCCTCGCTGAGATGTGAGGCAAGAACTAGGAGGGGAGAGATAGGGAATTCCTTCGCTAGTATGACCTACATAAGTTTATTTGGTATTTAATTGGTTGGTCAGAGTTTAGGGATAATATGTGATATGTTAATTAACCCTTGTTTTGTTGCAGTATTTAAAATGGCATCCGAAAATATTGAGATAAACAATGAAGCACATGAGACCATTGAGTCACCAACGATTAATGCCCAGGATAATGTACAACAGGAAGACAATACTCCTCATGTAAACAATAACACCGATGAAATGGTGAATGATGGGATGGTCAGAGGCTTTATGCAATTCATGCAACATCAGGCGAAGGCGGCTCCTGTCCAAAAGGCAGGTGGAAACACTGACAACTCTCGGACGGTCACCGCTAAGCAGTTCAAGGAGCTGGGACCACCGAAGTTTTTTGGAGAGCCAAAACCACTTAAGGTGGAGACGTGGATAAAGCAGATCAACAAGATATTTGATATCTTGGGATGCTCCGAGGAGCAAAAGGTTCCCTTTGCCACCTTCATGTTGCGTGCAGAGGCAGATTACTGGTGGGAATCTGTAAAGCGTACTCAATCTGCCGCACTGAAGATGTCTTGTGAGAAGTTCCAAGAGTTTTTCAATGATAAGTACTTTCCTGAAAGTATTCGTCACATGAAGGAGGTAGAGTTCATCAAGCTTGAGTAAAACAATATGACCGTGGCGCAGTACGAAGCTATGTTTGCCGAGTTATCTCGGTTTGTGTCCCACTTGGTTGATAATGAGGAAAGAATGACGCAGATGTTTCTAAGAGGTTTGAAACCCGAGATACGTCAATATCTGATTTCTCATAAACTGTTTGTATTCAGATGTTGTAAATAGGGCTCAGTTATTAGAACGCGATAACGAGTCGATCTAACCAAGAGAAATTAGTCTGCAAAATGATAATACCAATGGTAGCAGTCATCAAAGCGGTGATAACAAGCGTGGAGAGAATCAGCATGCCATAAATGATAACCACTTCGGTGGTAATCATGGCCAAAATAATAGGAGTGGAAAGTTCTAAAAGAGAAGGTTCAACAAAGATGAAAAGATGTCAGCACCAGCACCCGCTGTTAAGGAAGGAGAACTACTGCCGGTCGTAAGTTAAAAATGTGGAGGGGAGGGACATATCAGTCCAAACTGCGTGATGCAGTCCAAAGCGTGTTACAATTGTGGAAAAGAAGGTCACCTAGCCCGATTTTATCGTGCACCAAAGTCAAGTCCAGCTGGGATGGGGGCATCAAAGGGTGTCCCAGACAAAACAAAACTGGTAGTTCAAGGGAGAGCGTTTGTCGTAACCTCCCAAAAAGCGAGGAATCCGAACAAGGTGATCACGGGTAAGCTAACCATAAACTCTAGCGAAGTTTATACTTTATTTGATACAGGTTCTACCCATTCCTTTATTTCTCCTACTTGCGCTCAACGTTTAAATTTGACTCCGGAGAAATTAGACTTTGATTTATCTGTTGAAACTCTGTTGGGAGAAACCTTCATTACATCCACAGTTTATAAGTCTTGTTTGATTAAAATTGGTAACCGCACGTTACCTGTCGATCTTATTTCTTTGAAAATACTTGCATTTGATGTGATTCTAGGGATTGATTGGTTAACTACTCATCGTGCTAAAATTGATTATTTTCGTAAGGTTGTTAGCTTTCATATTCCTAACCAACCTATTATACGAATTCAAGTAGCCAAACCACTAAAATGAATCACAGTCATATCAAGCCATAAAGCAATTCGTTTATTGAAAAATAGATGTCAAGCTTTCTTAGCTCATGTCACGGATCTAAACAAAAATACGTCAATTTTGAATGATATTTCTATTGTTAATAAATTTCCTGACGTATTCCCTGAAGAATTTCCTGGTCTACCCCCAGAGCGTGAAATTAAATTTTGTATCGACCTTGAATCTGGTACAAAATCTATTTCCAAAGCCCCATATTGAATGACTCCTATTGAACTTCAGGAGTTAAAAACTCAATTACAGGAATTATTAGACATTAGTTTCATTCGTCCTAGTACGTCTCCATGGGGTGCTCCTGTTCTATTCGTGAAGAAGAAAGATGGAAGTATGCGACTTCGTATTGATTATCGGGAGTTGAATCATGTCACCATCAAAAATAGGTACACGTTACCTTGTATTGATGATCTGTTTGACCAGTTATAAGGCGCCAAATTCTTTTCAAAGATCGATCTTCGTTCTGGATATGATCAGTTAAAGATTAAAACTGATGACATTCCAAAGACTGCTTTCAAAACTAGGTATGTGCATTTTGAATTCCTAGTCATGTCTTTTAGATTGACTAATGCTCCTGCTGCCTTCATGGACATGATGAACCGAGTATTCAAGGAATTTTGGATCACTTTGTGGTCGTCTTTATTGATGACATCCTCATATACTCCAAAACCCGTGAAGACCATGAGCAACACTTGAGACTGATACTTCAAAAGCTTCGTCAATACAAGCTATATGCCAAGTTGAAGAAATACGAGTTCTGGCTTGAGGAAGTAGCATTCCTTGGGCACGTAGCTTTAAGACATAGAATATCTGTTGACCCAGCAAAGATTGAAGCAATTCAAAACTGGGAGCAACCTAAGTCGGTGACCGAGGTACGTAGCTTTCTCGGCTTAGCTAGTTATTATCGGAGATTCGTAGAAGGGTTTTCTCGAATCGCTACTCCATTAACGTAGCTAACTCGAAAAGGTACAAAATTCGTTTGGAGCGAGAAATGTGAGAAGAGTTTTCAAGAACTCAAGAGTAGACTCATTTCATCACCTGTTCTGACAATACCATCTGGCACGGAGGGATTTGTCATTTACAGTGATGCTTCAGTCAAAGGGTTAGGATGTGTTCTCATGCAACATGGGAAAGTCAGAGCCTATGCCTCACGACAACTCAAAGAATATGAGAGGAATTATCCTACTCATGATTTAGAGTCGGCCGCTGTCGTTTTTGCGCTTAAGATTTGGAGGCATTACCTGTATGGAGAGAAGGTGGAGATCTATACGGATCATAAAAGCCTCAAATATTTCTTCACTCAGAAGAAACTCAACATGCGGCAACGACGTTGGCTTGAGCTGTTGAAAGATTATGATTATACCATCCAATACCATCCTGGAAAAGCGAACGTAGTAGCTGACGCGTTGAGTAAAAGATCATATGCGGGCACGAGTGCATTATTGTCAACGCAAGGGCCCATTGTGTATGACTTACGAAGGATGGAGATAGAGTTAAAGACTCTAGAGACTCATATGATGATGGCGAATATACGAGTAGAACCGACTTTAATCGATAAAGTTAATGTTGCTCAAGCTATAGACCTGAAGCTGATGCATATGAAGAAGAAAGTGGAAGAAGGTGCTATTTCGGAAGTAAGAATCGATGAAGAAGGAATACTTCGAGTAAACTCCAAACTTTGTGTTCTGAACGATTCTGACTTGAAGTATAAAATTATGATGGAGGCGCACAACACACCGTTTGCAATCCATCCTGGGAGTACTAAAATATATCGTGATCTTCGTCATACATTTTGATGGAGCAATATAACGAGAGAGATAGCGCTGTTTATCTCAAGGTGTCTAACTTTTTCAACGAGTCAAGGCGGAGCTTCAAGTGCCAAAAGGTCCATTGCAACTACTTGAAATTCCAAAATAGAAGTGGTAGCACATTACTATGGATTTCGTTACTGGTCTTCCCAAGGTTTCTCAAGGCATAGATGTGATTTGGGTCATTGTTGATAGATTGACCAAGTCTGCTCATTTCTTACCGACACGAGAAACTTATTCACTTGAACGTCTTGCTAGTATGTATATAAACGAGATTGTAAGATTGTATGGTATGCCAATATCTATAGTTTCTGATCGAGACCCAAGATTCACTTCAAGATTTTGGGTTAGTTTGCAAAAAGTTATGGGCACGGATTTATGATTTAGTTCGGTATATCATCCTCAGACGGACGGACAATCAGAGAGGACTATTCAAACTCTTGAAGATTTATTAAGACTATGTGTCCTTGACTTCAAGGGAAATTGGGACAAGTTCTTACCATTGGTGGAGTTTTCCTATAACAATAGTTATCAACCAAGTATTGGCATGGCTCCATTTGAGGCATTGTATGGAAGAAAGTTTCGTTCGCCAGTATGTTGGGATGAAGTGGGTGAAGCAACGTTGTTGGGACCGAATTTGGTACGTATGACTACGGAAAAGATTCAAACGATCCGGCAAGGCATAAAAACCTCACAAGATCGACAAAAGAGTTATGTTGATCTTCATCGAAAGGATGTGGAATTCGATATTGGAGATCATGTATTGTTACGTGTTGCTCCATGGAAAGGAGTTATGAGATTTAGAAAAAGAGGAAAGCTCAATCCTCGATTCATTTGCCCATTTATAATCCTCGAACGAGTAGGAACTGTGGCCTATAGACTCGCCTTTCCGCCAAGTATGTCTCGTGTTCATAATATTTTTCATATATCTATGTTACGTAAATATGTGAAAGACCCGAACCACATTATTGAATTAGAACCAGATGAGATAGAGGAAGATTTAACATATGAAGAGTTACTTGTTAAAATCTTGCATAAGAAGGATCATATTCTACGTTCTAAAGTTATACCTTAAGTCAAAGTTTTGTGGAGAAATCACGATGTGGAGGAAATGACCTGTGAGTAAGAATCTGAGATAAAGTCAAGATATCCTCACCTCTTGGGCATACCAGGTACGCACCCTAATTTCTAGGATAAAATTTCATAAGAAGGGGAGTTTGTAAGACCCCAACTTTTATGAATAAAGATTAATTTCTCTCGAAATATATTTTTGAATATTATGGTGTGGATATAATATAATGTTATAGTTGTGGGTAATATTTATAAATTTTGCAAAGTAAGCAAGTGGTTATATAATATTTGATTGGTCGGGGAATATTCGTTTTAACAGGGAATATTCGTACGACGACACAATCATTGGTGGATCCCACAACGAAAGTATTGTCATAGTAAGAAAACGACAGAATTATCTTTTTATAAAAATAACGGCGAAAGTGTTACCGTTAAAACTGTTGAACTACCCGGTAGTAAAAGTACAGTAATACGCATGGTTGCATAGTAGCACACGGTATTGGTTATTGATGCTTACGTGAGAAGTCACTCAGTAATACTCAATTATTGCTACAGCAATTGCTGCATCGTATCTCTCATATTATTGATTCGATTATTGTCACAGTATCATCTGCATAATATGTTATATTATTAAATCAATAATTGAGACGACAAAGTTATTCATATTATTAAATTGTAAGATTTACAATGTCTATAAGTTCTGTCAAGGAGAGGTTTGGTCACCTAATTGCACGCCAATAGGAAAAAATTCTTATTGGAAAGCCCCCTCTTTCCTGAGAACGACCTGGTTATTAAATATTGTGAGTTATAATATTAATGATGAATAAGTTCGTGTTGATCAAAGATGAATTTGATAGTTCTATTGTGTTGAAATTATTTATGTTAGTAGAAATCGACATTTATTTCGATAATAATTGATGTCTGGAGGTTATAGTGTTCAATCGGGTATTCAGAGCACTTTTTATGTCGGAGTACTATTTACGAGTTACTATTCACGAGTTACTATTCACAAGTTACTATTCACGAGTTACTATTTACGAGTTAGTATTCACGGGATACTATTCACCCGAAATATATATTTTTTTCGGTCCAAATCATTTTTGGGTACAATATTATTCCATGAGGAGATGTGCTAATTTTCAGACCATTGGTTGAAATTATAATAGTAAATCAATATGGATCGTTGATTTAAAGTTTAAATAGTAACTTGTCCCTTCAATTTTCCAAGAGTTAATTGCCCCTTCGCAAATAGTAGTTGTCTCTTCAATATTATCAAGAGTCATTTTGACCCTTCGTTAAGACCAAGAGCCACTTTCAGTTCTTCTATAAATAGAAGCTCATTCCTTCATTATTTCTTACGAATTCACTGAACCTCTAGAAAAAGAAACGATAGAGAGAAAAAAAAAGTATTCTGCTACTTCACTTTTCCAATATCCAGTTTCTTCTAAGGTAAGGGGTATTATTTCTTTCGTATTCATGAAGAGAACTTCTGTTATTCCATTCTTATTATTTTGTTGGAATAACCTGAATACATGGACCGTATACATGGTGAAATTCTTCTGTTATTCCATTTCTCATTTTTATGTTGGAATAACCTATTTATACGAAGTAACACATACATGGTGAAATTCTTCTGTTATTCCATTCTTTATTATTCTGTTGGAATAACCTATCTGTGCGGTCTATCGCATGCCTGGTAAATTCTGTTGATATTCCATTCTTTATTATTCTGTTGAAATATCCTGTCTGTGCGTTTACGCCGGACCTGGTTCCATTATTTATTATTCTGTCGGAATATCCTGTCTGTGCGTTTACGCCAGACCTGGTTCCATTAATTATTATTCTGTCAGAATATCTTTTCTGTGCGTTACGCATGACCTGGTTCCATTATTTATTATTTTGTTGGGAATAACATGTCTGTGCAGTCTATCGCACGCATGGTGAATCCTTCTGTTATTCTATTCTTTATTATTCTGTTGGAATAACCTGTCTATGTGGATTACCACATGCATGGTGAACGATCCTTTGTATTCATTCCTTATTAAATTGTAAAAATGATCTATATACGTGGATTACCGCATGGCGGGTGAAAATCCATTTGCAGTTTTATACATTCAATTATACTCAGTTGGTTAAAGTTTTGGCTTCTATATTCCTTAAAATTAGTGGAATATCCTGGATATTTGCGCTTCATCCAGTATCTTTTCGTGGAAATATTCTTTTGAGCATTCTTGAATTTTACTCCACAAAGCAGTGTCATGTTGACAATTTGGACGTTATTGAGTTCAGGATAAATTAAGTTATTAATCTTTAAAATTTATTCTTGAACTTCTTTTATTGAATTATTATGTCATTATCATCATCCTCATGCTTATATTGTAATGAAAGTCATCTTTGACTTACGTGCATAGATGGACTTAGTATGATTATGATTAGGGATCATTCGGTATAATCATGACCTGTAATGTTATAAATGATGTGGTAAAAGTCCTCAGTGGCCTGTAATGCATTGATGGATAATTTTTGGTATGATTATGACCAGGGATTATTCGGTATAGTCATGACCGTTGATGATTTAATGAATATCCTTGGCCTGTAATACAAGGATGATTAGATGATGTGGTTTATTTATTAAGCTGAGTCTCAACGATAAAATTTGATGAAAACATTTTAAATCATAGAAGATAGTAGATATCATGCTTTACTTGTCTCTTCTAATGGATTGCTTATTTCGCTGCAGTTAAACTTGATGTCTATTGTATTTTATCAGTTTAACATTGTTGAAGACTATTGATAATTTATTTTGCATTATCTTAGTCAGAATATTTCTTACTGGGCTAGTTGAGCTCACCCTTTCTTTCACTGTTCTCTTCAGGAAATGAGAATATAGTTGGGACGAGTCGGAGAAAGGAGTGACGGTCCAGATGATAGCATTAGTAGTCCTCACTATTCTGTTAAATAGTGTGACAATAAATGTAATGAGGACTCCTTTGATTGTGGATATTGTCTAGATGACAATATTTCTATTAAAACTCTCAGTTTATGTATTGTCGTTTATTACACGACGGTTGTATAATTAAGTTTGTATTTATATTCTGTACCATGTATTTGGCGACTCAAGATGGGTGATGTATACCTATTTTGGGGGCGTCACAATTGGTATCAATGCTTAGGGATATAATCCTTGGCTGAGATGTGAGGCAAGAACTAGGAGGGGAGAGATAGGGAATTCCTTCGCTAGTATGACCTACCTAAGTTTATTTGGTATTTAATTGGTCGGTCAGAGTATAGGGATGATATGTGATATGTTAATTAACCCTTGTTTTGTTGCAGTATTTAAAATGGCATCTGAAAATGTTGAGATAAGCAATGAAGCACATGAGACCATTGAGTCACCAACGATTAATGCCCAGGGTAATGTGCAACAGGAAGACAATAATCCTCAAGTAAATAATAACACCGATGAAATGGTGAACGATGGGATGGTCAGAGGCTTTATGCAATTCATGTAACATCAGGCGAAGGCGGCTCCTGTCCAAAAGGCAGGTGGAAACACTGACAACTCTCGGACGGTCACCGCTAAGCAGTTCACGGAGCTGGGACTACCTGAGTTTTTTGGAGAGCCAAAACCACTTAAGGCAGAAACGTGGATAAAGCATATCAACAAGATATTTGATGTCTTGGGATGCTCCGAGGAGAAAAAGGTTCCCTTTGCCACCTTCATATTGCATGCAGAGGCAGATTACTGGTGGGAATCTGTAAAGCGTACTCAACCTGCCGCACTGAAGATGTCTTGGGAGAAGTTCCAAGAGTTGTTCAATAACAAGTACTTTCCTGAAAGTATTCGTCACATGAAGGAGGTAGAGTTCATCAAGCTTGAGCAAAAGAATATGACCGTGGCGCAGTACGAAGCTAAGTTTGCCGAGTTGTCTCGGTTTGCGTCTCACTTGGTTGATAATGAGAAAAGAATGACGTGGATGTTTCTAAAAGGTTTGAAACCCGAGATACGTCAATATCTGATTTCTCATAAACTGTGTTTGTATTCAGATGTTATAAATAGGGCTCAGTTAATGGAACGCGATAACGAGCCGACCCAACCAAGAGAAAGCAGTCGGCAAAATGATAATACCAATGGTAACAGTCATCGAAGCGGTCACAACAAGCGTGGAGGGAATCAACATGCCAGAAATGATAACCACTTCGGTGGTAATCATGGCCAAGATAATAGGAGTGGAAAGTTTAAGAAGAGAAGGTTCAGTAAAGATGGAAAGATGTCAGCACCAGCACCCGCTGTTAAGGAATGAGAACGACCACCGGTCGTATGTTACAAATGTGGAGGGGAGGGACATATCAGTCCAAACTGCGTGATGCAGTCCAAAGCGTGTTACAATTATAGAAAAGAAAGTCACCTAGCCCAATTTTGTCGTGCACCAAAATCAAGTCCAGCTTGGATGGAGGCATCAAAGGGTATCCCAGACAAAATAAAATCGGTAGTTCAAGGGAAAGCATTTGTCGTAACCTCCCAAAAAGCGAGGAATCCGAACGAGGTGATCACAGGTAAGCTAACCATAAACTCTAGTGAAGTTTATACTTTATTTGATACAGGTTCTACTCATTCCTTTATTTCTCCTAATTGCGCTCAACGTTTAAATTTAACTCCGGAGAAATTAGACTTTGATTTATCTGTTGAAACTCCGTTGGGAGAAACCTTCATTACTTCCACGGTTTATAAGTGTTGTTTGATTCAAATCGGTAACCGCACGTTGCCTATCGATCTTATTTCTTTGAAAATAATTTCATTTGATGTGATTCTAGGGATTGATTGGTTAACTACTCATAATGCTAAAATTGATTATTTTCGTAAGGTTGTTAGCTTTCATATTCCTAACCAACCTATTATACGAATTCAAGCTGTCAAACCACTAAAATGAATCACTGTCATATCAAGCCATAAAGCTATTCGTTTATTGAAAAACGGATGTCAAGCTTTCTTAGCTCATGTCACGGATATAAATAAAAATACGTCAGTTTTGAATGATATTTCTATTGTTAATAAATTTCCTGACGTATTCCCTGAAGAATTTCCTGGCCTACCCCGAGAGCGTGAAATTAAATTTTGTATCGACCTTGAATCCGGTACAAAACTCATTTCCAAATCCCCATATCGAATGGCTCCTATTGAACTTTAGGAGTTAAAAACCCAATTACAGGAATTGTTAGACTTTGGTTTCATTCATCCTATTACGTCTCCTTGGGTTGCTCCTGTTCTATTCGTGAAGAAGAAAGATGGAAGTATGCGACTTTGTATTGATTATCGGGAGTTGAATCATGTCACCATCAAAAATAGTTTCCCGTTACCTCGTATTGATGATCTGTTTGACCAGTTGCAAGACGCCAAATTCTTTTCAAAGATCGATCTTCGTTCTGGATATCATCAGTTGAAGATTAAAACTGATGACATTCCAAAGACTGCTTTCAGAACTAGGTACGGGAATTATGAATTCCTAGTCATGTCTTTTAGATTGACTAATGCTCCTGCTGCCTTCATAGACATGATGAACCGAGTATTCAAGGAATATTTGGATCACTTTGTGGTCGTCTTTATTGATGGCATCCTCATATTCGCCAAAACCTGTGAAGACCATGAGCAACACTTGAGGCTGATACTTCAAAAGCTTCATGAAAATAAGCTATATGCCAAGTTGAAGAAATATGAGTTCTGGCTTGAGGAAGTAGCATTCCTTGGGCACGTAGCATCAAGTCATGGAATATCTGTTGACCTAGCAAAGATTGAAGAAATTCAAAGCTGGGAGCAACCTAAGTTGGTGACCGAGGTACGTAGCTTTCTCGGCTTAGCTAGTTATTATCGGAGATTCGTAGAAGGGTTTTCTCGAATCGCTACTCCATTAACGTAGCTAACTCGAAAAGATACAAAATTCGTTTGGAGCGAGGAATGTGAGAAGAGTTTTCAAGAACTCAAGAGTAGACTCATTTCAGCACCTGTTCTGACAATACCATCTGGCACGGAGGGATTTGTCATTTATAGTGATGCTTCAGTCAAAGGGTTAGGATGTGTTCTCATACAACATAGGAAAGTCATAGCCTATGCCTCACGACAACTCAAAGAATATGAGAGGAATTATCCTACTCATGATCTAGAGTCGGCCGCTGTCGTTTTTGCGCTTAAGATTTGGAGGCATTACCTGTATGGAGAGAAGGTGGAGATCTATACGGATCATAAAAGCCTCAAATATTTCTTCACTTTGAAGGAACTCAACATGCGGCAACGATATTGGCTTGAGCTGTTGAAAGATTATGATCATACCATCTAATACCATCCTGGAAAAGTGAACGTAGTAGCTGACGCGTTGAGTAGAAGATCATATGCGGGCACGAGTGCATTATTGTCAACGCAAGGGCCCATTGTGTATGACTTACGAAGGATGGAGATAGAGTTAAAGACTCTAGAGACTCATATGATGATGGCGAATATACGAGTAGAACCGACTTTAATTGATAAAGTTAAAGCTGCTCAAGCTACAGACCTGGAGCTGATGCATATGAAGAAGAAAGTGGAAGAAGGTGCTATTCCGGAAGAAAGAATCGATGAAGAAGGAATAATTCGAGTAAACTTCAGATTTTGTGTTCCTAACGATTCTGACTTGAAATATAAAATCATGATGGAGGCGCACAACACACCGTTTGCAATCCATCCTGGGAGTACCAAAATGTATCGTGATCTTCGTCATACATTTTGGTGGAGCAATATGAAGAGAGAGATAGCGTTGTTTATCTCAAGGTGTCTAACTTGTCAACGAGTCAAGGCAGAGCATCAAGTGCCAAAAGGTCCATTGCAACCACTTGAAATTCTAGAATGGAAGTGGGAGAACATTACCATGGATTTCGTTACTGGGTTTCCCAAGGTTTCTCAAGGCATAGATGCGATTTGGGTCATTGTTGATAGATTGACCAAGTCTGCTCATTTCTTATCGATACGAGAAACTTATACACTTGACTGTCTTGCTAGTATGTATATAAATGAGATTATAAGATTGCATGGTATGCCAGTATCCATAGTTTCTGATCAAGACCCAAGATTCACTTCAAAATTTTGGGTTAGTTTGCAAAAAGTTATGGGCACGAATTTATGATTTAGTTCGACATATCATCCTCAGACGGACGGACAATCAGAGAGGACTATTCAAACTCTTGAAGATTTATTAAGGCTCTGTGTCCTTGACTTCAAGGAAAGTTGGGACAACTTCTTACCATTGGTGGAGTTTTCCTACAACAATAGTTATCAAGCAGGTATTGGCATGGCTCCATTTGAGGCGTTGTATGGAAGAAAGTGTCGTTTGCCAGTATGCTGGGATGAAGTGGGTGAAGCAACGTTGTTGGGACCGAATTTGGTACGTATGACTACGAAAAAGATTCAAACGATCCGGCAAGGCATAAAAACCTCACAAGATCGACAAAAGAGTTATGTTGATCTTCATCGAAAGGATGTGGAATTTGATATTGGAGATCATGTATTATTACGTGTTGCTCCATGGAAAGGTGTTACGAGATTTAGAAAGAGAGAAAAGCTCAATCCTCGATTCATTGGCCCATTTATAATCCTCGAACGAGTAGGAACTGTGACCTATAGACTCGCCTTACCGCCAAGTATGTCTCGTGTTCATAATATTTTTCATATATCTATGTTACGTAAATATGTGAAAGACCCGAACCACATTATTGAATTAGAACCAGACGAGATAGAGGAAGATTTAACGTATGAAGAGTTACCTGTTAAAATCTTAGATAAGAAGGATCATATTCTACGTTTTAAAGTTATACCTCAAGTCAAAGTTTTGTGGAGAAACCACGATGTGGAGGAAATGACCTGTGAGTTAGAATTTGAGATAAAGTCAAGATATCAACACCTCTTCGACATATCAGGTACGCACCCTAATTTCGAGGACGAAATTTCATAAGAAGGGGAGGTTGTAAGACCCCAACTTTTATGAATAAAGATTAATTTCTCTCGAAATATATTTTTGAATATTATGGTGTGGATATAATATAATGTTATAGTTGTGGGTAATATTTATAAATTTTACAAAGTTATAAGCAAGTGGTTATATAATATTCGATTGGTCGGAAAATATTCGTTTTAACAGGGAATATTCGTACGACGACACAATCATTGGTGGACCCCACAACAGAAGTATTGTCATAGTAAGAAAACGACAAAATTATCTTTTTATAAAAATAACGGCAGAAGTGTTACCGTTAAAACTGTTGAACTACCCGGTAGTAAAAGTACAGTAATACGCGTGGTTGTATAGTAGCATACGGTATTGGTTATTGATGCTTACGTGAGAAGTCACTCAGTAATACTCAATTATTGCTACAACAATTGTTGCATCATATCTCTCATATTATTGATTCGATTATTGTCACAGTATAATCTGCATAATATGTTATATTATTAAATTAATAATTGAGACGACAAAGTTATTCATATTATTAAATTGTAATATTTACAATGTCTAGAAGTTCTGTCAAGGAGAGGTTTGGTCACCTAATTGCGAGCCAATAGGGAGAAATCCTTTTTGGAAAGCCCCCTCTTTCTTAGGAACGACCTGGTTGTTAAATATTGTGAGTTATAATAATAATGATGAATAAGTTCGTGTTGATTAAAGATTAATTTGATAGTTCCATTGTGTTGAAATTATTTGTGTTATTGGAAATCGACATTTATTTCGATAATAACTGATGTCTGGAGGTTATAGTGTTAAATCGGGTATTCGGAGCACTTTTCGTGTCAGAGTACTATTCATGAGTTACTATTCACGAGTTACTATTCATAAGTTACTATTCACGAGTTACTATTCACGGGGTACTATTCACCCGAAAGATATATTTTTTTTCGGTCCAAATCATTTTTTGGTACAATATTATTCTATGTTTCAGACCATTGGTTGAAATTATAACAGTAAATCAATATGGATCGTTGATTTAAAGTTTAAATAGTAACTTGTCCCTTCAATTTTCCAAGAGTTAATTGTCCCTTCAGTTTTTCAAGAGTTATTTGTCCCTTCGGTGTTTTAAGAGTTAATTGCCCCTTCTCAAATAGTAGTTGTCTCTTCAATATTACCAAGAGTCATTTTGACCCTTCGTTAAGACCAAGAGCCACTTTCAGTTCTTCTATAAATAGAAGCTCATTCCTTCATTATTTCTTACGAATTCACTGAACCTCTAGAGAGAGAAACGATAGAGAGAAAGAAGAAAAGTATTCTGCTACTTCACTTTTCTAATATCCAGTTTCTTCTAAGGTAAGGGGTATTATTTCTTTCGTATTCATGAAGAGAACTTCTGTTATTCCATTCTTATTATTCTGTTAGAATAACATGCATACGTGGACTACCGTATGCATGGTGAAATTCTTCTGTTATTCTATTTCTCATTATTATGTTGGAATAACCTGTTTATGCGAAGTACCGCATACATGGTAAAATTCTTCTGTTATTCCATTCTTTATTATTCTGTTGGAATAACCTGTCTGTGCGGTCTATCGCATGCCTGATGAATTCTGTTGATATTCCATTCTTTATTATTCTGTCAGAATATCCTATCTGTGGGTTTACGCCGAACCTGGTTTCATTATTTATTATTTTGTCGGAATATCCTGTCAGTGCGTTTACGCCGGACCTAGTTCCATTATTTATTATTCTGTCGGAATATCCTGTCCGTGCGTTACGCATGACCTGGTTCCATTATTTATTATTCTGTTGGGAATAACCTGTCTGTGCAGTCTATCGCACGCATGGTGAATCCTTCTGTTATTCCATTCTTTATTATTCTTTTAGAATAACTTGTCTATGTGGATTACCACATGCATGATGAATGATCCTTTGTATTCATTCCTTATTAAATTGTAGAAATGATCTGTATACGTGGATTACCGAATGACGGGTGAAAATTCATGTGCAGTTTCATACATTCTATTATACTCAGTTGGTTAAAGTTTTGGCTTCTATATTCCTTGAAATTAGTGGAATATCCTGGATATTTGCGCTTCATCCAGTATCTTTTCGTGGAAATATTCTTTTGAGCATTCTTGAATTTTACTCCACAAAGCAGTGTCATATTGACAATTTGGACGTTATTGAGTTCAGGATAAATTAACTTATTAATCTTTAAAATTTATTCTTGAACTTGTTATATTGAATTATTATGTCATTGTCATCATCGTCATGCTTATATTGTAATGAAAGTCATCTTTGGCTTACGTGCATAGATGGACTTAGTATGATTATGACCAGAGATCATTCGGTATAATCATGACCTGTAATGTTATAAATGATGTTGTAAAAGTCCTCAGTGGCCTGTAATGCATTGATGGACAATTTTTGGCATAATTATAACCAGGGATTATTCGGTATAGTCATGACCGTTGATGATTTAATGAATATCCTTGGCCTGTAATACAAGGATGATTAGATGATGTGGTTTATTTATTAAGCTGAGTCTCAACGATAAAATTTGATGAAAACATTTTAAATCATAGAAGATAGTAGATATCATGCTCTACTTGACTCTTCTAATGGATTGCTTATTCCGCTCAGTTAAACTTGATGTCTATTGTATTTTATCAGTTTAATATTGTTGAACACTATTGATAATTTATTCTGCATTATCTTAGTCAGAATATTTCTTACTGGGCTAGTTGAGCACACCCTTTCTTTCACTATTCTCTTCAGGAAATGAGAATATAGCTGGGACGAGTCGAGAAAATGAGTGACGGTCCAGATGATAGCATTAGTAGTCCTCACTAATCTGTTAAATAGTGTGACAATAAATGTAATGAGGACTCCTTTGAGTGTGGATATTGTCTAGATGACAATATTCCTATTAAAACTCTCAGTTTATGTATTGTCGTATATTACACGACGGTTGTATAATTAAGTTTGTATTTATATTCTGTACCATATATTTGGCGACTCAAGATGGGTGATGTATACCTATTTTGGGGGCGTCACAAATCAAATATTATCTAACCACTTGCTTACTTTGCAAAATTTGTAAATATTACCCACAACTATAACATTATATCAAATTCACTCCTTAATATTCAAAAATGATATTTATAAAACATTCATCTTTATTCATAAAAGTTGGAGTCTTACAACCTCCTCATCTTATGAAATTTTGCCCTCGAAATTAGGGTACATACTTGGTATGTCGAAGAGGTGAGGATACCTTGATCTCATTTCAGATTCTAACTCCCAGGTCATTTCCTCAACATCGTGGTTTCTCCACAAAACTTTGACTTGAGGTATAACCTTGGAGCATAGAATATGTTCCTTCTTATCCAAGATTTTAACAGGAACCTCTTCATACGTTAAATCTTCCGCTATTTCGTCCAGTTCTAACTCAATAATGTGGTTCTGGTCTTCCACATATTTACGTAACATAGATATGTGAAAAACGTTATGAACGCGAGACATACTTGGCGGTAAAGCGAGTCTATAGGCCACAGTTCCTACTCGATCGAGGATTAAAAATGGGCCAATGAATCGAGAATTGAGCTTTCCTCTCTTTCTAAATCTCTTAACTCCTTTCCATGGAGCAACACGTAACAACACATGATCTCCAATATTGAATTTCACGTCCTTTCGATGAAGATCAGCATAACTCTTTTGTCGATCTTGTGAGGTTTTTATACGTTGTCGGATCGTTTGAATCTTTTTCGTAGTTATACGTACCAACTCCGGTCCCAATAACGTTGCTTCACCCACCTCATCCCAGCATACTGGAGAACGACACTTTCTTCCATATAATGCCTCAAATGGAGCCATGCTGATACTTGCTTGATAACTGTTGTTGTAGAAAAATTCCATCAATGGTAAGAACTTGTCCCAACTTCCATTGAAGTCAAGGACACAGAGTCTTAATAGATCTTCAAGAGTTTGAATAGTCCTTTCTGACTGCCCGTCTGTTTGAGGATGATAAGCCGAACTAAATCATAAATCCGTGCCCATAACTTTTTGCAAACTAACCCAAAATCGTGAAGTGAATTTTGGGTCTCGATCAGAAACTTTGGATACTGGCATACCATGCAGTCTTAGGTAGGTCATACTAGCGAAGGAATTCCCCGTCTCTCCCCTCCTAGTTCTTATCTCACATCTCAGCCAGGGATCATATCCCTAAGCTCTGATACCAACTGTGACGCCCCCAAAATAGGTATACATCATCTATTCTGAGTCGTCAAATACATGGTACAAAATACAAATAATAACTTAATTATACAATTGTCGTGTAAAATACGACAAAACATAAGCTGTGAGTTTTAATACAATAATGTCTTCTAAACAGTATTCAAACTCAAAATAAGTCCTCAATACATTTATTTTCACACTATTTCATAGAATAGTGAGGACTACTAATGCTATCATCTGAACCGTCACTCCGTTCCCCGACTAGTCCTCGCTACGTTCTCATTTCCTGAAGAGAACAATGAAAGCAAAAGGGTGAGCTCAACTAGCCCAGTAAGAAATATTATGACTAAGATAATGCAGAATAAATTATCGTTAGCCTTCAACAGTGTTAAACCGATACAATATAACAAACTATCAAGTTTAACTGCAGCGGAACAAGCAATCCATTAGAAGAGTCAAGTAGGAAATAAAATCTACCATCTTCTATGATTTAAAAAGTTTTTCATCACTTTCATCGCTAGGACTCAGCTTAATAAATAATCCACATCATCGAATCACCCCTGCACTACGACCAAGGATATTCTTTAGTATCACGACCACGAATTATCCATGCACTACGGCTAAAGATAATCATGTTTTCATCAATGGTCCTGATCATGCCATAAAATAATTCATCTTTGCACTACGGCCAAAGAGAATCTATAGCCATAATCATACCAAAAGTTGTCCATCAATGCACTACGGGCCAACGATGACTTTTTTTTCCACATCATTTGTAACATTACGGTCATGATTACACCGAATAATCCCTTGTCATAATCATACCAAGTCCATCTATGCACTACAGGCCATAGATGACTTTCAACAAAATATAAACATGAGGATGATGACAATGATATAAGAATTCAATAAAACAAGTTCAAGAATTAATTTATCTAGGAACTGATAACGTCCAAATTGTCAACATGATACTGCTTTGTAGAGTAAAATTTAAGAATGCTCAGAAGAATATTTCCATGAAAAGATACTGGATGAAGCGCAAATATCAAGGATATTCCACTAATTTCGTGGAGTATAGAAGTCAAAGTTTTAACCAACTGAGTATAACAAAGAATAGAATAACAAAAGAAATCACCATGCATGCGATAAACCGCACAGGCAGGTTATTCCAACAGAATAATAAATAACGGAACCAGGTCCGGCGTAAAACGCACAGACAAGATATTCCAACAGAATAATAAAGAATGGAACCAGGTCCGACGTAAAACGCACAGACAGGATATTCCGACAGAATAATAAATAATGGAACTAGGTCCGGCGTAAACGCACAGACAGGATATTCCGACAGAATAATAAATAATGGAACCAGGTCCGGCGTAAACGCACAGACAGGATATTCCGACAGAATAATAAAGAACGGAATATTAGAAGAATTTCATCATGTATGCGGTACTTCGCATAAACAGGTTATTCCAACAGAATAATAAATAATGGAATAACAGAAGTTCTCTTCATGAATACAAAATAAATAATACTCCTTACGAGTACAACAAATAATATCCCTTATGATTACATCAAATAATATCCTTTACGATTACAACAAATAATATCACTTACCGTAAAAGAAACTTGATATCGGAGTAGTGAAGTAGCAGAATACTTTTCTTCTCTCTCTCTATAATTTCTCTCTCTAGAGTTTCAGTGAATTAGTAAGAAATAATGAAGGAATGAACTTCTATTTATAGAAGAATGGATTGCACAATAACTAATTCATGAACGGTCCAGATTGATTTACTTTTAATCGGACGGTCCATATATAAAGTAAAATCTTTTAAATAAAATATAATATATTCTATTTATAATCTAATAAAACGAATAACTTTATAAAAGATTTTACTATGCAAACACTATGCAGGTACTATGCAAATACTATGCATAATAAAATATAATATATTCTAATTATTATCTAATAAAACAGATAACTTTATAAAAGTATTTTATTTTATATAAAAAGATTTTACTATTAACCTAATAAAACGAATAACTTTATAAAAGTATTCTGTTTTATATAAAAAAAATTCTGTTTTATTACATTAATAATACTAATAAAACAAAACTGAGTGACTTCTCACGTAAGCATCAATAATCAATACTGTGTGCTACTATGCAACCACGCGTATTACTGTATTTTTAACACCGGGTGTTTCAACAGTTAACGGTAAAACTTCCGCCGTTATTTTCAATAAAAATATTTTTGTCGTTTTCTCAATCCGACAATAATTTTGTTGTGGGGTCCACCAATGATTGCGCTGTTGTACGAATATTTTCTGCTAAAACGAATATTCTCCGACCAATCGAATATAATACAACAACTTGCATACTTTGTAAAATTTATAAATACTACCCACAACTATAATATTATATCAAATCCACACCATAATATTCAAAAAAAATATTTCGAAAAATTTAAATCTTTATTCATAAAATCTGGGGCCTCACAGAAAACAACAGCTGCCAACTCTAGATCATGAGTAAGATAATTTCTCTCATATTCTTTAAGTTGTCGAGAGGCATAGGCTATGACTTTTTCATGTTGCATGAGAGCACATCCTAACCCTTTGCCTGAAGCATCACTGTAGATGACAAATGTAAGACCCCGAATTTTTTTTTTTTATAAAATGGAAATTCCTTTATTTATTATTTTGAAATAGTAAGGGTTTATTTGATTAATGTGGTTAGTTATAAGTAAAATGTGCAAATATTTTTAAATAAGCAAGTGGTTATAAAATATTCATTGTTGTCGGGGAATATTCGTTTGGTCGTGGAATATTCTTGCTGTCGAGGAATATTTGTACGACGGCGCAGCCACGTGTGGGCCCCATAATGAAAAGCGATTGGATGAAGTAAAAATAAGTATAAGTTGTTTATAAATAGCGGCATAGTTGTTACCGTTAATACTGTTGAAATACCCGGTAGTTAAAACACAGTAATACGCGTTGTTACACAGTAGCACACGGTATTGCACCAATTATTGATTCTTACGTAAGAAGGCACTACTCAATAATTGTTACAGTAATTACTGTTCAATATTTTATTTTATTGATTCAATAATTGATACGATGATATTTTATATTATTGTTGTTTCAATAATTGTTACTACACAGTATTTTCCATTATCGGATCAATAATTCATATTATCTGAATAATATTATTAGATAACATTATTGGCAATGTCTAGAAAGTTCTGTCTAAGAAGAGGTTTGGTCACCTAATTACGCACCAGTAAGGAGAGATCCTTATTGAAAAGCCCCCTCTTTCCTGGGAACTGCCTGGTTGTCAGTATTGTGATTCTGTAATATTATTTGTGAATAATTAATTATTTTTGAGGAAAATATTCATTATATGTGGATATAGATGAAGAAAATTTTAAAGTGACAATTGTTGAAAAATTAATATTTTATCTTTTGTGATAAATAATTCATTTAAATATATTATTATATTATAATAATATAATAATGGTGATATTTTTATAATGAATGTGGGATATATGAATAAATGAAGAGGAAGAGTATTTTTGTTACTAAAAATATTTAAAACATGTTTTTCATGTTTGTGGATCCCATTTCTTGACTGAAATTTGATTATAGCATGTAAAATCGCCCGTTTGTGGATTTCGGTCAATTTTTGTTTGGAATTTGAAAAAAAAAAATTCTGCAAAGTTGTAGAGAATGGAATTTTCTAAGAAAAGAACATAAGATTTGAATTTTTTTGACAAAAGGGCTATTTATTATGAATTATTGAAGTTTCAAAGTTCCGAAATAATTAATTTTTGGAAGTTTTAATTATGTTTATTAAAAAAAACATTTTTTTTATTTTGTGGGCTACACTAACATGTGCATAATGAGCTGAGATCAGTTGTCTAAGGTGGGCTTGGAATATATATATATATATATATATATATATATATATATATATATATATATATATATATATATATATATTAAATTTTCTGCTTTGGTATTCTAAGCATTTTTCTATAAATAGGGTACTTAGTTTAGATTTGAAAATCACACCAGAAACTGAAGTTTTCTCTCTCTTTCTCTCTCTATATTATCGAGCGTATTCTTGTGAGTATTTTGATACTTTGAGTGTTGCTATATGGTGCAAGTTCTCTTCAGCACTATATCCAGTATTCCAGTCAGAAGTACTGTCTTTTCGAGGTAAGGGATGTTATTTTTTTTATAAATGATATTATTTCTTCCAATATCATTATACCAGAATATTGGTAAGATTTTTCTTGTGAAATTCTTATCTTTTCATGTCGAGGTTACTATTCATAAATTACTATTCACAAGTTACTATTCACGAGTTACTATTCTCGAATTACTATTTACGAGTACTATTCACAAAGCATGATGATTTTTCTTGTAAAATTTCTTCCTTTTAGTGTCGGAGTTACTATTCACGTATATGGCACTATTCACGTATGCGGCACTATTCATGAATATGACACTATTCATAGAAAAAATTAAATTTTCTTTTCTGTGTCCAAGATTGTCTGTTATGGTTCCTATCTTTGATTGAATCTATGTTTTGATCTTCATTTTTGAATTCTGCTCCACAATAGTTTATTATGGAGTATTTTTGAACATAGATAAACCGAAGTACGAATATTTACTATTTGTTCTTTTATCTCACTAGATTCGTTTTCTTTAAAATATATTTTTCATCATCCTCAGTCCTAAACGATGATATAACTGAATATCTTTGGCCTGTAGTGCAAAGATGAATGATTTCTTGATGAATATCTTTGGCTCGTAGTGCAAAGATGAACAGGTGTTGAGATGAACATGACCGACTGATTAATATCTTTGGCCTGTAGTGCAAATATGACTATTTGATTCAAGATGTATATTGATTGATGTTACAGAGATAAAATATCGATGATGGACTTTTAAATTCATAGATGATAGTAGATTTCATTCTCTACTTAACTCTTCTAATGAATTTTTGTTTTCGCTGCAGTTGTTGATCTAAAACTTGTTGTCTATTGTATTCTATCAGATTTTTCCCTATTGAAGACTAAGGATAATTTGTTGTACATTATCTTAGTCATAATATTTTTTACTGGGCTAGTTGAGCTCACCATTTTCCTTTTTGTTCCATTTTTCTTTTCAGGAGGCGAGAATGTAGCGGGCACTAGTCGGGGTATGGAATGATGGTTCAAGATAGTTGTTTTAGTAGTCCTCACTATTTTTTAAAATAGTGTATCAATAATTATAATGAGGACTCCATTTGAGTTTGAATACTGTTTAGATGACAATATTTGTATTTAAACTCACAGTATATGTGTTGTCGTATTTTGCACGACAATTGTAATAATAAAGTTGTAGTTGTTTTTTGTACCATGTATTTGGCGACTCAGAATGGGTTGGGTGGAATGAACTTATTTTAGGGGCGTTACAGTTGGTATCAAAGCTTAGGGATATGATCTCTGGCGGAGATCGGGGAATAGAACTAGGAGGGGAGAGACGACTAAATCCTTCACTAGTGTATCCTACCTAAGCTTATTTGTTGGTTGGTCAGAGTATAGGGTTATTATGTTGCATGTCAATTTCTTTAATTAACCCTTGTTTTGTGGCAGTATTTAAGAATGGCAACCGAGAATGTTACCAGTGGAGTAAATGAGACTATGGAGACACCATTAATCACCAATGAGGATAACGTGCAACAAGCCGGCAATGTTCCTCCTATAAACAACACCACTGAGCAGATGACGAATGATGAAATGTTTAGAAGCTTTTTGCAGTTCATGCAAAATCAGACAAGGGAGACTCGCGTACAAAATACAGGTCAAAATGATAGCAACGCGCGGTTTGTCACGGCCAAGTAGTTCAAAAGTTGGGACCACCAGAATTCTGGGGAAAGCCGGATCCAATTAAGGCGGAGACGTGGGTCAAGTAAATTACCAAGATATTCGATGTCTTGGGATGCACGGAGGAACAGAAGGTTCCATTTGCCACCTTTATGTTCCGTAATGAGGCAGATTACTAGTGGGAATCTGTGAAGCGTACCCATCCAGCCGCACTCAGCATGTCTTGGGAGACATTTCAGAAACTGTTCAATGACAAGTACTTTCTTGAAAGTATTCGTCATATGAAGGAGGTAGAGTTTATTAGACTGGAGCATAACAACATGACGGTGTCCCAATATGAGGTGAAGTTCGCGGAGTTATCCAGGTTTGCACCTCAATTGGTGGAGAATGAGGAACGTATGACACGGATGTTTCTGAGAGGTTTGAAACCCGACATACGTTAGTATCTCATTTCTCATAAATTTTCTCTATATTCAGATGTTGTCAATAGGGCTTAATTATTAGAGCGAGATAACGAGTACATTCAACCGAGGGACCACAACTAGGATCATACCGGTGACAGCAGTCATCAGAACAACAATAACCAGCGGAGAAAGAAAAATACGGACAAGAGCGGCAACCACTCTGGTGGTAATCATGGCCATGAGAATAGAAGAAGCGAGTTGGGAGGAGATTTTAAAAAGAGGAGATTCAACAATGACAATACGAAGACGTCAGCACCAGCAGCAACTGGTTCCAAGGGAGGAGAACGGCCACTGGTCATATGCTATAAGTGCGAAAAAGAAGGACATATCAGCCCAAACTGCCTACAACAGTTTAAGGTATGTTATAACTGTGGAAAGGAATGACATATCGCTCGAGATTTCACTGTAGCGAAACTAAGTCCAGCGGGGATGGTGACTCAAAAGGCTGTCCCAGAAAAGTCAAAGTCAACGGTTCCTAAAAGAGCGTTTGTCGTGACTGGTTAACATGCGAGGAACCCAAACGAGGTAATCACGAGTAAGCTAATCATAAATTCATGCGAAGTTTATACCTTACTAGATACCGGTGTAACCCATTCATTTATTTCTCCTGCTTGTGCTCAACGTTTAAACCTGACTCCGGAGAAATTAGACTTTGATTTATCTGTGAAGACTCTGTTAGGAGAAACTTTCATCACATCCACTGTTTATAAATCTTGTTTGATCCAAGTTGGCACCATCACATTACCTGTTGATCTTATCTCTTTAAATATACTTGCTTTTGATGTGATTTTAGGGATTGATTGGTTAACTACTCATCATGCCAAAATTGATTTTCATAAGGATGTTAGTTTTCATATTCCTAACCAACCTGTTGTACGAATTCAAACAACTAAACCACTAAAATCAATCACTGTCATATTAAGTCATAAAGTTATTCGTTTATTGAAAAACGGATGTCAAGCTTTTTTAGCCCATGTTATGGATTTGAATAAAGACACATTAGATTTGAATAATATTCCTGTTGTTAGTGACTTTTTTGACGTATTTCCTGAAGAACTTCCCGGTCTACCCCCAGAACGTGAAGTTAAATTCTTTATAGATCTTGAACTTGGTACAAAGCCCATTTCTAAAACCCCATATCGAATGGCTCCTATTGAACTTCAAGAGTTAAAGGTCCAATTACAGGAGTTGTTGGACATCGGTTTCATTCGTCCTAATACATCTCCTTGGGGTGCTCCTGTTTTATTCGTAAAGAAGAAAGACGGGAGTATGCGACTTTGTATCGACTACCGGGAATTAAACCATGTCACTATCAAGAATAGGAGCACAATTCTTTTCAAAAATCGATCTTTGTTCTGGATATCATCAGCTGAAGATTAGAACTAAGGATATTCCAAAGACTGCCTTTAGAACTCGGTACGGGCATTATGAATTCTTAGTCATGTCTTTTGGATTGACTAATGCTCCTGCGACTTTCATGGATATGGTGAACCGAGTATTCAAGGAATATTTGGATCAGTTCGTTGTTATTTTTATTGATGACATCCTCATATATTCCAAAAGTCGTGAAGATCATGAGCACCATTTGAAGCTGGTATTCCAAAGGCTTCGTGAAAACAAGTTATATGCCAAGTTGAAGAAATGTGAGTTCTGGCTTGAGGAAGTAGCATTCCTTGGGCACGTGGTGTCAAAACATGGAGTATCTGTTGACCCGACGAAGATTGAAGTAATACAAAGTTGGGAACAACCGAAGTCGGTGACCGAAGTACGTAGCTTTCTGGGCTTAGCTGGTTATTATCGGAGATTCGTGGAAGAATTTTCTTGAATCGCTACTCCATTAACTCAGCTGACTCGGAAAGATGTCAAATTCGTATGGAGCGAGGAATGCGAGAAGAGTTTCCAAGAGCTTAAAAGGAGACTCATTTAGGCACCTGTTTTAACCATACCATCTGGTTCGGATGGATTTATTATCTACAGCGATGCTTCAGGCAAAGGGCTAGGATGTGTTCTCATGCAACGTGGGAAAGTTATAGCCTATGCCTCACGACAACTTAAAGAATATGAGAGAAATTATCCTACTCATGATCTAGAGTTGGCAGCAGTCGTTTTCGCGCTAAAGATCTGGAGGCACTATCTATATGGGGAGAAAGTGGAGATATATTCAGATCATAAAAGCCTCAAATATTTTTTCACCCAAAAGGAACTCAACATGCGACAACGACGTTGGCTCGAGTTGTTGAAAGATTACGATCATACCATCTAGAAAAGCAAACGCAGTAGCTGACGTGTTGAGTAGAAGATCGTATGCGGGTACGAGTACGATATTGTCGAACTCAAAGACTCATTTCAAAAGATGGAGATAGAGTTAAAGATTCTAAGAACATGTGTGAAGATAACAAATATACGAGTAGAATAGACTTTAATCGATAAAGTTAAAATCACTCAAGCTACACACTGGAGTTGATGAATATAAAGAAGAAGGTGCAAGAAGGCGTTATTCTAGAAGTAAGAGTCGATGAAGAGAAGAAATCTCAACCATCGATTTGTTTGTCCATTTAAAATTCTTGATCGAGTAGGAAATGTGGCCTATAGACTCATTTGACTGCCAAGTATGTCTCGTGTCTATAATGTTTTTTTTGCATATCTATGCTTCGTAAATATGTGAAAGACTCGAACCACGTTATTGAGTTAGAACCAGACGAAATAGCCGAAGATTTAACGTACGAGGAGGTACCTGTCAAGATCTTGGATACGACACTATTCATGAATACGACACTATTCACAGAAAAAATTAAATTTTCTTTTCTGTGTCTAAGATTGTCTGTTATGGTTCCTATATTTGATTGAATCTATGTTTTGATCTTCATTTTTGAATTCTGCTCCACAATAGTTTATTATGGAGTATTTTTGAACATGGATAAATCAAAGTACGAATCTTTACTATTTGTTCTTTTGTCTCACTGGATTCGTTTTCTTTAAAATATATTTTTCATTATCCTCAGTCCTAAATGATGATATAACTGAATATCTTTGGCATGTAGTGCAAAGATGAATGATTTCTTGATGAATATCTTTGGCTCGTAGTGCAAAGATAAACAGGTGTTGAGATGAACATAACCGACTGATTAATATCTTTGGCCTGTAGTGCAAAGATGACTATTTGATTCAAGATGTATATTGATTGATGTTACAGGGATAAAATATCGATGTTGGACTTTTAAATTCATAGATGATAGTAGATTTTATTCTCTACTTAACTCTTCTAATGAATTTTTGTTTCCACTGCAGTTGTTGATCTAAAACTTGTTGTCTATTGTATTCTATCAGATTTTTCCCTGTTGAAGACTAAGGATAATTTGTTGTACCTTATCTTAGTCATAATATTTTTACTGGGCTAGTTGAGCTCACCATTTTCTTTTTTGTTCCATTTTTCTTCTCAGGAGATGAGAATATAGCGGGTACTAGTCGAGGTATGGAATGATGGTTCAATATAGTTATTTTAGTAGTCCTCACTATTTTGTAAAATAGTGTATCAATAATTGTAATGAGAACTCCATTTGAGTTTAAATACTGTCTAGATGACAATATTTATATTTAAACTCATAGTATATATGTTGTCGTATTTTGCATGACAATTGTAATAATAAAGTTGTAGTTGTTTTCTGTACCATGTATTTGGCGACTCAAAATGGGTTGGGTGGAATGAACCTATTTTGGGGGCGTCACAATAAATCCCTCCGAGCCAGATGGTATTGTCAGAACAGGTGCTGAAGTGAGTCTCATCTTGAGTTCTTGAAAACTCTTTTCACATTCCTCGCTCCAACCGAATTTTGTATCTTTCCCCTTCTTTCCTTGAGAAGTATTTTTCAGATTCTCTATAGACCAACAAAATCAACCCCATACCATATTGACTTTACAATAAATCTCTATCAAAGTTGATATTCTAGACAAAACGCTGAGGTTTGCGCCATCAAATTCCATCATCGTGGAGGAATATATAATATTTATTAAATTTAGGACATGGGGATAAGATTTATTGAAACAAACTGGGTCAAATCTCGAGTTCGGAACAAATCTCGGGTCAAATCCTAAGCCGAATCAAATCAAATTCATCAAAATAAAGGATTTAATCACTGACCCAATAGTATCTTCCTGGGTCAACTTAGCCCACCATAGACTCACCTAAAAAGGTCATGACTGAAGGTACTATTGGTAGTAACTTAATTCCTTAAGTACATACAAATTTTTTTCATATCTTTCGATGTGGGACTGGGGTGATACAAACTCCCACACTTCAATTTTTTACATCCCCGTCAGAGAACCGATCACACACGGTGCACAGATCTTTGCCTCTCTATTGTGGAATAATACCAACAGCCTTCGTTTCCCACATCTGACAACCCGATCGGATGACCTGACCTGAGCTTTCGAGAGTCGGCTCTGATACCATATGAAATAACCCAGTTAAATCCAGAGTCCGGAACAAATCTCGGGTCAAATCTCAAGTCTGAATCGAATCAAATCTATCCAAATAAAGGCTTAAACCACTGGCTCAATAGTATCTTTTTGGGTCATCTTAGCTCACCACATGCTAACCTAAAAGGTCATGACTGAATGTACTATTTGTAGAAACTTAATTCTTTAAGTATAGAAATTTTTTTCTCATATCTTTTAATGTGGGACTAGGGTGTTACATTTATATTCCGCACTTCCGACCTACCACATTGTCATTCTTATTTTGATTAGTATATTTTAGTCTTTTTAACAAAAACTATAACATTTAAGTGAGAATATTGGTTAAAACAAACTTTGGACTACACTATCTAAAGTAAACAAATAACAAGGAAAAATAGTCTTAAGCAAAACAAATAACTAGGAAAATATTTTTGTTTAATTTAATTAAAAAAAAAGTGTTGTTTGGAGAAATAGTCCAAAGGACTAATACTATCTTATAATCGAATCATGTAAACAAACATGCTCTATAATTAATATAGTAATGAGAACTATTTAGTGAATTTATTTAAAGCGTGACTAAAAAATACAATACGCACACTTAATAATTTTATTGTACAGATGTAATGAACATGCAAAATTATAAGAGTGCAAAATTTGTTTGATTTAAGGTATTGAAATATCATTTTTATAATAGTGTAAATAATATGTATATAAGTATATTTCGATAGCTTAGATTTTTGTAGTTTTTATTGTTATAAAGTTGTTGATGCATCCTCAAATAAAACAAAATCTTACATAAAATCACTTTTTTCATACTCTTTACATCTGTACGATTAGATTATTCAATTGACGATCAAATTGTGTTGTATTAGAAGTGACCTAAAATAACTTCTTTTAGGTCAATCTAATATATATATATATATATATATATATATATATATATATATATACGCTATCTATATCATTAAAAACAATAAGGAACGACCATGATTAGAAACTAAAAATCGACGTCTGTTACTACAAATAGTAGCAGACGCTAATCAAATAAGGGTTTGACTTTATAAACTAGGGTTTAGGATTTATTAACTAGAGTTTAGGATTTATTAACCAGAGGTAGGGTTAATAAACTATAAACCCTAGTTAAAAAAGTTAATAAACCCTGAACCCTAGTTAATAAATCCTAAACTTTAGTTTATAAACTCTTAACCCGAGTTAATTATAAATGTCCTTAAACTCTAGTTAATAAAGTCAAACTCTTATTATGATTTGCATTCGCTGCTATTAGTAGCAGATGATATGTGGCTTTTTAATCATCCATTACTAACAGTAGCGGATCTCGATTTTTAGTTTTTAATCTTGACCGTTCCTTTTTGTTTTTAATGGTATAGAGTATATGTCTGTTATTGGTCCATAGCAACTACTTGTGTGACGCCCCCAAAATAGGTATACATCACCTATTCTGAGTCGCCAAATATATGGTACAGAATACAAATATAAATTTAAATATATAACATGAGCTGTGAGTTTTAATACAAATATTGTCTTCTAGACACTATTAAAACTCAAAATAAGTCCTCAATACATTTATTATCACACTATTTCACAGAATAGTGAGGACTACTAATGCAAACATCTGGACCTTCACTCCATTCTCCGACTAGTCCCAGCTATATTTTCATTTCCTGAAGAGAACAATGAAAGCAAAGGGTGAGCTCAACTAGTCCAGTAAGAAATATTATGACTAAGATAATGCAGAATAAATTATCGTTAGTCTTCAACAGTGTTAAACTGATAAAATATAATATACATCAAGTTTAACTGCAGCGGAACAAGCAATCCATTAGAAGAGTCAAGTAGAACATGAAATCTACTATCTTCTATGATTTAAAAAGAATTTATCATCAATTTTATCGCTGAGACTCAGCTTAATAAATAATCCACATCCTCCATCTCTGCACTACGGCTAAAGATATTCATTAGTATCACGACCACAAATTATCCATGCACTACGGGCTAAGGATATTCGTGTTTTCATCAATGGTCATGATTATGCTAACAACTGTCCATCAATGCACTACGGGCCAATGAAGACTTTTATCACATCATTTGTAATATTACGGTCATGATTATACCGAATAATCCCTGGTCATAATCATACCAAGTCCATCTATGCACTACGGCCACATATGACTTTCATTATAATATAAACATGAGGATGATGACAATGATATAAGAATTAAATTAAATAAAAGCAAAGGATAAATTTTAAAGATTTATAATTTAATTTATCCAGAATTCAATAATGTCCAAATTGTCAACATGATACTGCTTTGTAGAGTAAAATTCAAGAATAATATTATATCAAAAATGATTTGGACCGAAAAGAAATTAATTTTTATCATGAATAGTACCCCGGGTGAATAGCAATCAAGGGAATAGTATCCCATGAATAGTAACTTCAGGAATAGTAACCCCGTGAATAGTACTCCGGCATGAAAAAGTTAAAACTTATCAAGAGCTCAGAATAATATTTTCATGAAAAGATACTGGATGAAGCGCAAATATCAAGGATATTCTACTAATTTCATGGAGTATAGAAGCCAAAACTTTAACAAAATGAGTGTAGAATTCAAAATCTGAAACGAAATAATATTACTTACATACTACAGAGTATGAAAGAAAATATTATTTCATACATGTACTGAAAAAAAAATATCTTTTACCTTGAAAAGAAGAGTATTCCAACTGGTATAGCGGAGATATTCTTGAAGAAAACTTTCACTGTTTTCTACGCTCAAAGCTTCTTAAAACTCTAAAGAAATACGCTCAATATTATAGAAGAAGAATTCTCTGATTCTGGTGTGATTTTCAATTCTAACTAAGCATCTTATTTATAGGAGAATGGAAGGGATACTATTTAAAAATTTTGATCACGGACGCACAGAACGAATTCACGGGCGAATTCGTTTGGCTGAAACGTTTGAAAATTTTGATTTACTATGCCGCATTATGCAATAAAATATTATAATAAAATGAAAACTTTAAATAAAATATAATATATTCTATTTATAATCAAATAAAATAAAACTCATATAATAATAATAATAATAATAATAATAATAATAATAATACGCCCTCCACTCCCGGGCAACACTCTCCCCCCTTTTCAATCATCATTTATTATATATATATATATATATATATATATATATATATATATATATATATATTCCCACCATTACATTATATGCCATTTGTGAGGGCCCCGAATCCAGGTCCCAAATCACCTCGGATCCGGTTCGATCATTCTATACAACTATTACTATTTGCGAAATATATAAACATAAATTATTTATACAATATATTACACACTATTCCCCAAGGTCGAGTAACCTTAACTTAATACACATTACATAACTTACTTAACACATAATCTTAAAATACAACACTTATACAATTTAGCTGCACACATATTATAACGCTGGAACTATCTTTAACATTTCCTTGTATCCAACGCGTTAGTCTTAATCTGCAGTGTTTTATCATGATATAGCAAGGGTGAGCATAAGGATTGCCCAGCAAGTTTAAATTCAATAATATAACGATATATCATGATTGAAAGAATCTGAATAATAAGCTGGCTATAATTCAACAATATAATTGTGAACTAGCAGGAACAAATTTATGACTGAACAAGTATTATATATGAACAAATATATTTGAACCAACTGGTAATGAAGGTGATCAGCCTTTCATACCTGACTTATACATGCAATATGTACAGAGTATAATTCATGGTAACCAGCAATGATTAACCATAAGCTTATCTGAATAAAATAACTCTTAGTAGAGTTAAGTAAAAACAAACTTGCCTGAACCGTTGATTACCGCTACGCAATTTATATCGCTTTATCCAAAGACCTAATATTAGTAATATAGATCTCCAATATTAGAATAATATCATCACAGTATAATACTACTATATATATAAATATAGAATAACCTAAACACATAACACATAACTCTATCAGTCTATAACACACATAGGACTCAGTATCAAGTCAAACTATTGTAGTCTGAGTTGAACCCGACAAAATTCTAACGTCTCGACGGTCTAGTCGGACAAAACTTCGAGTTTAAGTTCCATTAAACTCTGACTAAACACTTAGCAATGAACTTAAATAATTTTAATATCAGTTAAAATATTTTTTCTAAGTCTCATAATAATTTTCACATAATTATTATCATTTATCAAGATTTTTCAATCATTAAACTCGTATTTAAATGAATTAAATACCACAATATTCTATTATCATTAATATTTATTTATATCAAATATTAATAAAAATCATCACTTAATATTATAATATATTTATAATATCACAAGGTATTTTTAATACCTTAAAATCACCTTTATATGATTTTTAAACAATTAAATTTATTATTCGATAATTTCTTTTAATATTAAAATATTATTATTTTCATGACAAAATATCAAAAGTTATATTTTATAACTTAAAATATTTTTATAATCCTTAAATCATTTTTATATGATTTATAAATCATTAATTCTATTTTTTCATAATTTATTTAATATATTTATTAAATAAATTAACTTTTATTAATATTAATTAGTTAATGAAATTCATCACAAAATATTAAAAGTCACTTAAATTATTTTCTTTTACCATAATATAATTTTTCATGATTTTTCATGAATTAAAACTAGTTTTAAATAATTTATTTAATATTTTAATTAAATAAATTAAATATCATTTATATTCCAAAAATATTAAATATTTATGAAATATACTCTAAATAATTAAAAACTATTTTTCAGACTTTAAAATAATTTTTCAGAATTTATTATGTATTTTTAATAATTAAAAACTATTTTTATCTATTTTTAAATAATTTTTAGAAAATTAGAAAATAAATTATAATAAAACCGTCGCTAAAGGGCCCTATAGCGACAGACTCGTCGCTATAGGTGTTCTTGAGTGTTCTTGAGTGTTCTTCAGACCTTCATATCAGTGTTCCGGGTAGTACCTTTGACCAATGATAATTCCTAGTTCATGGTGTTTCTGGGCTGGTATCCGTTTTAATGTCGTAGTACTGATGTAGTACTACAACTATAGACTAATTTTATGGCCAACATGCATCATAACAGAGAGATATTAGCCATCAAATGTCATGTCAGAGGCTTTTCTTCATTTCTGGGTTTTCCAGAAATGAAGAACAGCACAAGGTGTCTACTTTGATCCCTTTAATATATGCTTTCCCAGCTTACTACATATGATATAAAGATTCTATACTCTAGTCCAGATGACAAGGAACATTAATATACTATCAGATCAACAAAACAATGCCATAATTATAAGATTCAAGCCGGTCAAACTACCTGTCAGGTAAGTGTTCTTGAAGATTCTGGGTTACCCAGAATCTCCTTCCGGGGAGTTGGTCAACGGTGGTTTGACCTTGCTTAGCTACGATTCTGTTATAGATTCAAGTGATATGAAGACATGATTATGTAGTATTCATGTCGTACAACAATAGTAAAATGATAACTTAGCCAAACAATCAAACACATGCTAGATCAAGGCTCAGAAACTCTTGTCAGAAGAAGTCTGGAAATCTGGGCTGCCCAGATTTCAGTTTTTTGAGAGTGGTCAACGTTGTTTGACCGCTTGTAACTTTTCGTCTATACTAGATCTGGGCTTGATTCAAGTCCTAAATCACAGTCCTTACAACACACTACAAGTAAAAACTCTTAAAATACATAAACAGTTAACAGGTAAAGATCTAAGGCCTCTAACATTCGACTGTCAGGCCACTTTTTCAACATTTCTAGATTTTTGAAATCTTTAGATTCGAGCATCTAGATGTTATGGATCCATGATCCAACAACCCAGATCTCTAAAAGGCACCTTCTAACACATATCTAACCAATCAATTACAACTTTTCACATCAAATCAAAAGATTTTAAAAATTAGGGTTCTTATACCTTTCTAATGCTTGATCTTGACTTCTGACTTTGTGATCTGATATTGTTTAGCTACGAAGTGTTCTTGGCTTATCTTTTCTCTCTCTCTCACTCTACATTTCAGATTTCTAGAGAGAGAAAGTGTAGGAGAAAAATGAAAATGAAAGTATGCATTTTCTCTTCCTTAATCTATATAAATGATGTGATTCAATGTTTCTAGCAAATCTAAATGACTGATAATTGACACATAGCTAAGGCTAGGGTTAGGGTTTGGTCACCAACCCATTATCTTGGCAAGATCTACACTCCAACCATTTAAAGAATGCTAAAGGGCATTAATGTCATTTTCCATTTTATTTTAATGGCATTTTTGTCAATTGGCCAAACCCTTAGGGTTTATAATTTGGGTTTGGGTTAGGGTTTAAGGTTTGAACCCTTTAGGGTTTACAATTTAATTTTCTAAAATTTCCAATTTAGGTTTTCAAAAATAGAAAATTTATATTTCTAAATTATAATTAGAATTTTCTAATTATATTAAAATTCCTTAATCATAAATTTAACTATTGTTAATTAGGATTAATATATCCTAATTAAAATTGTTAATTAAGCACTTAGGGTCTAAATTGTTCATTAGGGTTTATAACCCAAAATTAGGGTTTCTAATAGAAAATAATTTTCCCAAATTAAAAATTAGATTTCGTAATTAGATTAAAGTCTTCTAATTACTCATAAATTAAAAAAAATTAGGATTAACATTTCCTAATTATCATTACAATTATTAAATTAATAATTAGGTTTTCCCTATTTATAAATTAGGGTTCCTAATCCAAAAATTAGGGTTTTCTAAAATTAAAATTAAGGTTTGCTAATTAATTAAGCTTTACCCTAATTAATATTATAATTATTTACACTTACGCCATTAAGTTCTCAATTTAAGGTTTCATACTCTGAATTAGGGTTTCGGATTTTCGAAACTGAAATTAGGGTTTCCAGAACCGGTTTCTACGGTTTTTAGTTAATCGTAAGAATTTTCTAACTGAACGTTGACGTTCTTAATATACTATTAGGGTTTGTTACAGATATTGTGTATCTGGTCAACCCTTGACTCTTAACCACATACTGAACACATATACACCCATATACACAGAACATATTCACTTATTCACTTAATCCTGAAAAATTCACCTAACTCCTTCACAGAATTTTGAAATCCTCAAAATTCCATCTTAAAAATATTAAACGCGTACACTTATTTTCTGTCTAGGTTCTAATTTTGAACCTTAAATAATTTAATTAAAATTTAAAAATATTTCAAAATTCTTAGGTTGTCACATTCACCCCTTCTTCTAAAAATTTCGTTCCCAAAATTTACGTTGCACCTTACACCTTACACCATACACCATTCATCATACATTCTCATCATCACATGTTACCCAATACACCTCTCACAGGAGTAAAAATTTTGAAATTTTGCTGAGGAGTCATATAGACTATTTGTCTATCATTTTCGCAAAGGTTTTATGAAAATTCATCCGCAAACCGTCATAACTTACAGACACAAACGGTGATTAGCCCGATATGCCCTATACTGGTCAAGTACTGCTGGTAGAAACAATTTGTTCCTCTTATCCGCCTTAGGCGCACAAAATTTCTTACCTCAGTCTTGTTGGATTCTGCACCAAAACAATTTGGTTCGGGAAATTTCTTTCAATGAACACTTAGAGTTTTCATAAACTTTAGTCTAGCTGAATCGAATAGCATAGACTCATATCAATAATTCAATTCAATCGAATTATTTAAGTGTAGCCAAACCCCGTTGGCAAATTAAAATTTTTGAAAATATTTTTGAGAATGACGCCATGATGTCGTACTGTATTAACAGTCCGTTTGAGGATGCCGTCATTATATGACTTTGTCATAACACATCATACAATAGTGGAACAGCGATTTTAGATCAAATTCAACACTAAGTATTCCTGTATTTACAACTCCATCAACTTTTTATCATCTCTACACCAGGTTACATGGTACATGAGTGATAAATAAAATATATTTTAATATTTCAAATCATTTGCGTCTAGCTGAAATAAGTAGCATAGACTATACTTTAAACCATTTCAAAAATGATTACGAGTCTACATATTTTTTTTAAAGGCACATAGTGTGTATTTAGCTTGATGTCAATCATTTCGAAGTCTAGCATAGCTAGGAGTTTCGGAAAACTTATGTCTCCACTAATAATCAGTTGCTTAGTAATCTATATGTTCCTATTATTCTCAATACTGCATTCACACACAACTATGCCCAGTTCGTAAAACCACACTTATGAGTTCATTTACTTGCCACAATCATATGAGTTTAAGAACTTGTCCTAGTCAGACCTTTGGCGTCCATTCGCTGAGGGGTTCATAAACATTTCATATAACTATGAATCAAGAATGTCACATAAGTATGAGTTTTAAGAACTCATACTTAACCTGATATTCTCTACCTATAACCTATCTATCTGATATACACATGAGAAAGGAATCACCCTCTTAACATGCATATGACAAATAGCGCGACACAAACATTTCAATGATTATTATTGCCAGAACTAAGTAGTTTTTACACCAAGTATAATTTCCTGCCCATACAAGGAATCATACAACTCAGCTGCTGACATGAATCCTCAATTGAATCCCCACCTAACACTAACCCCCTTCTTAATACGAATTTCATTCAACTCGTATTCATAATCCTTTCCTAAATCTGTACCAATTCATAGTACAACTAACACCCAGCAATCTTGCTGTAAACTTTTCAATCATTCGCTTGATCCTCCTCCATACTATAACCTTATCAGATCACGGGGTGATCTCATCGTATATATTACGATTTATTTCTATGTCCTGATCGTTTTATTTTACGATCTCCTATCACTGTACTTTTAGTCTTTTAGACTCTATCTATTTCTCACTACTATTCAACTTTTATTATCAGAGTTAGGGAACAAACCGGGTCAAATCTCGAGTTTGAAACAAATTTCAGGTCAAATCCTAAGCCGAATCGAATCAAATTCATCGAAATAAAGGTTTTAATCACTGACCCAATAGTATCTTCCTGGGTCAACTTAGCCCACCATAGACTCACCTAAAAAGGTCATGACTGAAGGTACTATTGGTAGTAACTTAATTCCTTAAGTACAAACAAATTTTTTCTATATCTTTCAATGTGGGACTGGGGTGATACAAACTCCCACACTTCAATTTTTTACATCCCCGTTAGAGAACCGATCACACACGGTGCACAGATCTTTGCCTCTCTATTGTGGAATAATACCAACAGCCTTCGTTTCCCACATCTGACAACCCGATCGGATGACCTGACCCGAGCTTTCGAGAGTCGGCTCTGATACCATATGAAACAACCCGAGTTAAATTTAGAGTCCGAAATAAATCTCGGGTCAAATCTCAAGTCTGAATCGAATCAAATCTATCCAAATAAAGGCTTAAACCACTGGCTCAATAGTATCTTTTTGGGTCATCTTAGTTCATCACATGCTAATCTAAAAGGTCATGACTGAATGTACTATTTGTAAAAACTTAATTCTTTAAGTATAGAAATTTTTTTCTCATATCTTTTAATGTGGCACTAGGGTGTTACATTTATATTCCGCACTCCCGACCTACCACATTGTCATTCTTATTTTGATTAGTATATTTTAGTCTTTTTAACAAAAACTATAACATTTAAGTGAGAATATTGGTTAAAACAAACTTTGGACTACACTATCTAAAGTAAACAAATAACTGGTAAAAATAGTCTGAAGCAAAACAAATAACTAGGAAAATATTTTTGTTTAATTTAATTTAAAAAAAGTGTAGTTTGGAGAAATAGTCCAAAGGACTAATACTATCTTATAATCGAATCATGTAAACAAACATGCTCTATAATTAATATAGTAATGAGAACTATTTAGTGAATTTATTTAAAGCGTGACTAAAAAATACAATACGCACACTTAATAATTTTATTGTACAGATGTAATGAACATGCAAAATTATAAGAGTGCAAAATTTGTTTGATTTAAGGTATTGAAATATCATTTTTATAATAGTGTAAATAATATGTATATAAGTATATTTCGATAGCTTAGATTTTTGTAGTTTTTATTGTTATAAAGTTGTTGATGCATCCTCAAATAAAACAAAATCTTACATAAAATCACTTTTTTCATACTCTTTACATCTGTACGATTAGATTATTCAATTGACGATCAAATTGTGTTGTATTAGAAGTGACCTAAAATAACTTCTTTTAGGTCAATCTAATATATATATATATATATATATATATATATATATATATATATATATATATATAATCAATAATTGGTGCAATACCGTGTGCTGCTGTATTTTAACCACCAGGTATTCCAACAGTATTAACGGTAACAACTACGCCGTTAATTATAAACAACTTATACTTGTCGTTTTCTTCATCCAATCGCTTTCTGTTATGGGGCCCACACAAGGCTGCGCCGTCGTACGAATATTCCCCGACAGCAAGAATATTCCACGACCAAACGAATATTCACCGACCAAAAATGAATATTTTATAATCAATTGCTTATTTAAAATATTTACGCATTTTACCCATAACTAGCCACATTAATCAAATCAACCCTTTCTATTTCAAAATAATAAATAGAGGAAATTTAATTTCATTTATTAATAAGTTGGGGTCTTACAACCTCCCCTCCTTATGAAATTTCGTCCTCGAAATTGACGTACGTACCTGGTGTTTCCAAAAGGTAAGGATACCTCCCTTTCATTTCTGATTCCAACTCCCAGGTCATTTCTTCAATAGCATGGTTTCTCCACAAAACCTTAACTTGTGGTATAACCTTCGTGCGTAGAACATGCTCTTTCCTATCCAAGATCTTAACAGGTACCTCCTCGTACGTTAAATCTTCGGCTATCTCGTCTGGTTCTAACTCAATTATGTGGTTCGGGTCTTTCACATATTTACGAAGCACAGATATGTGAAAAATATTATGAACACGAGACATGCTTGGAGGTAATGCGAGTCTATAGGCCACATTTCCTATTCGGTCAAGAATCTCAAATGGACCGACAAATCGTGGATTGAGCTTTCCTCTCTTCCCAAATCTTGTAACTCCTTTCCATGGTGCAACACGTAACAATACATGATCCCCAATATTGAATTCTACATCCTTTTGATGAAAATTCGCATAACTCTTTTGTCGATCCTGTGCCGTTTGTATACGTTGTCGAATTATTTGGATCTTCTATGTAGTTATGCGTACCAATTTTGGTCCCAACAATGTTGCTTCACCCACCTCGTCCTAGCATACTGGAGATCGACACTTTCGTCCATATAAGGCTTCAAATGGAGCCACACCTATACTTGCCTGATAACTGTTGTTATAGGAGAATTCCACCAGTGGCAAGTACTTATCCCAACTTCCTTTGAAATCTAGAACACAGAGTCTTAATAGATCTTTAAGGGTTTGAATAGTCCTCTCTGATTGTCCGTCCGTTTGAGGATGGTATGCTGAACTAAATCGTAAATCCGTGCCCATAGCTTTGTACAAGCTAAACCAAAATCGTGAAGTGAATCTTGGGTCACGATCCGAAACTATGGATACTGGCATGCCATGCAATCTCACAATCTCATTCACGTACATATTAGCAAGACGTTCAAGGGAATAAGTCTCACGTATAGGCAATAAATGGGCAAACTTGGTTAATCTATCAACAATGACCCAAATCGCATCTATGCCTTGAGAAACCTTGGGAAGACCTGTAACGAAATCCATGATAATGTGTTCCCACTTCCATTTCGGGATCTCAAGTGGTTGCAATAGACCCTTTGGCACTTGATGCTCCGCCTTTACACGTTGACAAGTTAAACACCTCGAGATAAACTCCGCGATCTCTCTTTTCATATTGCTCCACCAAAATGTAAGTCGAAGATCGTGATACATTTGGGTACTCCCAGGATGGATTGCAAACGGTGTGTTGTGTGCCTCCATCATTATTCTATGCTTCAAGTTAAAATCGTTAGGAACACAAAGTCTGGAGTTGACTCGAAGTATTCCTTCTTCATCGATTCTTGCTTCTGGAATAGCACCTTCTTGCACTTTTTTCTTCATACGCATCAGCTCCATGTCCGTAGCTTGAGCGGCTTTAACTTTATCAATTAAAGTCGGTTCTACTCGTATATTTGATATCATCATGTGGGTACTTGGAGCCTTCATCTCTATCTCTATCCTTTGCAAATCATACAAAATGGGCCTTTGTGTTAACACCATTGCACTCGTACCCGCGTATGATCTTCTACTCAATGCGTCAGCTACTACGTTCGCTTTTCCAAGATGATATTGGATGGTATGATCGTAATCTTTCAACAGCTCAAGCCAACGTCGTTGCCGCATGTTGAGTTCCTTTTGCGTGAAGAAATATTTGAGGCTTTTATGATCCGTATAGATCTTCACTTTCTCCCCCATACAGGTAGTGTCTCCAAATCTTCAACGCAAAAACGACTGCTGCCAACTCCAAATCATGAGTAGGATAATTCCTCTCATATTCTTTGAGTTGTCGCGAGGCATAGGCTATGACTTTCCCATGTTGCATGAGAACACATCCTAACCCTTTGCCTGAAGCATCGCTGTAGATAACAAATCCATCCGAACCAGATGGTATTATCAGAACAGGTGCCGAAATGAGTCTCCTCTTGAGTTCTTGAAAAATCTTCTCACAATCCTCGCTCCAACCGAATTTTGTATCCTTCCGAGTCAGCTGAGTTAACGGAGTAGCGATTCTAGAAAATCCTTCCACGAATCTCCGATAATACCTAGCTAAGCCCAGAAAGCTACGTACTTCGGTCACCGACTTCGGTTGCTCCCAACTTTGTATGGCTTCAATCTTCGCCGGGTCGACAGATACTCCATGTTTTGACACCACGTGCCAAGGAATGCTACTTCCTCAAGCCAAAACTCGCATTTCTTCAATTTGGCATATAGCTTGTTTTCATGAAGCCTTTGCAGTACCAGCTTCAAATGGCGCTCATGATCTTCACGGTTTTTGGAATAGATAAGGATGTCACCAATAAAGACAACAACGAACTGATCTAAATATTCTTTGAATACACTGTTCATCATATTCATGAAAGCAGCAGGAGCATTAGTCAATCCAAAAGACATGACTAAGAATTCATAATGCTCGTACCAAGTTCTGAAGGCAGTCTTTGGAATATCCTCAGTTTTAATCTTCAGCTGATGATATCCAGAACGAAGATCGATCTTTGAAAAGAATTGTGCTCCTTGCAACTGGTCAAACAGGTCATCAATGCGAGGTAGCGGATACCTATTCTTGATGGTGATATGGTTAAATTCCCTATAGTCGATACAAAGTCGCATACTCCCGTCTTTCTTCTTTACGAATAAAACAGGAGCACCCCAAGGAGATGTACTAGAACGAATAAAACCGATGTCTAATAACTCCTATAATTGGACTTTTAACTCCTGAAGTTCAATAGGAGCCATTCGATATGGGGTTTTAGAAATGAGCTTTGTACTGGGTTCAAGGTCAATAAAGAATTCAACTTCACGTTCTGGGGGTAGACCAGGAAGTTCTTCAGAAAATACATCGGGAAATTCTCTAACAATAGAAATATTATTCAAATCTAACTTGTCTTTGTTCAAATCCATAACATGGGCTAAGAAAGCTTGACATCCGTTTTTCAATAAACGAATAGCTTTGTGGCTTGATATGATAGTGACTGATTTTAGTGGTTTAGTAGTTTGAATTCGTATGACAGGTTGGTAAGGAATATGAAAACTAACAACCTTACGAAAATAATCAATTTTAGCATGATGAGTGGTTAACCAATCAATTCCTAAAATCACATCAAAAGCAAGTATCTTTAAAGAGATAAAATCAATAGGTAATGTGATGGTGCCAACTTGGATCATTCAAGATTTATAAACTGTAGATGTAACGAAGGTTTCACCCAACGGAGTTTCAACAGATAAGTCAAAGTCCAATTTCTCCGGAGTCAAGTTTAAACGTTCAGCACAAGTAGGAGAGATAAAAGAATGGGTAGAACCGGTATCTAATAAGGTATAAACTTCGCAAGAGTTTATGATTAGCTTACCCGTGATCACCTCGTTTGGGTTCCTCACGTTTTGGCCAGTCACGACAAACGCTCTTCCAGGAACTGCTGATTTTGACTTATCCGGGACTGCCCTTGGAGTCACCATCCCCGTTGAACTTGGTTTTGCTACAGAACAATCCTGAGCTATGTGGCCTTCCTTTCCACAGTTGTAACATACCTTGGATTATTGTGGACAGTTTGGGCTGATATGTCCCCCTTTCCCGCATTTGTAACATCTAACTGGCGGTCGTTCTCCTCCCCTAGAATTTGTTGTTAATGCTGGTGCAGCTGCTGATGTCTTCCCGTCATTGTTGAATCTCCTCTTTCTGAAATTTCCACTTGACTCACCTCTCCTATTATCATGGCCACGATGACCACCCAAGTGGTTACCGCCTTTGTTCGTATTTTTCCCTCCTCGTTGGTTATCATCGCTCTGATGACTGCTGTCACCGGTATGACCCTGGTTGTGGTCCCTCGGTTGCACATACACATTATCTCGCTCTAATAATTGAGCCCTATTTATAACATCTGAATATAAAGAAAATTTATGAGAGATAAGATATTGCCGAATCTCGGATTTTAGACCTCTTAGAAACATCCTTGTCATTCGTTCCTCATTTTCGACCAAATGAGGTGCAAACCTGGATAACTCTGCAAAACTTCGCCTCGTACTGAGACACCGTCATGTTGTTTTGTTCCAGTCTGATAAACTCCACCTCCTTCATATGACGAATATTTTCAGGAAAGTACTTGTCATTGAACAGTTTCTGAAATGTTTCCCAGGACATGTTGAGTGCGTCAGGCTGGGTACGCTTCACAGACTCCCACCAGTAGTCTGCCTCACCGCGAAACATAAAGGTGGCGAATGGAACCTTCTGTTCCTCCGTGCATCCCAAGACATCGAATATCTTGGTAATTTGCTTGACCCACGTTTTCGCCATGATCGGATCTGGCGTTCCCTTAAATTCTGGTGGTCCCAATTCTTTGAACTGCTTGGCTGTGACAAACTGCGCATTGTTATCATTTTCACCCGTATTCTGCACACGAGTCTCCCTCGTCTGATTTTGCATGAACTGCAAAAAACTCCTAAACATTCCATCATTCATAGTTTGCTCGGTAACGTTGTTTACAGGAGGAATATTGCCTTCCTGTTGCATGTTCCCCTGGGTGGTGATCAAAGGTGTCTCCACGGTCTGATTTACTCCATTATTAACGTTCTCAGCTGCCATTCTTAAATACTGCCATAAAACAAGGGTTAATAGTCATGTCATATATTATCCATATACTCTGACCGACCAAATAAATACCAAATAAACTTAGTCAGGTCATACTAGCGAAGGAATTCCCCGTCTCTCCCCTTCTAGTTCTTGTTTCACATCTCAACCAGGGATCATATCCCTAAGCTTTGATACCAACTGTGACGCCCCCAAAATAGGTATACAACACCCATTCTGAGTCGCCAAATATATGGTACAAAAAGCAAACTACAACTTCAATAATACAATTGTCGTGCAAAATACGACAACACATACTGTGAGTTTAAATACAAATATTGTCTTCTAGACAATATCCACACTCAAATAAGTCCTCATTACAATTATTCAAACACTATTTTATTGAAATAGTGAGGACTACTAAAACATCTTTCTAAAACCATCACTCCATACCCCGACTAGATCCTGCTATGTTCTCACCTCTTGAGAAGAAAAATTGAACAAAAAGGAAAAGGGTGAGCTCAACTAACCCAGTAAAGAATATTATGACTAAGATAATATACAACAAATTATCATTAGTATTCAACAGGGAAAAATCTGATAGAATATAATTGACAACAAGTTTTAGATCAACAACTGCAGCGGAAACAGCAAACAATTAGAAGAGTCAAGTAGAGAATGAATTCTACTATCTTCTAAGATTTAAAAGTCCATCATCAATATTTTATCCCTGTAATATCAATTAATAATCATCTTTAACCAAATATTCATCTTTGCACTACAGGCCAAAGATATTCATTTGTATCACCAGTCGGTCATGTTCATCTCAACACCTGTTCATCTTTGTACTACGGGCCAAAGATATTCATCAGTTAATCATTCATCTTTGCACTACAGGCCAAAGATATTCAGTAATATCATCATTTAGGACTGAGGATGATGAAAAATATCTTAAAGAAAATGAATCCAGTGAGACAGAAGGACAAATAGTAGGGATTTGTATAACAGTTTATCCAAGATCAATAATACTTCATAATAATCAATTGTGAAGTAGAATTCAAAAATAAAGATCAAAACATGGATACAATCAAAGATAGTAACCATAATTGATATCTTAGATAAAAAGGAAAAATTTTATTTTTCGGTGAATAATGTCGTATTCGTGAATAGTGCCGTATACGTGAATAGTAACGTATACGTAAATAGTAACCACGACACAAAAAGTTCCAAATTTGATAAAAAGTTCATATCAATATTTCGGCATAATGATATTGAAGAAAATATCATTTAAGAAGAAGATAATATCCCTTACCTGAAAATATCAGTACTTCTGGTCGGAATACCGGTATAAGGCTGAAAGAAACTTACTCTGATGAATAGAAACTCTCAAAGTATCTAAATACTCACAAAATACACTTAATGATCTAGAGAGAGAAAGAGAGAAAATTTATTTCTGGTGTGATTTTCAATTCTAACTTAGCCCTCTATTTATAGAAAAATGTTAGCACGCCGAAGCAGACTTAACCTGTAACCTGATGGCTTTACCTGCTACTATTCAAGCCTACCACATTTGAATAAAAATCTCAGCATATTTTTTCACCAACCAAGAGTGGGGCCCACCAATTCTAGAATTTTCTACCAAAATGATAAACTCCGAAAATTCAACAATTTCTGAACCAGTCATCTCGTAAAATTCATAATAAATCATACGTTCATTTTTAACGGTTCAAAATTTGTGGACATATACTCAACTTATATATGTATATCATATCTAAAAATTACCACGATCCAACGGTCGGATTAAAAATTATAACCCTCGCAAAATATCTCAAAAACCCTAATTTTTAATACCTCCATTCCGACAAAAATACTGATAAAAACCTCAACATTAACTCCTTTATTTTTAACCACAAAAATATATCCCTCATTTATATCCACATAAAATAAATATTTCCTTATCATATGAATCAATAATTAATTATTCACAAATAATATTACAAAATCACATTTATGACAACCAGGTCGTTCCCAGGAAAGAGGGGGCGTTCCAATAAGAATTTCTCTTTACTGGCGCGCAATTAGATGACCAAACTTCTCCTTAGACAGAACTTTCTAGACATTGTCAATAATGTTATCTAATAATATTATTTAAATAATATGAATTATTGATCTGATAATGGGAAATACTATGCAGTGACAATTATTGAAACAACGATAATATAAAATATCAATGCAGCAATTATTGAATCAATAAAATAAAATATTGAACAGTAACTACTGTAACAATTATTGAGTAGTGCCTTCCTTCGTAAGAATCAATAATTGGTGCAATACCGTGTACTACTGTATTTTAACCACCAGGTATTCCAACAGTATTAACGGTAACAACTACACCATTAATTATAAATAACTTATACTTGTCGTTTTCTTCATCCAATCGCTTTCCGTTATAGGGCCCACACAAGGCTGCGCCGTCGTACGAATATTCCCCGACAGCAAGAATATTACACGACCAAACGAATATTCACCGACCAAAAATGAATATTTTATAACCAATTGCTTATTTTAAATATATGCGTATTTTACCCATAACTAACCACATTAATCAAATCAACACTTTCAATTTCAAAATAATAAATAGAGAAAATTTAATTTTATTTATTAATAAGTTGGGGTCTTACAGTTATTATTGAAGGAATTAATGTTGAGGTGTTTTATCAGTATTTCTGTCGGAATGGAGGTATTAAAAATCAAATCAGTATTTTTCAGATATATTGCGTGAGTTATAATTTTTAATTCGACCGTTGAATCGTTATGATTTTTGGATATGTTATACATATATAAGTTGAGTATATGTCCACAAATTTTGAACCATTAAAAATGAACGTATGATTTGTTATGAATTTTAAGAGGTGACTGATTCAGAAATTAAGTTTATAAATGATTTTGGTGAAAAATTCTAGAATTGAGTGGGCCCCACTTGTGGTTGGTGAAGAAATGTGCTAAATTTTATTTCAAATGTGGTGGGTGGCAATAGTAGCAGGTAAAGTCATCAGGTTGCAGGTCAAGTCTGCTTCGGCGTGCTAACATTTTTCTATAAATAGAGGGTTAAGTTAGAATTGAAAATCACACCAGAATTCATAAGTTTTCTCTCTTTCTCTCTCTATATTCTCGAGAGTATTTTGTGAGTATTTTGATACTTTGAGAGTTGCTATTCAGTGCAAGTTTCTATCAGCACTATATCCGAAATTCAGTCAGAAGTACGGTTATTCTGAGGTAAGGGATGTTATTTTTTTCTTAAATGATATTATTTTCTTCAATATCATTATACCGAAATATTGGTTTGAACTTTTTATCAAATCTGTAACTTTTTGTGTCGGGGTTACTATTCACGTATACGGCACTATTCACGTATACGACATTATTCACGAATACGGCACTATTCACCGAAAAATGAAATTTTCTTCTTTTTATCCAAGATGGCTATTATGGTTACTATCTTTGATTGTATCCATATTTTGATCATTATTTTTGAATTCTGCTTCGAAATTGGTTATTTCGGAGTACTATTGAACTTGGATAAACTGTAATACGAATCCCTAATATTTGTTCTTTTATCTCACTGGATTTGTTTTTTTTAAAATATTTTTCATCATCCTCAGTCCTAAATGATGATATTACTAAATATCTTTGGCCTGTAGTGCAAAGATGAATGATTACCTGATGAATATCTTTGGTCCGTAGTGCAAAGATGAACAGGTGTTGAGATGAACATGACCAACTGAGTATTATTGTTGAATTTTACTCCACAAAGTTGTATCATGTTGACAATTTAGACGTTATTGATTTCTGGATAAATTAAATTATAAATCTTTAAAAGTTATCCTTGAACTTGTTTAATTGAATTATTATATCATTGTCATCATCCTCATGTTTATATTATGTTGAAAGTCATCTGTGGCCTGTAGTGCATTGATGGACTTGGTATGATTATGACTAGGGATTATTCGGTATAATCATGACCGTAATGTTACAAATGATGTGGTAAAAGTTCTCATTGGCCCGTAGTGCATTGATGGATAATTTTTGGTATGATTATGGCCATGGATTCTCTTCGGCCAAGGGTGCAAAGATGAATTGTTTTATGGCATGATCATGACCGTTGATGAAAACACGATTATCTTTGGCCCGTAGTGCAGGGATGATTCGATGATGTGGATTATTTATTAAGCTGAATCTCAGCAATAAAATTGATGATAAATCTTTTAAATCATAGAAGATAGTAGGTTTTATGATCTACTTGACTCTTCTAATGGATTACTTTTTTCGCTGCAGTTGTTGATCTAAAACTTGTTGTTTATTATATTTTATCAGATTTTTCCCTGTTGAAGACTAATGATAATTTATTGTACATTATCTTAGTCATAATATTTCTTACTGGGCTAGTTGAGCTCACCCTTTCTTTTACTGTTCTCTTCAGAAAATGAGAATATAGCTGGGACTAGTCAGAGAATGGATTGACGGTCCAGATGGTTGCATTAGTAGTCCTCACTATTCTGTGAAATAGTGTGATAATTGTAATGAGGACTCCTTTTGAGTTTGTATACTCTCTAGTAGACAATATTTGTATTCAAACTCACAGTATATGTGCTGTCGTATTCTGCACGACAATTGTATTACTGAAGTTGTATTTATTTCTGTACCATGTATTTGGCGACTCAGAATGGGTGATGTATACCTATTTTGGGGGCGTCATAGTTGGTATCAAAGCTTAGGGATATGATCCCTGGCTGAGATGTGAGACAAGAACTAGGAGGGGAGAGACGGGGAATTCCTTCGCTAGTATGACCTGACTAAGTTTATTTGGTATTTGTTTGGTCGGACAGAATATAGGGATAATATGTTGCATGTTAATTAACCCTTGTTTTGTGACAGTACTTGAAAATGACATCCGAGAATGTTGAGAATAGCAATGGAGCACAGGAGACTGTTGAGTCACCACAGATCAATACTCAGGATAATATGCATCAGGAAGCCAACAATCCTCAGGTGAACAACGACACCGACCAAATGACGAACGACGATATGTTTAGGAGCTTTTTAGAATTCATGCAATACCAAACGAGAGAGACTCATGTTCATAATGCAGTGGAAATACTGGCAACCCACGGTTGGTCACCGCTAAGTAGTTCAAGGAGCTAGGACCACCGGAGTTTTTGGGAAAGCCAGAACCACTTAAGGCAGAGACATGGATAAAGCAGATCACCAAGATATTTGATGTCTTGGAATGTTCAGAGGAGCAAAAGGTTCCATTCGCCACCTTTATGTTGCGTGAAGAAGCAGATCATTTGTGGGAATCTATAAAACGTACCCAGCCTGACGCACTCTAGATGTCTTGGGAGAAGTTCTAAGAATTGTTCAATGACAAGTACTTTTCCGAAAGTATTCGTCACATGAAGGAAGTGAAATTCATCAAGCTGGAGCAAAACAATATGACCGTGTCGCAGTACTAAGCTAAGTTTGTTGAGTTGTCCCGATTTGCGTCCCACTTAGTTGATAACGAGGAGAGAATGAAGCGGATGTTTCTAAGAGGTTTGAAACCCGAGATACGTCAACGCCTAATTTCTCGCAAACTGTGTTTGTATTCAGATGTTGTAAATGGGGCTCAGTTATTGGAGCGCGATAATGAGTTAACCCAACCAAGAGAAAGCAGCCGGCAAAATGATAATACCAATGGTAGCAGTCATCAAAGCGATGACAACAATCGTGGAGGAAATTATCATGCCAAGAATGGTAACCACTTCGGTGGTAATCATGGCCAAGATAATAGAAGTGGAAATTTTAAGAAGAGGAGGTTCAATAATGATGGAAAGACAGCAACACCAGCACCCGTTTCAAAAGAAGAAGAACGACCACCGGTCATACGTTTCAAATGTGGACAAGAGGGACACATCCGTCCAAACTATGCTCAGCAACCCAAAGTGTGTTTCAATTGCGGAAGAGAAGGTCACCTAGCTCGATTTTGTCCTGTAGTAAAGTCAAGTCCAGCGGGGATAGTGATGCCAAAGGATGTCCCAGACAAGTCAAAGTCGGTAGTTTAAGTAAGAGCGTTTCTCGAGGAACCCGAACGAAGTTATCACGGGTAAGTTAATCATAAACTCTTGCGAAGTTTATACCTTATTCAATACCGGTTCTACATATTCTTTTATTTCTCCTACTTGCGCTCAACGTTTAAATTTGACCCCAGTATAAAACCCATTTCTAAAACCCTTAAAATATTTCTTCACCTAAAACGAACGTATTATGCGCTAAAGACGTTGGCTCGAGCTGTTGAAGATTACGATTATACCATTTAATACCATCGTGGGAAAAGCGAACGTGGTAGCTGACGCGTTGAGTAGAAGATCGTATGCATTTACGAGTGCGAATATACGAACCTACGTGAAGATAGCAAATATACGATTAGAACCGACTTTAAATTGATAAAGTTAAAGCCGCTCAAGCTACAGACTTAGAGCTGATGAATGTAAAGAAGAAGATTCAAGAGGGCGTTATTCTAGGAGCAAGAGTCGATGAAGAGAGGAAATCTCAACCCTCGATTTTATTGGTCTATTTGAAATCCTCAATCGAGTAGGAAATGTGACCTATAGACTCGTTTTAAACGCCAAGTATGTCGCATGTTCACAGCATTTATTTTGTATCGATGTTACGTAAATATATGGATGATCCGAACCACATTATTGATTAAGAACCGGACGAGATAGCGGAAGATTTAACGTATAAGGAGATACCTCAAGAGTTAGAATCTGAAATGAAGTCAAGGTATCCCCATCTGTTCGGCATATCAGGTACGTACGTAAATTTCGGGGACGAAATTTCATAAGGAGGGGAGGTTGTAAGACCCCAACTTATTAATGAATAAAATTAAATTTCCTCTAATTATTATTGTGAATAATAAGGTGTCAATTTGATATAATATTTTGATTATGGGTGAAATGTGCAAATTTTATAAAATAAACAAGTGGTTATAAAATATTCATTGTTGTCGGAGAATATTCGTTTGGTCGTGGAATATTCTTTCTATCGGGGAATATTCGTACGACGGCGCAGTCATTTGTGGACCCCATAATAGAATAACTGTCGGATGAAGAAAACGACAAAATTGAGTTTTTATAAATAACGACGTAGTTGTTACCGTTAACACTGTTAGAATACCCGGTGGTTAAAATACAGTAATACACGTGGTTGCACAGTAGCACACGGTTTTACACAGTATTTTTGAATTATTGATCCTTACGTAAGAAGACACTACTCAATAATTATTATAGTAGTTACTATTCAATATTTTATTTTATTGATTCAATAATTGTTGCGTTGATATTTTATATTATTGTTGTTTCAATAATTGTTACTACACAGTATTTCCCATTATCAGATCAATAATTCATATTATTTGTATAATATTATTAGATAGCATTATTGGTAATGTCTAGAAAGTTCTGTCTAAGGAGAGGTTTGGTCACCTAATTGTGCGCCAGTAAGGAGAAATCCTTATTGGAAAGCCCCCTCTTTCCTGGGAACGGCCTGGTTGTCATAATTGTGATTCTTTAATATTATTTGTGAGTAATTAATTATTGATTTATATGATAAAGAAATATTTATTTGATGTGGATATAAATGATGGATTTATTTATGTGGTTATTATTGAAAGAATTAATTTTGAGGTGTTTTATCAGTATTTCTGTCGGAATGGAGGTATTAAAAATCAAATCAGTATTTTTCAGATATATTGTGTGAGTTATAATTTTTAATCCGACCGTTGGATCGTTGTAATTTTTGGATATGTTATACATATATAAGTTGAGTATATGTCCACAAATTTTGAACCGTTAAAATTGAACGTCTGATTTGTTATGAATTTTAAGAGGTGATTGATTCGGAAATTAGGTTTATAAATGATTTTGGTAAAAAATTCTAGAATTGAGTGGGCCCCACTTGTGGTTGGTGAAGAAATATGCTAAATTTTATTTCAAATGTGGTGGGTGGCAATAGTAGCAGGTAAAGCCATCAAGTTGCAGGTCAAGTCTGCTTCGGCGTACTAACATTTTCCTATAAATAGAGGGCTAAGTTAGAATTGAAAATCACACCAGAATTCATAAGTTTTCTCTCTTTCTCTCTCTATATTCTCGAGCGTATTTTATGAGTATTTTGATACTTTGAGAGTTGCTATTCAGTGCAAGTTTCTGTCAGCACTATATCCAAAATTCAGTCAGAAGTACGGTTATTCTGAGGTAAGGGATGTTATTTTTTTCTTAAATGATATTATTTTCTTCAATATCATTATGCCGAAATATTGGTTTGAACTTTTTATCAAATCTGAAACTTTTTGTGTCGGGATTACTATTCACGTATACGATACTATTCACGTATACGACACTATTCACGAATACGGCACTATTTACCAAAAAATAAAATTTTCTTCTTTTTATCTAAGATGGCTATTATTGTTACTATATTTGATTGTATCCATATTTTGATCATTATTTTTGAATTCTGCTTCGAAATTGGTTATTTCGGAGTATTATTGAACTTGGATAAATTGTAATACGAATCCCTAATATTTGTTCTTTTATCTCACTGGATTCGTTTTCTTTAAGATATTTTTCATCATACTCAGTCCTAAATGATGATATTACTGAATATCTTTGGCCTGTAGCGCAAAGATGAATCATTACCTGATGAATATCTTTGACCCGTAGTGCAAAGATGAACAGGTGTTGAGATGAACATGACCAACTGAGTATTATTCTTAAATTTTACTCCACAAAGTAGTATCATGTTGACAATTTAGACGTTATTGATTTCTAGATAAATTAAATTATAAATATTTAAAATTTATCCTTGAACTTGTTTAATTGAATTATTATATCATTGTCATCATCCTCATGTTTATATTATGTTGAAAGTCATCTGTGGCCTGTAGTGCATTGATGGACTTGGTATGATTATGACCAGGGATTATTCAGTATAATCAAGACCGTAATGTTACAAATGATGTGGTAAAAGTCCTCATTCGCCCGTAGTGCATTGATGGATAATTTTTGGTATGATTATGGCCATGGATTCTCTTCGGCCAAGGGTGCAAAGATGAATTATTTTATGGCATTATCATGACCATTGATGAAAACACGATTATCTTTGGCCCGTAGTGCAGGGATGATTCGATGATGTGGATTATTTATTAAGCTGAATCTCATCAATAGGTTTTATGATCTACTTGACTCTTCTAATGGATTGCTTTTTTCGCTACAGTTTTTGATCTAAAACTTGTTGTCTATTATATTTTATCAAATTTTTTCCTGTTGAAGACTAATGATAATTTATTGTACATTATCTTAGTCATAATATTTTTTACTGGGCTAGTTGAGCTCACCCTTTCTTTCACTGTTCTCTTCAGGAAATGAGAATATAGCTGAGACTAGTCGGGGAATGGATTGACGGTCCAGATGGTTGCATTAGTAGTCCTTACTATTCTGTGAAATAGTGTGATAATTGTAATGAGGACTCCTTTTGAGTTTGTATACTCTCTAGTAGACAATATTTGTATTCAAACTCACAGTATATGTGTTGTCGTATTCTGTACGACAATTGTATTACTAAAGTTGTATTTGTTTCTGTACCATATATTTGGCGACTCAGAATGGGGGATGTATACCTATTTTGGGGGCGTCACAAAAGCCCCATCTTTCCTGAGAATGATCTGGTTGTCAATATTGTGAGCTTATAATATTAATTGTGAATAATTATTATATGTTGGATATTAGTTCAATTTTGATATAAATGAAAGAATTTAGCATGAAACATTTGTTGAAAGTTTGTCATATTTTTCTATGGAATCACTGTTATCTTCTCTAATAAAATATTCATGCAAATATATTATTATAATATATTATAATTATTAAAATAATAATATTATTATAATATATATATATATATATATATATATATATATATATATATATATATATATATATATATATATATATATAGCATGTGATAAAAGGGACAGAGGTGAGCAAATTGTATTTGAATGCTTTGTTTTCAAAAGCAGTATAGCCTTGTCTTTTTTCCCCAAATTGGTTGGTTGAGAATTTCTCCTACAAACCATGTTTTCTAAAGGTGTGGGCCTCAACCAATAAGAAATGAGGAAGTTAGGTATTGAAAGAAAAAAAAAAGTTAGGCAGAGAAGAAAAAAAAGTTAAGCAGATTAAATTATTTTCTTCCTCCGTGTTGCGCTATAAAAGGAGGGGTAACCCTCCATCCTAAATACACCAAAAAAATTACAAGCGTTCCTACTGCAATATTATGAGTATTTCTTTTGAGTATAAGAATACTTTGAGTGTAACTTATAGTGCAAGATTTTTTTAGGATAATATCCGTTATACCAAGTCAGATCGAGTTTCTACTAAGGTAAATGATGTTATTTTATTTCAATACTAGTAAGGGATATCATTTTCTTTCATACTTCATATTATGTAAGTGATATTATTTTATTTTATATTCCTAAATTTAAACTTATTACGGTAAGTATTGCTTCTATAATTCCTGAAATGATTAAAAACTCCTTAAGGTTTGTTCTTCATCTAATATCATTTCACTGGAATATTTGTCTGAACTTTCTTATTAAATTTTAATCTTTTCATGTCAGGGTACTATTCATCCTGGGCACTATTCATACGGTACTATTCATAAGTACTATTCACGACGAAATTTAGTTTTTTTTCTTTGTCCAAATTATCTTCTTAAATATCATTCTTGAATTTTACTCCACAATTGATGATCATGTTGACATTTTGGACATTCTTGAACTCTGGATAAATTAAATTATAAATCTCTAATATTTATCATTGATCTCACTTGATTAACTATTTATATCATTGTCATCATACTCATGCTTATATTATACTGAAAGTCATCTTTGGCCCGTAGTGCAAAGATGGATTGTTGATTGGTATGATTATGACCAGGAATTGTGTATTGGTATAATCATGACCTTTCATGTTACAGATAAAAGTTTATGGTGAAAGTCCTCTTTGGCCCGTAGTGCATAGATGGACATGTGTTTGGCATGATCATAACCACTAGTGATACAAATGATTATCTTTGGCCCGTAGTGTATAGATAATTCATTAATTGTAAATAATTATTGATTGGTGTTACAGGGATAAAACATTGATGATGGACTTTTAAATCATAGAAGATAGTAGACATCATGCTCTACTTGACTCTTCTAATGGATTGCTATTTCCGCTGCAGTTGTTGATCTAAAACTTGTTATCTATTGTATTCTATCAGATTTTTTTCTGTTGAGGACTAATGATAATTTGTTTTACATTTTCTTAGTCATAATATTCTTTACTAGGCTAGTTGAGCTCACCCTTTTCCTTTTGGTTCCATTGTTCTTCTCAAGAGGAGAGAATGTAGTTGGGACTAGTCGGGGAGTGGAGTAATGGTCCAAGATGGTTATTATAGTATTCCTCACTATTTTGTAAAATAGTGTGACAATAATTGTAATGAAGACTTTATTTGAGTTTGGATATTGTCTACGAGACAATATTTGTATTGAAACTCACAGCTTATGTTTTGTCGTATTTTACATGACAATTAATAGTTGTATAAATGAAGTTTGTATTTAAATTTTGTACCATGTATTTGGTGACTCGGAATGGGTTGTATGGACCTATTTTGGGAACGTCACAGTTGGTATCAGAGCTTAGGGATATGATCTCTAGTGGAGATCTGAGATTAGAACTAGGAGGGGAAAGACGAGTAAATCCTTCGCTAGTGTGTCCTACCTAAGCTTATTTATTATTTAATTGGTCGGTCTGAATGTAGGGATAATATGTATCATGTCAATTTCTTTAATTAACCCTTGTTTTGTGTCAGTATTTGAGAATGACATATGAAAATTTTGAGATAAGCAACAGAGCAAATGAGACCATTGAGACACCGCCAATTAATAATCAGGATAATGTGCATCAGGAAGGCAATAATCCTCTTGTAAACAACAACATCGACCAAACGATGAGCGATGGGATGTTTAAGAGCTTTTTAAAATTCATGTAACATCAAATGACAGAGACTCCTATTCAAAATGCAGGTGAAAACAATGGTAACTCACTATTGGTCACTACTAAGCAATTTAATGAGTTGGGACCATCGGAGTTTTTGGAAAAGCCAGAGTCACTCAAGGTAAAAATTTAGATTAAGCAGATCACCAAGATATTTGATGTCCTGGGATGCACAGAGGAGCAAAAGGTTCCCTTCGCCACCTTTATGTTGCGTGGAGAGGAAGATTACTGGTGGAAATCTATAACACTACAAGAAAAAGGCCTAACAGCGACCAACACTATCAGCGACAGCAGATGCGGTCGCTGATATTCGTACTAGCGACCGATATCTGCGACCGAGACTTAATCTAGTTGCTATGTTATATAAGCGACCACGTGCGGTCGCTAGTACAAATTTGCCTCCCAAAATTTGGCAGGAAATGTTGGCGCCAAGGTTTTTTGCGACCCCTAATAATCAGCAACCACATGCGGTCGCTGATAAGTCCATGTCATTAAAATTCAGCGACCGCATGCGGTCGCTGATAGCAGTCGCTGATCAAACTTAATTTTATCAGTTAGCGGTATTCGCTTGACACAGAACACGGAAGGAAAATGAAAAGAGGGAGGTCAGAAATAGAGAGAAGAGGAAGAAAGGGGGAGAATAGAAGAAGGAGTTTGATCGCCGCCGCCACCTGCCACCGGCCACCGGCCATCATTCACGGCCTGCTGTGAACTCAACTGAGAAGAAACTCACTTAGGTTCTCTAAAGAAGAAGAAATTTCCGCCTCTACAAAGGTAACTCACTTGAAATCCACTAGAAACCTTGAATCTGTTGTTAATTTGTTAATTGAATGTGGTTCAGATTCTAATCTGTTGTTAATTGAATGTGGTTTAGAAATAGTGTTTGGAATGAGGAATTTGTACTATTTGAGCTGTATGTATACCCTAGCATTAGAAATGTGGCACCCTTAAATTTGTGATGTTGGGTATAGATAAAATTAAATTTGGATGTTGTATTTCTTTGGATGCAAAGAGATTTTTCAGACAATAAAGTGGTAATGTGCCTAGTAATAATATTTTGTTGGTGACAAAATATTGAATATAAAATGATGTGTATGATAGTAATTGATTATAATGATATGACCTACTATATTAATGAACTATAATTGGACACATCATTTTGTATCTAATTTTTTATCTACTTTATGCCTAGTGTCACTATATGTATCTTGGGGTTCTTTTTATAGGATAAGGATAGGGATAGGGATAGGGATAGGGAGTTAATGTTTTGCATTGATAAATTATCCAAGACAAGCCGAGCAACAAAAAGTTGGAATTAGCATTTGGTAAGTTTCATTTCAAAATCCTATAAAAACTCTTGCCCATATCTAATCATTGTTTGGTTCCAACCTCTACCAATAACTAATCTTATCTAATAAAAGTTCTAGTCCTAATCCTAATCTAAGAAGAAGAAGAAACAACAGTGGAATTCCTCCATGTTCTATATTTAAACATCGAACTTTCTATCTCCCCTAGAAAAACTGTTCAAAAGACCTGTAAAAAAAAAATTTGGAGTAAAACAACGGGAATTATACTTCATACTAGAGTGAGTAACATTAACATTAAAACAAGGCAAACAATTCCACAACACTATGACACAAATATCATGTTACCCGAATTTAGATATCCTCAATAGTTAGTCCCGCGCGTATGCTCAAGTCATATGCTTACAAGTATGCTCAAGTCATATGCGTAGAAGTATGCTTAAATGTTAATCATATGCTTACAAGTATGCTCAAGTCATAGACTTACAAGTATGCTCAAGTCCTATGCTTACAAGTATACTTAAATGTTAATCATATGCATGCTTACAAGTATGCCCTAGTCATATGATTACAAGTATGCTCAAGTCATATGTTAACATTTATAATATTGTTTGTAGTAGGTACTGTGGTATCATGGACCTCTATTCAGACCGTAGTTGGATGGCATGACGAAATTCAAGTGCCCAGATAGGTGCTATAACTGAATTTAGAGCTGGTTGCCAAGTATTTTTGGAGTATGCGTATAGTCACCCTAAATGTGTGAATGGTCAGAACAAGATACGATGTCCATGTTTGAAGTGTAAGAATGTAAATTATATGGAAAGAGACATGGTAAACTATCATTTACTTGTTTCTGGGTTCATGAAAAATTATAAAGAATGCTGGTGGGCACATGGGCAGAGAAGAGATGGTGGCATCACAATAGTACACAATTCGGGCAGTAGTACTCATCGTATGAATGAAATGGTTCATGATATTGCAGGGCTAGATTTTGATTGGGAACAAGGCAGAGAGCAACCTATGAATTCTGATGCCAAAGACTTCTTTAAGTTGTTAGACGAGGGTAGCGAGCCATTGTGGCATGGTTGCACCAAACACACTACATTTTCTGCAGTGGCGACATTACTTAGCATCAAGGCTGATCACAACATGACACATCGGCTAAAAAGATTGTATATGTCTTAAAGAACAGCTGAACATATGAGTTGGCATGCAAAATCTCCAGCTAAAGATGGAGAACTAAATCATCCCGCAGATGGGCAGGCTTGGAAAGAATTCAACTTAGCACATCCTAGGTTTGCATTGGAACCTAGAAATGTGAGGCTTGGATTGCCCACCGATGGTTTCAACCCGTTTGGCCACTCAGTTGTTCCGTACTAATGTTGGCCTGTGATTGTTACTCCGTACAACTTGCCTCCATGGATGTGTATGAAACAGTCATACTTGTTGCTTTAACTCGTGGTTCCTGGTCCTAAGAGTCCTGGAAAGAACTTAGATGTTTGCTTGAGACTTCTTATAGACGAGTTGAAGGTATTATGGGAGGATGGAGTACAGACTTGGGATGTTACAACGAAGACAAATTTCAACCTTAGGGTAGCGGTTATGTGGACTATAAGTGTCTTCCCAGCTTATGGTATGTTAGCTGGATGGAGTACATACGGGAAGTTGGCTTGTCCGTATTGTATAGAGCATACAAAGTCTTTCAATCTATCAAAAGGTCGAAAGCTTTGCTGGTTTGACTGTCATCGTCAATTTTTGCCGGTAGATCACCCGTTTCGAAGAAATAGAGAACACTTCAGGAAAGGGAAAGTAGACAATGATATGCCTGCACCGCAATTGTCGGGAACGGAGATGCGAGATCATGTGATGAGATTGTCGGTTATCCCATTTTGTAAGATTGATGACACAAACATAATTAATGGGTTTGGAGAATCTCATAACTGGGTTCGGAGAAGCATCTTTTGGGAACTACCTTATTGGTCTACAAATTTGATTCATCATAATCTAGATGTGATGCATATTAAGAAGAATGTGTTTGACAATGTGTTTAACACCGTGATGAATGTTACGAGAAAGACAAAAGATAATGATAAGGCACGCTTGGACATGAAAGATATTTGTAAGCGTCCTGGATTAGAACTTTATGAATCTCCTAATGGTAAGATTGTCGAACCGCATGCAAGGAACACATTGTCCAAAAAGCAAGTTGAAGATGTGTGCACATGGGTTAAGTCTTTGAAACTACCAGATGGATATGCGTCAAACATTGCAAGGTGTGTTACGGGTGGGAAATTACAAGGGATGAAGAGTCATGACTGTCATATGTTCATGGAGAGACTCATGCCTATAGCATTTCGGGATCTACTTGATAAACCAATATGATATGCTTTGACGGATCTTAGTTGTTTCTTCAAAGACTTATGTTCAAAATCATTAAATGAGAAGGACATGTATGTACTTGAGAAGAACATCATAGAGATCACGTGTAAACTGGAAAAAAATATTCACATCTGATTTTTTTGACTCCATGGAGCATTTGCAAATCCATCTTCCCTATGAAGCTCGTGTTGGGGGTCCAGTTCAATATAGATGGATGTACCCTTTCGAGAGAGTGATGGGAAACCTTAAGAGGAAGGTGAAGAATAGATCTTATGTCGAGGGGTCGATATGTGAGGCATACAGTTTCGATGAGATATCTACGTTTGTCTCAAACTATTTTTCGGACGAAGTTTTGACAAAGGCCAATCGAGTATCGAGACATGATGATGGGGGAAATGTTGAACTAAATGGTCAGCTCTCTGTATTTGGTCTATCGGACCGCGCTTATGAAAAAGGGAAGCACATATTCCTCTCTGAGCAAGAATTACATGATGCATATACTTACATTCTTCTCAATTACGAGGAGATTGACGAATTTATTAGGTACACATGTAAACTTGATAATTTATTTTTTAAGCTAAAAATTTATTCCAATATGTTAATGTTTATAACATTGTATAGATTGTACGATGACGAGTTAAAAGTGAAGCATCCCGGTATAACTGATAAAGATATTCAAATCAATCGTGATAAAAAATTTACACTTTGGCTAAAGGACAAAGTAAGTTCAATTTCTTAAGCAAGACATATATATATATATATATATACTATGACTTCATTTAATAAGATGGAGTTTTTGTAGGCTTTGATTGAGGGATCAACGATTCCGGCTAAGTATAAGTCCTAGCTATGGGACCAGACAAGGACCAAGTAAGCCGTAATGGTTACAAAATAAATGGGTGTGAATTTCATACAAAGGCATATGGGCGCGGTAAAAGAACAACAAACTCTGGAGTGTGTGTCCAAGGAGATTGTTACAATGAACTTGGTCGTGCCTTTTATAGGGAGTTGGAGGAAATCGTAGGGTTGTCGTACAAGGGCACATACGGGGGTCATATTAACTTGTTCAAGTGTCGTTGGTTTGATTCAGAAAAAGAGATACGTGTTGACAGACATAAAATCATCGATATTGACCTCCATAGGTCTACGTACTCCAACGAACCATTTGTTTTACAAACTCAAACAGTACAAGTATACTACACTCCTAGTCCTATTAGAAAAAGGGATAGACCGCCTACAGATTGGCAAGTTGTAATTCATACTCCCGCGCGTAGTCAAGTAGAAGTAGTTGATGGGGAGATTTACCAAGAGCAGATGCTTCATAGTCAAACTATAATAAATGTGGAGGACGACAATAAAGTAATCCAGTTAGATGGTGGAGATGAACCACATAAATTAGATCCTGAGTCAATACTTGTGTCAGATGACATTGATACTGTGGAGGAAGAGTTATTGACTGAATCTGACACTGAATCTGAAGCAGATGATGGTTATGAATCTGCAATACGTATACAAGATGATTCTGAATCAGACATTGACACTTGAACAGATGAAATGTATGTTTAGCATTACATGTTTTTTATATTATTGTCATGTTTATGTACTTAACTATTTAAATGTAATTTGTGTTTATTGTCATTTTATATTCATATATATACATGTTTATATCACTGTCATGTTTATTGTCATTTTATATATTCATATATACATGTAATCAAATATAACTCATAATAACATCTTGAAATTTGTAATATATAGATGGCTTCTGAAGCAGCGCAGAAAAAGCGCGGCTTGGGTAGGGGGCCTAATTGTAACGACCCCAAAACAGGTCCATTCCATCCAACCTATTCTGAGTCGCCAAATACATGGTACAGAAAACAACTACAACTTTATTACAACAATTATCGTGCAAAATACAACAACACATATGCTGTGAGTTTGGATACAAATATATACCAAGTGTGACTTATGTTCCAACCGTGGACATCACCTCACAATGACACCTTACATAAAGGTATAGTCAAAAACTGTTTTAAAAATTAGAATCTTTGGGAAGTGCTCAAGGAAACCTTCGTACATGGGAGGCCATGCGTCTAGGTTATGATAGATATCCTATGGCCACAGAATTATCCTTGGTTGACCCAATAGACCCCAAAGAAAAATGAGAAGATTACTATCATATTCTTCCCAATGGTGAGTCTTCTCTTGACTTATCATTATCTCCACTGTCTCTAATTGAGAATTATACTTCAAACAAACACCAAGATTATATAAGTAGTGCTCATAGATATACTCAGCAAGTGGATGACCACATCCCTGTCTTATGATGACACGAGGTTGTATGTCATTAGACATCTTGTATGATAGTGACAAAACACCCTTCCAACGTTGGGTTCGCCTCACCCTATTTTCTTCACCAAATATAACTACTAAATGATGACCACCGTTCTATTCCCTTGTTACCTCCGCTCGACCCAGCTACACTCTTATTACCTGAAAGGAATTGTGAAGCAAAAGGGTGAGCACAACTAGCTCAGTAAAGAATATCATGACTAAAGATAATTCAATTATCAATAGCCTTCATCAACAATAAATCAGAGATTTAGAACATATGGTAAATGATAAAAATTTCAACCATAGTTGCAGCGGAACGAGCAATCCATTAGAAGAGTCAAATAGACTATAAAGTCTATTATCTTCTCCATGTTAAAAATCCACCAACAATATTTTATCCATGTAACATCACTCAACAGTTCCTTTCCACAATCATATGAATAACTCATAATCATAATTGTGACTATAAATTTTTCTTCGCACCCAGGACGAAGAATATTTTCATCACATGTCTTTACCTGAAACATCAAAGATCATGGTTATACCAAATCACAATTCCTGTTTATAATCATACTAACAAATCCATCTTTGCACTACGGCCAAAGATATTCATCAACAAACCATCTTTGCACTACGGGCCAAAGATATTCATCAACAAACCATCTTTGCACTACGGGCCAAAGATATTCAACAACAGTTCATCTTTGCACTACAGGCCAAAGATATTCATCAACAGGCCATCTTTGCACTACATGCCAAAGATATTCATCAACAATTCATATTTGCACTACATGCCAAATATATCTCAAAGAAATATATAATCATTTCAGAATTTATATAAACAATAATTATAACCATGTTGATCAATTCACCTTTGCACTTAAGCTTAAGATATTCAATTATAAATTCAATGGTCATGATCATACCAGTCACAATTCAACTTTGCACTACAGGCCAAAGAGAACCCTAGTCATGATCATACCAATAATCTACCCATCTTTACACTCCAGTGAAAGAGAATTTCAACATCAGGGTTATAAAAATGTTATATATGATGATAAAAATAATATGATCAACATATAGTTTTAATCTCAAGAGTAATATTCGTAACTCATGAATAGTAACCCCGACACAAAAGATAGAAATTCTACAATAAAATTCATACCAATATTTCGGTATAATGATATTGAAAGAATAACATTACTTAAATTTATAAACAATTTATTTTAATTGTTTACACTTTACTAATTAATGCATTTAATCATCATAAAATGCCAACTCTTACAATTTCATCATCAATAACCAAAACCCTCATCAAAAATCTGCATATACCTCATATAGGATTCTCAAGCCATAAAATCCTATTTTTCAATTTTCTTTCTTCACAAAACATATTTAATTCATTTACTCATAACTAGACCATTTTCATGAAAAATACCAAATCAGTTCCAAAAATATTTCTTTTCTGGGATTTAGCATAATATAGTCCCATAGTGAACATATATTTTTCTCAGAATTTTTAAAAGTCATTTACTATTTTTCATATGGCCAAAATAGCCGAATATTTAGACATTTATCAAAAATTGTACTTTTGTCCAAAAATTCTGAAATTTACAGAGTATACTTCTATCATATACATGTACTCCTAATAAAAATTTCATCAATTTTGGAGTTAACCACAAGGAATTATAAGCGGTTACTTTTAAAATAGTCTTTTCTCATAAAATTCATAACTCTCAATCTATACATCCAAAAATCACCATTTTTGGACACAATCAAGAAAACTCATCAAAATATCATTTCAAATTTTTCCAGAATTTTTGAAGATCAGAAAAATTACGAAACTGAAAATCATAACAACCCTTAAAATCCCTTAATATCCCTTACTATCCTTACAATCCCTTACTATCCCTTACAATCCCTTACCTCAAAAGAGCAGTACTTCTGACTGGATATCGAATATGATGCTGAAGGAAACTTGCACTGATGAATAGCAACTCACCAAGTATCTAAAAACTCACAAAATATGCTTCATAATATAGAGAGAGAAAGAGAGAAAGCTTATGTTTCTGGTGTGATTTTCAATTCTAACTTAGCCCTCTATTTATAGGAAAATTTTGGTAGGTTTGACCTGCAACCTGATGGCTTTACCTGCTACTATTCCCACCCACCACATTTGAAATATAATTCAGCACATTTCTTCACCAACCACAAGTGGGGCCCACCAATTCTAGAATTTTCCACCAAAAATGATTTATAACCTGATTTCCGAATCAGCCACCTCTTAAAATTCATAACAAATCATACGTTCATTTTTAACGGTTCAAAATTTGTGGACATATACTCAACTTATATATGTATAACATATCCAAAAATTACCACGATCCAACGGTCGGATTAAAAATTATAACCCCCGCAAAATATCTCAAAAACCCTGATTTTTAATACCTCCATTCCGACAAAAATACGGATAAAAATCTCAACATTAACTCCTTCATTTTTTAACCACAAAAATATATCCCTCATTTATATCCACATAAAATAAATATTTTCTTATCATATGAATCAATAATTAATTATTCACAAATAATATTACAGAATCACATTTATGACAACCAGGCCGTTCCCAGGAAAGAGGGGGCTTTCCAATAAGAATTTCTCCTTACTGGCGCGCAATTAGATGACCAAACCTCTCCTTAGACAGAACTTTCTAGACATTGCCAATAATGTTATCTAATAATATTATTCAAATAATATGAATTATTGATCTGATAATGGGAAATACTGTGCAGCAACAATTATTGAACAACAATAATATAAAATTTCAACGTAGCAATTATTGAATCAATAAAATAAAATATTGAACAGTAATTACTGTAACAATTATTGAGTAGTGCCTTCTTACGTAAGAATCAATAATTTCAAAAATACTGTGCAATACCGTGTGCTACTGTGCAATAACGCGTATTACTGTATTTTAACCACCGGGTATTCCAACAGTGTTAACGGTAACAACTACGCCGTTATTTGTAAAAACTCAAATTTGTCGTTTTCTTCACCCGACAGTTATTCGTTATGGGGCCCACAAATAGCTGCGCCGTCGTACGAATATTCCCCGACAGAAAGAATATTCCACGACCAAACGAATATTCCCCGACAACAATGATTATTTTATAACCACTTGCTTATTTTGAAAAAAAATTTCATATTTCACCCATAACTTTAAACTTTTATCAATTTAACCATTTACTGAATAGTAATTATAAGAAAAATTGAATACTTTTATTTCATAAAATTCGGGGTCTTACAATCTCCCCTCCTTATGAAATTTCGTCCCCGAAATTTACGTACCTGGTATTTCGAAGAGTTGAGAATACCTTGCTTCCATTTCAGATTCTATCTCTCAGATCATCATGATTTCTCCATTGCTCTTCTCCCATGATAACTTCATTTGGGTTCCTCATTTGTTGGGAAGTCATGACAACCGCCATCCCTCGAACTACTCGGCTTTGACTTGTCTGGAGCAACATTTGGCGTCATCATTACCGTTGGAATATACCTTTCTATAGGACATATTCCTCCCTCAACTGCCTCTTCGTACTCCTCATTCATGATCTGAATCATCAATCTTCGATCCATATCGGATTCAGGTTAACCGCTATGTACAGGGTAATTCAAAACTCGATGTTGGGTTCTCCCAATTGCTTTTCAAAAAGAGAAATTCATATCATCTATTTTAGCCTTCTTAGATCGAACATCTCTTTCCACAATATCCACGTGTCGTGCGGCTTTTGCCCATGCATCACTTATTCTCACTCGTTCAATTTTTTCTTCTTTCAGCTCAGATTCCATTTTTATCATCTTATACTCTGCCAAAGAATGCTTCTGTTCAAGCATCACATATCGGGTAACACAAGCTTGAATTGTTGCATCCTTTTGTTCCACGACCGCCTGTCGTTCTTCTGCCTGCTCTTCTAACTCATGAATACGATTTTGAAATTCTACATTTTGATCATATAATACCTCTAATAAACTCTCCTCTGGTACTTCTTCTTCCTCTTCTTTCTCAGTCTCAGCTGTTACCTCTGCGACTATCTCGGGTGCAACTATCAATTCTTCACTCACCACATAGATATCTCTAATTCCTTCTTCGTCTGACATCACATTATCATGGTTAGTGATTAGAGGTATCCCCACAGTCTCATTCACTCTATTGTTAGCATTCTCAGCTGCCATTCTCAAATACTGCCATAAAATAAGGGTTAATTAAACAAATTAACATATCACATAATATCCCAATATTATGACTAACCAACAAATAAGCTTAGGTAGGACACACTAGCGAAGGATTTACGCATCTCTCCCCTCCTAGTTGTATTCCCCGATCTCCGCCAGAGATCATATCCCTAAGCTCTAATACCAAATGTAACGACCCCAAAATAGGTCCATTCCATCCAACCTATTCTGAGTCGCCAAATACATGGTACAGAAAACAACTACAACTTTATTACAACAATTGTCGTGCAAAATACAACAACACATATGCTGTGAGTTTGGATACAAATATATACCAAGTGTGACTCATGTTCCAACCATGGACATCACCTCACAATGACACCTTACATAAAGGTATAGTCAAAAACTGTTTTAAAAATTAGAATCTTTGGGAAGTGCTCAAGGAAACCTTCGTACATAGGAGGCCACGCGTCTAGGTTATGATAGATATCATATGGCCACAGAATTATCCTTGGTTGACCCAATAGACCCCAAAGAAAAACGAGAAGATTACTATCATATTCTTCCCAATGGTGAGTCTTCTCTTGACTTATCATTATCTCCACTGTCTCTAATTGAGAATTATACTTCAAACAAACACCAAGATTATATAAGTAGTGCTCATAGATATACTCAACAAGTGGATGAGCACATCCCTGTCTTATGATGACACGAGGTTGTATGTCATTAGACATCTTGTATGATAGTGACAAAACACCCTTCCATCGTTGGGTTCGCCTCACCCTATTTTCTTCACCAAATATAACTACTAAATGATGACCACCGCTACACTCTTATTACCTGAAAGGAATTGTGAAGCAAAAGGGTGAGCACAACTAGCTCAGTAAAGAATATCATGACTAAAGATAATTCAATTATCAATAGCCTTCATCAACAATAAATCAGAGATTTAGAACATATGGTAAATGATAAAAATTTCAACCATAGTTGCAGCGGAACGAGCAATCCATTAGAAGAGTCAAATAGACTATAAAGTCTATTATCTTCTCCATGTTAAAAATCCACCAACAATATTTTATCCATGTAACATCACTCAACAGTTCCTTTCCACAATCATATGAATAACTCATAATCATAATTGTGACTATAAATTTTTCTTCGCACCCAGGACGAAGAATATTTTCATCACCTGTCTTTACCTGAAACATCAAAGATCATGGTTATACCAAATCATAATTCCTGTTTATAATCATACTAACAAATCTATCTTTGCACTACGGCCAAAGATATTCATCAACAAACCATCTTTGCACTACGGGCCAAAGATATTCATCAACAAACCATCTTTGCACTACGGGCCAAAGATATTCAACAACAGTTCATCTTTGCACTACAGGCCAAAGATATTCATCAACAGGCCATCTTTGCACTACATGCCAAAGATATTCATCAACAATTCATATTTGCACTACAGGCCAAATATATCTCAAAGAAATATATAATCATTTCAAAATTTATATAAACAATAATTATAACCATGTTGATCAATTCACCTTTGCACTTAAGCTTAAGATATTCAATTATAAATTCAATGGTCATGATCATACCAGTCACAATTCAACTTTGCACTACAGGCCAAAGAGAACCCTAGTCATGATCATACCAATAATCTACCCATCTTTACACTCCAGTGAAAGAGAATTTCAACATCAGGGTTATAAAAATGTTATATATGATGATAAAAATAATATGATCAACATATAGTTTTAATCTCAAGAGTAATATTCGTAACTCATGAATAGTAACCCCGACACAAAAGATAGAAATTCTACAATAAAATTCATACCAATATTTCGGTATAATGATATTGAAAGAATAACATTACTTAAATTTATAAACAATTTATTTTAATTGTTTACACTTTACTAATTAATGCATTTAATCATCATAAAATGTCAACTCTTACAATTTCATCATCAATAACCAAAACCCTCATCAAAAATCTGCATATACCTCATATAGGATTCTCAAGCCATAAAATCCTATTTTTCAATTTTCTTTCTTCACAAAACATATTTAATTCATTTACTCATAACTAGACCATTTTCATGAAAAATACCAAATCAGTTCCAAAAATATTTCTTTTCTGGGATTTAGCATAATATAGTCCCATAGTGAACATATATTTTTCTCAGAATTTTTAAAAGTCATTTACTATTTTTCATATGGCCAAAATAGCCGAATATTTAGACATTTATCAAAAATTATACTTTTGTCCAAAAATTCTGAAATTTACAGAGTATACTTCTATCATACACATGTACTCCTAATAAAAATTTCATCAATTTTGGAGTTAACCACAAGGAATTATAAGCGGTTAATTTTAAAATAGTCTTTTCTCATAAAATTCATAACTCTCAATCTATACATCCAAAAATCACCATTTTTGGACACAATCAAGAAAACTCATCAAAATATCATTTCAAATTTTTCCAGAATTTTTGAAGATCAGAAAAATTACGAAACTGAAAATCATAACAACCCTTAAAATCCCTTAATATCCCTTACTATTCCTTACAATCCCTTACTATCCCTTACAATCCCTTACCTCAAAAGAGCAGTACTTCTGACTGGATATCGAATATGATGCTGAAGGAAACTTGCACTGATGAATAGCAACTCACCAAGTATCTAAAAACTCACAAAATATGCTTCATAATATAGAGAGAGAAAGAGAGAAAGCTTATGTTTCTGGTGTGATTTTCAATTCTAACTTAGCCCTCTATTTATAGGAAAATTTTGGTAGGTTTGACCTGCAACCTGATGGCTTTACCTGCTACTATTCCCACCCACCACATTTGAAATATAATTCAGCACATTTCTTCACCAACCACAAGTGGGGCCCACCAATTCTAGAATTTTCCACCAAAAATGATTTATAACCTGATTTCCGAATCAGCCACCTCTTAAAATTCATAACAAATCATACGTTCATTTTTAACGGTTCAAAATTTGTGGACATATACTCAACTTATATATGTATAACATATCCAAAAATTACCACGATCCAACGGTCGGATTAAAAATTATAACCCCCGCAAAATATCTCAAAAACCCTGATTTTTAATACCTCCATTCCGACAAAAATACGGATAAAAATCTCAACATTAACTCCTTCATTTTTTAACCACAAAAATATATCCCTCATTTATATCCACATAAAATAAATATTTTCTTATCATATGAATCAATAATTAATTATTCACAAATAATATTACAGAATCACATTTATGACAACCAGGCCGTTCCCAGGAAAGAGGGGGCTTTCCAATAAGAATTTCTCCTTACTGGCGCGCAATTAGATGACCAAACCTCTCCTTAGACAGAACTTTCTAGACATTGCCAATAATGTTATCTAATAATATTATTCAAATAATATGAATTATTGATCTGATAATGGGAAATACTGTGCAGTGACAATTATTGAACAACAATAATATAAAATTTTAACGTAGCAATTATTGAATCAATAAAATAAAATATTGAACAGTAATTACTGTAACAATTATTGAGTAGTGCCTTCTTACGTAAGAATCAATAATTTCAAAAATACTGTGCAATACCGTGTGCTACTGTGCAATAACGCGTATTACTGTATTTTAACCACCGGGTATTCCAACAGTGTTAACGGTAACAACTACGCCGTTATTTGTAAAAACTCAAATTTGTCATTTTCTTCACCCGACAGTTATTCGTTATGGGGCCCACAAATAGCTGTGCCGTCGTACGAATATTCCCCGACAGAAAGAATATTCCACGACCAAACGAATATTCCCCGACAACAATGATTATTTTATAACCACTTGCTTATTTTGAAAAAAAAAATTCATATTTCACCCATAACTTTAAACTTTTATCAATTTAACTATTTACTGAATAGTAATTATAAGAAAAATTGCATACTTTTATTTCATAAAATTCGGGGTCTTACACTAATTGTAAGACTCCGAATTTTATGAAATAAAAGTATTCAATTTTTCTTATAATTAAAATTCAGTAAATGGTTAAATTGATAAAAAGTTAAAGTTATGGGTGAAATGTGAAAATTTTTCAAAATAAACAAGTGGTTATAAAATAATCATTGTTGTCGGGGAATATTCGTTGGTCGTGGAATATTCTTTCTGTCGGGGAATATTCGTACGACGGCGCAGCTATTTGTGATCCCCATAACGGAAAACGCTCGGATGAAGATAACGACAAAAATTGAGTTTTTATAATTAACAGGGTAGTTGTTACCGTTAACACTGTTGAAATACCCGGTGGTTAAAATACAGTAATACGTATTATTGCACAGTAGCACACGGTATTGCACAGTATTTTTGAAATTATTGATTCTTACGTAAGAAGGCACTACTAAATAATTGTCACAGTAATTACTGTTCAATATTTTATTTTATTGATTCAATAATTGCTGCGTTGATATTTTATATTATTGTTGTTTCAATAATTGTTGTTGCACATCATCTCCATTATCAGATCAATAATTCATATTATTTGAATAATATTATTAGATAGCATTATTGGCAATATCTAGAAAGTTCTGTCTAAGGAGAGGTTTGGTCATCTAATTGCGCGCCAGTAAGGAGAAATCCTTATTGGAAGCCCCCTCTTTCCTGGGAATGGTCTGGTTGCCAGTACTGTGATTCTGTAATAATATTTATGAATAATTAATTATTGATTTATATGATGAGAAAAATATTAATTTTATGTGGATATAGATGGAGAAAATTTTTAAAGTGACAATTGTTGAAAATGATATTTTATCTTTTCTGATAAAATAATTTATTATTATATTTAATAATATAATAATGGTGATAGTTTTACAATGAATGTGAGATATATGAGTATATGAGGAGGAAGAGTATTTTTATTGTATTAAATGATTAACACATATTTTGTGTGTCGGTGGACCCCATTTCTTGACTGAAATTTGATTATAGCCTGTAAAATCGCCCGTTTATGGATTTCGGTCAATTTTTGTTTGGAATTTGGAAAAACTTTCTTCTGCAAAGTTGTAGAGAATTGAATTTAAAATTGCGAGATTCGAATTTTTTGATAAAAGGGTTATTTTCTATGAATTGTTGAAGTTTCGGAAAATAAAATAATTTTTATTAAAATTGAGCGGGACCCACTATTATTTCAAGCATGTGGTCTGCCAATTTTGGTTCAAAAGAGGTGGGCTGGTCTTGGTTGGTGGGAGAAGACATAGAAATGAAGAGAAATAAATATTATTAATTTATTATTTAGTCTCCTTTGGCGTTCTAGCATTTTTCTATAAATAGGTGCTTAAGTTTGAATTGAAAATCACACCAGAAATATAAGTTTTCTCTCTCTATATAATCAAGCATATTTTTGTTGGTATTTAAATATCTTGAGTGTTGCTATACGACGCAAGTTCGTTCAGCGTTATATCCGATATTCAAGTCAAAAATACTGCTCTTTTGAGGTAATGGATAGTAAGGGATTTTAAGAGTTATTATGTTTTTCAGTTCGTAATTTTTCTGACCTTCAGAAAATTCTGAAAAAATTTGAAATGATATTTTGATGAGTTTTATTGATTGTGTCCAAAAATGGTGATTTTTGGATGTATAGATTAAGAGTTATGAATTTTACGGGAAAAGACTATTTTAAAAGTAACCACTTATAACTCATTGTGGTTAACTCTAAAATTGATGAAATTTTTATTGGAAGTATATCTATATAATATCAGTGTACTCTGTGAATTTTGGAATTTTTGGATAAAATTACAATTTATGATAAATGTCTAAATATTCGGCTGTTTTGGCTATATGAAAAATAGTAAATGAGTTTTAAAAATTTTGAGAAAAGTATATGTTCAATATGGGATAATATTCTGCTAAATTCCAGAAAAAAAATATTTTTGGAACTGATTTGGTATTTTTCATAAAAATGGACTAGTTATGAGTAATTGAATTAAATATGTTATGTGAAGTAAGAAAATTGAAAAATAGGATTTTATAGCTTGAGAATCCTATATGAGGTATATGCAGATTTTTGATGAGGGTTTTGGTTATTGATAATGAAATCTTATGAGTTTGACATTTTAGGATGATTAAATGCATTATTTAGTAAAGTGTAAATAATTATAATAAATTGTTTATAAGCTTCAGAAATATTATTTTTTCAATATCGTTATACCGAAATATTGGTATGTATTTTATTGTGGAATTTTTACCTTTTTGTGTATGGATTACTATCCATGAGTTACTATTCACGAGTTACTATTCATGAGTTACTATTCACGACAAAATTAGTTTTTTTTTCAAACCAAATTATAGTTGATTTATAAATATTACTCTTGAGATTAAAACTATATGTTGGTCATATTATTTTTATTATCATATATAACATTTTTATAACCCTAATGATGATATTTCTCTTTGACTTGAGTGTAAAGATGGGTAGATTATTGGTATGATCATGACTATGGGTTCTCTTTGGCCAGTAGTGCAAAGTTGAATTGTTGACTGGTATGATCATGACCATTGAATTTATAATTGAATATCTTTAGCTTAAGTGCAAAGGTGAAATGATCAACATGGCTATAATTATTGTTTATATAAATTCTGAAATAATTATATATTCTTTAAGATATTAATATATTTGGCCTGTAGTGCAAATATGAACTGTTGATGAATATATTTGGCCTGTAGTGTAAATATGAACTGTTGAAGAATATATTTGGCCTGTAGTGCAAAGATGAATTGTAGATAAATATCTTTGGCCTGTAGTGCAAAGATGGTCTGTTGATGAATATCTTTGGCCCGTAGTGCAAAGATGACATGTTGTTGAATATCTTTGGCCAGTAGTGCAAAGATGAATAGATGTTGAGATGAACATGATCAACTGGTGATATAAATGAATATCTTTGGCCGTATGCAAAGATGAAGTTATTAGTATGATTATGAACAGAAAATGTGATTTGGTGTAACCATGATCTTTGATGTTTCAGGTAAAGATAGGTGATGAAAATTATCTTTGTCCTGGATGAGAAGAGGAATTTAGAACTACAATTATGATTATGAGTTATTCATATGATTATGGACCAGAATTATTGATTGATGTTACAGGGATAAAACATTATTGGTGGATTTTTAACATGAAGAAGATAATAGACTTTATAGTCTATTTGACTCTTCTAATGGATTGCTCGTTCCGCTGCAACTATGGTTGAAAATTTTTATCATCTACCATATGTTTTAAATCTCTGATTTAATTCTGTTAAAGGCTATTGATAATTTATTTATCTTTAGTCATGATATTCTTTACTGGGCTAGTTGTGCTCACCCTTCTGCTTCACAATTCCTTTCAGGTAATATTAGTGTAGCTGGGTCGAGCGGGGGTAACAGGGGAATAGAACGGTGGTCATCATTTAGTAGTTATATTTGGTGAATCCAATAGGACATTGGAAGGGTGTTTTGCCACTGTCATACAAGATGTCTAATGATATACAACCTCGTGTCATCATAAGATAGGGATGTGCTCATCCACTTGCTGAGTATATTTACGAGCACTACCTATATAATCTTGGTGTTTGTTTGAAGTATAATTCTCAATTAGAGACAGTGGAGATAATGATATGTCAAGAGAAGACTCACCATTGGGAAGAATATTATAGTAATCTTCTCATTTTTCTTTGGGGTCTATTGGGTCAACCAAGGATAATTCTGTAGCCATATGATATCTATCATAACCTAGAGGCATTGTCTCCCATGTACGAAGGTTTCTTTGAGCACTTCCCAAATATTCTAATTTTTAAAATAGTTTTTGACTATACCTTTATGTAAGGTATCATTGTGAGGTGTTGTCCACGGTTGGGACATGAGTCACATTTGGTATATACTTGTATCCAAACATACAGTATATGTGTTGTTGTATTTTATACGATAATTGTTGTAATAAAATTGTAATTGTTTTTTGTACCATATATTTGGCGACTCAAAATGGGTTGGATGGTATGGACCTATTTTGGGGTTGTCACACTAATCATGTGCCCAATGCCCCTACTAATCCGGATGATCGAATTCTTATTCAGATTCACCCTCCTCTTGATAGCACGTACGTCCCGCATCATTTATATATAAGCATTTTAGATTCCATTTATACAAGATATATAGAACTTAGATGTAAATTTCTTTAATATATCTACTTATCGTTGATGTAAATTATTGTATATTATAGTGATTTTTCAGATAATAAGATCGTCAAGTGCATATCACAGCTGTGTTTACAGAATTGGCCTACACCTATGATTACATGGGCGAGCACACCTATCGCCCACAAGGATGTTGTTTGGGTTAAATTTCAGGTATGTTTTTTTTAATTATGATAGATAATATAATATTCTAAGGATAATTGTTTAGTAATGTTATTATTGTTGTTTTATTTGCAGAAAAGGTATAGATGGGAGGACGCGCAGACTTCAGTGATACAAACATTATTCTGGCAGAAATGCGCGGTCCGCACCAAAGACAATTTGAATAAAGAACGACAAAAAGCCCTTCACAATGCATCGATCGACCATCCAGGCCAGGAAGAGGATTACATGCACGAGCATAGCCCCTGGTGGTGCACCCAGTCCATATGGGCTGAGATGTGTGCCCAATGGAGAGCTGAGAGCTGGGTGAAAAGACGAAAAACTACCGCCACCAACAGATCCTCGGGTGTACCCACTGGCGAAAAGGCTAAAGGAACATACAAGGGCGACAGTATTTCACAGTTGCAGCATATCACTGTCAGGGTACGTATTTACAAGTTTTAATATGTTTACAATCATGAATTGTAGAATATCACATGTTTAGTTAATTAGTAATAATGGAATATGTTTTGTATATGAGTCTCAGTCTCAAGGTCAGCCTATCCATTGGCTGGATGTGTACGTGGCCACCCGTGATGGTCTGCCTGATGCTATCCAGATAGCGGTAATCAGTTTTAACAACTTTGATCTTATTGTTTATCAAGTTTTATGTAATTCTTTAGAATTCTACTAATTTATTTTTAACTATTTAATGGTTAACATGATGACAGGATACTTATAAGCGTTTATTGAATGAGCGTTATCCTGAAGGCACTCCACGTCCGCCAATTGATCAAGAGTTGTGGGAGAGGGCGTCTGTTGTGAAGAAGAACTACATTAAAGGTCAAGGACAACGACGACGCCCATCCTTCAGTGGCTCAGGCAGCTCTGCTACCCAGTCTTCACAGTCATCGAGTCATCCAGCTATCCATACTTCGGCTGACTCTGTGAGAGCTATATGTCGAGATCGAGATCTTCTGAAGATACAGGGCGGGCATCTGGCGGCTCTAAGCCCTGATGAGTTAGCTGATGCAGTAGCGGCAGCAGCAGCAGCAGCAGCAGCATGGGGAGCATGGGGATGGCGACGAGGTAATCAATTTGTTGTATATTGTCGTAATATATACCAGTATCAACATAGTTACTATATTTGTAACTTGTTTTATTATATTGTTAATTACAGGGTTGTGACGCCCCCAAAATAGGTCCAATCCACCCAACCTATTCTGAGTCGCCAAATACATGGTACCGAAAATAACTACAACTTTATTATTACAATTGTCGTGCAAAATACGACAACACATATACTGTGAGTTTAAATACAAATATTGTCATCTAGATAGTATTCAAACTCAAATGGAGTCCTCATTACAATTATTGATACACTATTTTACAAAATAGTGAGGACTACTAAAACAACTATCTTGAACCATCATTCCATACCCCGACTAGTACCTGCTACATTCTCGCCTCCTGAGAAGAAAAATGGAACAAAAAGGAAAAGGGTGAGCTCAACTAGCCCAGTAAAGAATATTATGACTAAGATAATATAGAACAAATTATCGTTAGTCCTCAACAGGGAAAAATCTGATAGAATACAATAGACAACAAGTTTTAGATCAACAACTGCAGCGGAAACAATAATTCATTAGAAGAGTTAAGCAGAGAATGAAATCTACTATCATCTATGAATTTAAAAGTCCATCATCGATATTTTACCCTGTAACATCAATCAATATACATCTTGAATCAAATAGTCATCTTTTCACTACAGGCCAAAGATATTAATCAGTCGGTCATGTTCATCTCAACACCTGTTCATCTTTGCACTACGTGCCAAAGATATTCATCAAGAAATCATTCATCTTTGCACTACAGGCCAAAAATATTCATCAGAAAATCATTCATCTTTGCACTACAGGCCAAAGATATTCAGTTATATCATCATTTAGGACTGAGGATGATGAAAAATATTTTAAAGAAAATGAATCCAGTGAGACAAAAGAACAAATAGTAAGGATTCGTACTTCGATTTATCCATGTTTAAAACTACTCCATAATAACTATTGTATAGCAGAATTCAAAAATGAAGATCAAAACATAGATCCAATCAAAGATAGGAACCATAATAGACAATCTTGGACACAAAAAAAAAAATTTAATTTTTCTGTGAATAGTGTCGTATTCGTGAATAGTGTCGTATACGTGAATAGTACCGTATACGTGAATAGTAACTCCGACACTAAAAGGTAGAAATTCCACAAAAAAATTATCATGCTTTGTGAATAGTAACTCGTGAATAGTAATTCGTGAATAGTAACTCATGAATAGTAACTCGACATGAAAAGATAAGAATTTTATAAGAAAAATCTTACCAATATTCTAGTATAATGATATTGGAAGAAATAATATCATTTATAAAAAAAATAACATCCCTTACCTCGAAAAGACAGTACTTCTGACTGGGATACTAGATATAGAGCTGAAGGGAACTTGCACCGTATAGCAACATTCAAAGTCTTAAAATACACACAAGAATGCGCTCGATAATATAGAGAGAGAAAGATTTCAGTTTCTGGTGTGATTTTCAATTCTAACCTAAGCACCCTATTTATAGGAAAAAGCTTAGAACACCAAAGCAGAAAATTTAATATAATATTAATATATTATATATAAATTCCTACGCCAACCTTTGAATGTTGGAATCCCACATGTTTAACAACAAAATGAGCCCACCAACTTGTTAAAAATGTTTTTGTTGATATAAATAATTAAAACTTTCAAAAATTAATTATTTTGAAACCTCGGAACTTCAATAATTCATAATAAATAGCCCTTTTATCAGAAAAATTCAAACCTGATATTTTTTTCGTAGGAAATTTTATTATCTACAACTTTGCAGAAAAAAGTTTTTTTAAATTCCAAACAGAAATTGACCGAAATTCACAAACGGACGATTTTACAGGCTATAATCAAATTTCATTCAAGAAATGGGGTCCACCGACACACAAAACATGTGTTAATCATTTAATACAACAAAAATACTCTTCTTCCTTATATACTCATATATCCCACATTCATTGTAAAAATATCACCATTATTATATTATTAAAAATATAATAATATATTTAAATGAATTATTTTATCAGAAAAAGATAAAATATTAATTTTCAACAATTGTCACATTAAAAAATTTTCTCTATCTATATCCACATAAAATCAATATTTTTCTCATCATATAAATCAGTAATTAATTATTCACAAATAATATTACAGAATCACAATACTGGCAACCAGGCCGTTCCTAGGAAAGAGGGGACTTTCCAACAAGAATATCTCCTTACTGGCGCGCAATTAGATGACCAAACCTCTCTTTAGACAAATTTTCTAGATATTGCCAATATTGTTATCTAATAATGTAAGACCCCGAATTTTATGAAATAAAAGTATTCAATTTTTCTTATAATTACTATTCAGTAAATGGTGAAATTGATAAATGTTAAAATTAAGGGTGATATATGAATTTTTTTTCAAAATAAACAAGTGGTTATAAAATATTCATTGTTGTCGGGGAATATTCGTTTGGTCGTGGAATATTCTTTCTGTCGTGGAATATTCGTACGACGGCGCAGACATTTGTGGGCCCCATAACAGAATAACTGTCGGATGAAGATAACGACAAAAATTTGAGTTTTTACAAATAATGGCGTAGTTGTTACCGTTAACACTGTTGGAATACCCCGTTGGTTAAAATACAGTAATACGCGTTATTGCACAGTAGCACACGGTATTGCACAGTATTTTTAAAATTATTGATTCTTACGTAAGAAGGCACTACTCAATAATTGTTACAGTAATTACTGTTCAATATTTTACTTTATTGATTCAATAATTGCTGCGTTGATATTTTATATTATTTTGTTTCAATAATTGTTGCTGCACAGTATTTTCTATTATCAGATCAATAATTCATATTATTTGAATAATATTATTAGATAACATTATTGTCAATGTCTAGAAAGTTCTGTCTAAGGAGAGGTTTGGTCATCTAATTGCGCGCCAGTAAGGAGAAATTCTTATTGGAAAGCCCCCTCTTTCCTGGGAACGGCCTGGTTGTCATAATGTGATTCTGTAATATTATTTGTGAATAATTAATTATTGATTCATATGATAAGAAATATTTATTTTATGTGGATTAAATGAGGGATATTTTTTTGTGGTTAAAAATGAAGGAGTTAATGTTGAGGTTTTTTATCAGTATTTTTGTCGGAATGGAGGTATTAAAATCAGGGTTTTTGAGATATTTTGCGGGGGTTATAATTTTTAATCCGACCGTTGGATCGTGATAATTTTTGGATATGTTATACATATATAAGTTGAGTATATGTCCACAAATTTTGAACCGTTAAAAATGAACGTATGATTTGTTATGAATTTTACGAGATGACTAGTTCAGAAATTGTTGAATTTTTGGAGTTTATCATTTTGGTGGAAATTCTAGAATTGGTGGGCCCCACTTGTGGTTGGTGAAGAAATGTGCTGAATTATATTTCAAATGTGGTGGGTGGGAATAGTAGAGGTAAAGCCATCAGGTTGCAGGTCAAAACTACAACCAAATTTTCCTATAAATAGAGGGCTAAGTTAGAATTGAAATCACACCAGAAACATAAGCTTTCTCTCTTTCTCTCTTATATTATGAAGCATATTTTGTGAGTTTTTAGATACTTTGAGAGTTGATATCAGTGCAAGTTTCCTTCAGCATTTCCATTCCGGTCAGAAGTACTGCTCTTTTGAGGTAAGGGATAGTAAGGGATAGTAAGGGATAGTAAGGGATTTTAAGGGTTGTTATGTTTTTCAGTTTCGTAATTTTTCTGATCTTCAAAAATTCTGGAAAAATTTGAAATGATATTTTGATGAGTTTATTGATTGTGTCCAAAAATGGTGATTTTTGGATGTATAGATTGAGAGTTATGAATTTTATGAGAAAAGACTATTTTAAAAGTAACTGCTTATATTTCTTGTGGTTAACTCCAAAATTGATAAAATTTTTATTGGGAGTACATGTATATGATAGAAGTATACTCTGTAAATTTCAGAATTTTTAGACAAAAGTACAATTTTTGATAAATGTCTAAATATTCGGCTATTTTGGCCATATGAAAAATAGTAAATGACTTTTAAAAATTCTGAGAAAAATATATGTTCACTATGGGACTATATTATGCTAAATCCCAGAAAAGAAATATTTTTGGAACTGATTTGGTATTTTTCATGAAAATGGTCTAGTTATGAGTAAATGAATTAAATATGTTTTGTGAAGAAAAGAAAATTGAAAAATAGGATTTTATGGCTTGAGAATCCTATATGAGGTATATGCAGATTTTTGATGAGGGTTTTGGTTATTGATGATGAAATTGTAAGAGTTGGCATTTTATGATGATTAAATGCATTAATTAGTAAAGTGTAAACAATTAAATAAATTGTTTATAAATTTAAGTAATGTTATTCTTTCAATATCATTATACCGAAATATTGGTATGAATTTTATTGTAGAATTTCTATCTTTTGTGTCGGGGGTTACTATTCATGAGTTACGAATATTACTCTTGTTGATTAAAACTATATGTTGATCATATTATTTTTATCATCATATATAACATTTTTATAACCCTGATGTTGAAATTCTCTTTCACTGGAGTGTAAAGATGGGTAGATTATTGGTATGATCATGACTAGGGTTCTCTTTGGCCTGTAGTGCAAAGTTGAATTGTGACTGGTATGATCATGACCATTGAATTTATAATTGAATATCTTAAGCTTAAGTGCAAAGGTGAATTGATCAACATGGTTATAATTATTGTTATATAAATTCTGAAATGATTATATATTTCTTTGAGATATGAAATATATTTGGCCTGTAGTGCAAATATGAATTGTTGATGAATATCTTTGGCATGTAGTGCAAAGATGGCATGTTGATGAATATCTTTGGCCTTGTAGTGCAAAGATGAACTGTTGGTTGAATATCTTTGGCCGTAGTGCAAAGATGGTTTGTGATGAATATCTTTGGCCGTAGTGCAAAGATGGATTATTAGTATGATTATGAACAGGAACTGTGATTTGGTATAACCATGATCTTTGATGTTTCAGGTAAAGACAAGGGATGAAAATATTCTTCGTCCTGGGTGCGAAGAAAAATTTAGAGTACAATTATGATTATGAGTTATTCATATGATTGTGGACCAGAATTGTTGATTGATGTTACAGGGATAAAATATTGTTGGTGGATTTTTAACATGGAGAAAATAATAGACTTTATAGTCTATTTGACTCTTCTAATGGATTGCTCGTTCCGCTGCAACTATGGTTGAAAATTTTTATCATTTACCATATGTTCTAAATCTCTGATTTATTATTGATGAAGGCTATTGATAATTTAATTATCTTTAGTCATGATATTCTTTACTGAGCTAGTTGTGCTCACCCTTTTGCTTCACAATTCCTTTCAGGTAATAAGAGTGTAGCTGGGTCGAGCGAGGGTAACGGGGAAATAGAACGGTGGTCTCTAGCTGTGGATGTTCTCCCGAAGCAGTATAGAAAAGTTCATTTAGTAGTTATATTTGGTGAATCCAATAGGGTAAGGTGTAACCAACGTTGGAAGGGTGGTTTGCCACTATCATACAAGATGTCTAACGACATACAACCTCGTGTCATCATAAGACAGGGATGTGCTCATCCACTTGCTGAGTATATATACGAGCACTACCTATATAATCTTGGTGTTTGTTTGAAGTATAATTCTCAATTAGAGACAGTAGAGATAATGATATGTCAAGAGAGAGAAGATCACCATTGGGAAGAATATGATAGTAATTTCTCGTTTTTCTTTGGGGTCTATGGGTCTACCAAGGATAATTCTGTGGCCATATGATATCTATCATACCTAGACGTACAACTGGCCTCCCATGTACGATGGTTTCCTTGAGCATTTTCCAAAGATTCTAATTTCTTAAAACAGTTTTTGAT